>BMAU01019669.1:600000-1012500 GCA_019973935.1 Trichonephila clavipes
ATCTCATTTCTTTCTTAAGTGAGAGATACATTAACTTCGCATTATAAAGCAACACGAGGGCTATTGGCAGAATGCCCAAAGGAACCGAACTCACTCGAAGAGCTACAAACCGATCCCTCGGTAAACAACCACCTCCAAGTCTAGTCTTTATTAAAAACAATCAAAGTTTACATTTTAAGCAGCACAAGACATTAAAGTAGCATAATACAAAGTTAAAGGTAACTGCAAGATATATACATACGCATACATAATACAAATATACCAAGCAATATTAATAATAACAACAATAAAAGAAAACATAAAGGGCATAATAGGAGGCAGAAAAAGTAAACATTATATATTCCAGCATTCTTACAAATATATCAAAAATAATAAAGCTACCCAATACAAATGCACCTTATAGAGCCAAAGAAAAAAAGGCAGGAAACATAAGAATAATAATAACTGTTTCTTTCAGTTCATGTTTTCAGTTAACACTATCACTTCATGTTGATACTTTAATACCTCTAATTACTTTTACCTTTTAATTTATCCTTCAGTTTATAGAAAAAACGATCCAGCATCGTAATTTTGAGGCTTGATCAAATAACGAGAATGCTCATGAGCAGGCATTTCTCTCTTTAAACTACCACACCGCCAACAGGAGGACTTTGAGATCAACAAATTTAACGTGTATCATTCCCCTTAATAGGGTGGGTCTTCAGTGGCGCCAGAACTTGAGCCCCCACAACACACCTTTCACAAGTTTGCTACCCTAACCACTACACTACCGTAGACATATTTTTTTCTTCTTAAATTCGATTCTGAATGGATTCTTACAATGCTGGTACAAGTAGTTAACACTATTTTTGATTCAGAATTGTTGTATGTAAATTTAAAAGTTTTATGCACACATAGATTTATGTTTTATATAACATGAATTTTAATTAAGATATCTGAAAATTCTTTTAAAATGCCCTGCAATTAGTAATTTCATAGGCTTTTGTTGGTACTCATGACTTAAATTAATGAAAAACATCAATTAGGAAATTACACTGTAATTTAAATTTAGTATAAAATGAGGTACTTAAGATAAAATTTGATGAAAATTACACCGAAATTCAAAACACTCTGCATATAATTCAAAAGCATATATTTAAATTATTTTTTACACAATATATTTAACACGGTTATAAGGCAATAAATAAAATCTAAAATATATTTACAATTACATAAAGTGATGGCTCATTGCCCATTTTGTAATAAAAATTGTTACAAAACGTATGGTGTTTGTAGCAATAAACTGTTGAAAATGAAAGAACTCTTGAATCCTTCGTTCATTACCTTTATATTGCTTTAAATAACATGCATACGAAATATGAAATAAATGCATTCATAAATTTTTGAGATATCAGGTTTTAAGTTGCATAACTTAAAAAAGAATACAATCTTCATAAAAACAATGTAAAGTTATTTTAATAATTATTTTACTAAAATGATTCTTAGTAGCAGGTATTTAAAGTTCGCTACCTTTATAGCATGGACCTACTTCGTTCTCTACCTTATTAAATGTGTTCTTTCTGAATGTTCAACTTTTTTTCCTGTAAAAAATGATCAAAAAAATGTACTTTAGGCAAACATTCATTCAGAAACTTAGGTAGATACCTTAAGTGCTACATTGGATGTATAGGAACAAAATTGTTCCAACTCACTTGGGAAATTCTTATAGAAATGCTGTCCTTTATCAGATTATCTTACAACATTGAGCACAGGTGAAACGACGTGGCATGTACTTTAAAAATACTGTTAATACTTTCACATTTTAAGGGAATGATTCATTGGTTTTTTTGAAAACTTTAATGTCTCATTAAAGTTAATAAATAAATCTGTTTTAAATATTATTTTAAACATTTTTTTAATACTTTTTAACAATTACCTTTGTTATTCCTTGTTGCTTATGTCACTAATATAGCAATAATCAGTTTTCCTTTGAGTCATTTTGACTAGAAAAAAAACGGTTTCATTAATGAACACATTCCAATGAAAACTAAACAAATAAAAATCTCTGTGAACCATCTCAGTGATTATATATGCATATATATATATATGAGATTCAAAACTTGTAAAACTATACTAAAATAGTTTCAAAAAAACAAGTTACATTACTTAAGATAAAAGCCTTTTGTATATAAAATTTGAAATACTTTTCTTTTGATGATACTTTGCTTACTTTCGGTGTAAAACATTGCTAACATTTAACTCTTTATATCAACTGTTACATTGTTTGCGTCTCGTAACATTGAAGAAAATGAAAAAAATCATAGTTTGCTTAAGGAAAAAACTTTTTTAGCGTTGAGATACATGGTTTCTTCCCCTTGTGCTAAACTACAAGAGCTGAATTTTATCTCTTGAAGCCGAAGCAATATTTTGCGGATTAATAGACAAGTAATATCTAAAGTATAAGGCGGGTAGTTTCAAGTAAAATGCGAATTTTCTGAAAAGTATTTTTCTTCATAAAAGTTAATGAAATTATATTTGTTTAAGATACCTTTTTCTTTCTGGATCAAGAAAATATTTGAAACGATTATTCTAGTTTAACATTACTTTGGCTTATGTCCATTTCAGAGAGATGCTTTACAAGACCATTTCTGTAAAATTCATGTAGATCAATAATATGATTATCATACGAAATATGAAATAAATGCATTCATAAATTTTTGAGATATCAGGTTTTAAGTTGCATAACTTAAAAAAAAAAGAATACAATCTTCATAAAAACAATGTAAAGTTATTTTAATAATTATTTTACTAAAATGATTCTTAGTAGCAGGTATTTAAAGTTCGCTACCTTTATAGCATGGACCTACTTCGTTCTCTACCTTATTAAATGTGTTCTTTCTGAATGTTCAACTTTTTTCCTGTAAAAAATGATCAAAAAAATGTACTTTAGGCAAACATTCATTCAGAAACTTAGGTAGATACCTTAAGTGCTACATTGGATGTATAGGAACAAAATTGTTCCAACTCACTTGGGAAATTCTTATAGAAATGCTGTCCTTTATCAGATTATCTTACAACATTGAGCACAGGTGAAACGACGTGGCATGTACTTTAAAAATACTGTTAATACTTTCACATTTTAAGGGAATGATTCATTGGTTTTTTGAAAACTTTAATGTCTCATTAAAAGTTAATAAATAAATCTGTTTTAAATATTATTTTAAACATTTTTTAATACTTTTTAACAATTACCTTTGTTATTCCTTGTTGCTTATGTCACTAATATAGCAATAATCAGTTTTCCTTTGAGTCATTTTGACTAGAAAAAACGGTTTCATTAATGAACACATTCCAATGAAAACTAAACAAATAAAAATCTCTGTGAACCATCTCAGTGATTATATATGCATATATATATATATGAGATTCAAAACTTGTAAAAAACTATACTAAAATAGTTTCAAAAAAACAAGTTACATTACTTAAGATAAAAGCCTTTTGTATATAAAATTTGAAATACTTTTTCTTTGATGATACTTTGCTTACTTTCGGTGTAAAACATTGCTAACATTTAACTCTTTATATCAACTGTTACATTGTTTGCGTCTCGTAACATTGAAGAAAATGAAAAAAATCATAGTTTGCTTAAGGAAAAACTTTTTTAGCGTTGAGATACATGGTTTCTTCCCCTTGTGCTAAACTACAAGAGCTGAATTTTATCTCTTGAAGCCGAAGCAATATTTTGCGGATTAATAGACAAGTAATATCTAAAGTATAAGGCGGGTAGTTTCAAGTAAAATGCGAATTTTCTGAAAAGTATTTTTCTTCATAAAAGTTAATGAAATTATATTTGTTTAAGATACCTTTTTCTTTCTGGATCAAGAAAATATTTGAAACGATTATTCTAGTTTAACATTACTTTGGCTTATGTCCATTTCAGAGAGATGCTTTACAAGACCATTTCTGTAAAATTCATGTAGATCAATAATATGATTATCATACGAAATATGAAATAAATGCATTCATAAATTTTTGAGATATCAGGTTTTAAGTTGCATAACTTAAAAAAAGAATACAATCTTCATAAAAACAATGTAAAGTTATTTTAATAATTATTTTACTAAAATGATTCTTAGTAGCAGGTATTTAAAGTTCGCTACCTTTATAGCATGGACCTACTTCGTTCTCTACCTTATTAAATGTGTTCTTTCTGAATGTTCAACTTTTTTTCCTGTAAAAATGATCAAAAAATGTACTTTAGGCAAACATTCATTCAGAAACTTAGGTAGATACCTTAAGTGCTACATTGGATGTATAGGAACAAAATTGTTCCAACTCACTTGGGAAATTCTTATAGAAATGCTGTCCTTTATCAGATTATCTTACAACATTGAGCACAGGTGAAACGACGTGGCATGTACTTTAAAAATACTGTTAATACTTTCACATTTTAAAGGGAATGATTCATTGGTTTTTGAAAACTTTAATGTCTCATTAAAAGTTAATAAATAAATCTGTTTTAAATATTATTTTAAACATTTTTTAATACTTTTTAACAATTACCTTTGTTATTCCTTGTTGCTTATGTCACTAATATAGCAATAATCAGTTTTCCTTTGAGTCATTTTGACTAGAAAAAACGGTTTCATTAATGAACACATTCCAATGAAAACTAAACAAATAAAAATCTCTGTGAACCATCTCAGTGATTATATATGCATATATATATATATGAGATTCAAAACTTGTAAAACTATACTAAAATAGTTTCAAAAAAACAAGTTACATTACTTAAGATAAAAGCCTTTTGTATATAAAATTTGAAATACTTTTCTTTTGATGATACTTTGCTTACTTTCGGTGTAAAACATTGCTAACATTTAACTCTTTATATCAACTGTTACATTGTTTGCGTCTCGTAACATTGAAGAAAATGAAAAAAAAATCATAGTTTGCTTAAGGAAAAAACTTTTTAGCGTTGAGATACATGGTTTCTTCCCCTTGTGCTAAACTACAAGAGCTGAATTTTATCTCTTGAAGCCGAAGCAATATTTTGCGGATTAATAGACAAGTAATATCTAAAGTATAAGGCGGGTAGTTTCAAGTAAAAATGCGAATTTTCTGAAAAGTATTTTTCTTCATAAAAGTTAATGAAATTATATTTGTTTAAGATACCTTTTTCTTTCTGGATCAAGAAAAATATTTGAAACGATTATTCTAGTTTAACATTACTTTGGCTTATGTCCATTTCAGAGAGATGCTTTACAAGACCATTTCTGTAAAATTCATGTAGATCAATAATATGATTATCATACGAAATATGAAATAAATGCATTCATAAATTTTTGAGATATCAGGTTTTAAGTTGCATAACTTAAAAAAGAATACAATCTTCATAAAAACAATGTAAAGTTATTTTAATAATTATTTTACTAAAATGATTCTTAGTAGCAGGTATTTAAAGTTCGCTACCTTTATAGCATGGACCTACTTCGTTCTCTACCTTATTAAATGTGTTCTTTCTGAATGTTCAACTTTTTTTCCTGTAAAAATGATCAAAAAATGTACTTTAGGCAAACATTCATTCAGAAACTTAGGTAGATACCTTAAGTGCTACATTGGATGTATAGGAACAAAATTGTTCCAACTCACTTGGGAAATTCTTATAGAAATGCTGTCCTTTATCAGATTATCTTACAACATTGAGCACAGGTGAAACGACGTGGCATGTACTTTAAAAATACTGTTAATACTTTCACATTTTAAGGGAATGATTCATTGGTTTTTTGAAAACTTTAATGTCTCATTAAAAGTTAATAAATAAATCTGTTTTAAATATTATTTTAAACATTTTTTTAATACTTTTTAACAATTACCTTTGTTATTCCTTGTTGCTTATGTCACTAATATAGCAATAATCAGTTTTCCTTTGAGTCATTTTGACTAGAAAAAAAACGGTTTCATTAATGAACACATTCCAATGAAAACTAAACAAATAAAAATCTCTGTGAACCATCTCAGTGATTATATATGCATATATATATATATGAGATTCAAAACTTGTAAAACTATACTAAAATAGTTTCAAAAAAACAAGTTACATTACTTAAGATAAAAGCCTTTTGTATATAAAATTTGAAATACTTTTCTTTTGATGATACTTTGCTTACTTTCGGTGTAAAACATTGCTAACATTTAACTCTTTATATCAACTGTTACATTGTTTGCGTCTCGTAACATTGAAGAAAATGAAAAAAAATCATAGTTTGCTTAAGGAAAAAACTTTTTTTAGCGTTGAGATACATGGTTTCTTCCCCTTGTGCTAAACTACAAGAGCTGAATTTTATCTCTTGAAGCCGAAGCAATATTTTGCGGATTAATAGACAAGTAATATCTAAAGTATAAGGCGGGTAGTTTCAAGTAAAATGCGAATTTTCTGAAAAGTATTTTTCTTCATAAAAGTTAATGAAATTATATTTGTTTAAGATACCTTTTTCTTTCTGGATCAAGAAAATATTTGAAACGATTATTCTAGTTTAACATTACTTTGGCTTATGTCCATTTCAGAGAGATGCTTTACAAGACCATTTCTGTAAAATTCATGTAGATCAATAATATGATTATCAGAGTTAAAAAAGGGGTATTTAAGTTTTATGCTTTTAAGAAGTTTTTTCCTTGAGAGTAAAAAGAATTTTTTAATGTAATATTTTTTCTCACTTTTATCATTTAATTAAAATTATTTAGTGAGAATTCATTTTTTTATTTACTTATACTCTTACTTATTAAAGTATATATCAATTCCCATATTTTAACAATATGATCGATATAAGTGAAATAGATATTTTGTTATTTAGAAATTTATTGCACAAATTGTATTTTTTTAACAATATATCCATTTTTTTTAACCGGCTGTCATTATCGTAGGAGTAGGAATTAAAATATCAAAAACGTTGTTTTTTAAAAAATAAAAAAAAAGATTTATAATGAAACACACACACACAATTTTCCTACAAGTTTAATCTTGTGTTTGAAATTGCAGCATAAGTAACTCGGATATAGATTGAGTTGAAAGAGGATTTAATGTACTGTTTTGAATTTAGAATCACATCGCTTAGGCAACAAAGATGAATTACTTGATTAAATCATTATCTTTATATAATGTCGATTATTTTTTTGCAAATAAAAACTTCAGGGAGAGTATAGACAAATATATTAATAAATGTTGATTGGTTAAATAAGTTTTGTTCTTTAAGTTATGCAACACAACTAAGTTTAGGGACGCATTTTAAGCTTTTAAAACGCGATAGGAAATATAATCCGTTACGAATGAAAATTTTAGCGTACTGTCAATCCTATCATTTATTCAAGGACAGATAAAGTACTTCCCAGACCACGTTGAGTTATAGCTCCGTGTTATCTTCCTATGTTTATATAGATGCTGCCCGGATTCCAGGAAATCTTCTCAGATATAAGGCGAAAGTAGTTGTAGAGAGTGATTAATACTCAAACGTTGTATTAAATACATTCTGGGATGAGAAGCTTGGATCAATACGGATATGTTCCATCACCGGAAGCATAATTAACTATTTACAAATCAAGATTCATTCACCAGGCCTGCTACATATTTCGCAAAATCTTACATTTTAAGGTCTTGAGCTCTGATATTTAAAGCAGAGTAAAGAATGATGAAATTATCTACTATTGCAAATTTTCCTTACAGGGTTAATAATGTATAGAAATTATGGATTCTCTTATCTTCTCTTTGCATTTTAAAGGTCGCTATCTTAACAATATTTCAAAAGATTGTTATTTCATTTTAACTCAAACTTTAGAGAATGCATTTTATTATAAATTTTAAACACTGAGACATAAAAATTACAGATGCATGGATAAATGCGTAGGAGTTAACTTGAAAAACCTAAAAGACCTAAAAGAACATTGAATTGTTACTAAAAATAATTATAAAAGAAAAAAACCCATTAGGGATAGATAGTGAAAGTTAAACTTTCGATTAAAAAGCTCTTATTTGTTTAATTTCCTTTTTAAGTCATTAATGTTTTGAATGAATTACATGATTTGGGTTCGGATTGAAAAGTCTATGAATATTTGTTGATAATACATTTGATTTAACAAATTTAAAATATTTAGGATCACTGCATACATAAACTTTTCTGTACATTTTCTTATGAAATTGGAGAAAAAAATCCGAGTAAATACACGCATACACATAATTAAAAAATGATGGATGAAATATATGAGCTTCCTTTTCCAAATACTTTCTAATTCTCATACTTTATTTTTGGCCGGTATCTAAGTACACTTGATCAAAAACAAATATCTAAAAGAATATGTTTGACGATTATCACTTTACGCATATTGAATCAACATTTTTCAATTTAAAGGTTCTTCTAATAGAGGGGGAAGGCATTGTGTTTTTTTTTCACAACATATCTCTCTTAAGTAGTTTAAAATATTTTTTCATATTATTCAGATAAATTGTTGAAGAAATAAGAAGGGTTCTTTTTATTAGGTAGCATCTGTAGACATGCATTAAATAGGCTTAATCTTGATAAAGGTATAAAATAAAATCACCAATTATTTGACAACTTTTGTTATTTGTTCTAAAGAAATTGGCTGCATAGAGCCGGCGACGACAGTAACTGAATGTTTCATGTCTTTAGAACGTCAACAGGCTTATTCATTGTAAAAAGTGTGTAAACTCCATAACTGCCACCGGCTTTTATATACGTCTCACTGAAACGGCGAGTTAAATTCCCCGGACGTATATATGCGTCTTTCCGAAATATGATCCTTTTTTTGTGCTGCTTTCAGTAAAACTATTTCGAAGGTTTTGGAATGCAGTGGAATGACCATGACAGTGATTGAGAAGAATTTAATTATTTTAGAGAAAAAAAAAAGTATTCTTATTTATGTCTTTTATTTTCCCTCCATTACACCACATACGCACACCTATGTGAAAAATGGTGGCAATGAGGAGTGATTTGCGTGTCTTTTAATCGGCTGTTAAAGGGTTAATATTTTTATAGATTGATATATTTTCGTTTTATATCAGTTTGACCCCTTTTTTCATAACTTATTTAAAATAAATTGTGCTTAATTTTCTTTAAAATCAAAAATAAATATTACCTTAGAAACTGTTGCAATACTTTGAATCATTTATATATAAATGCAACAACATAGTCAAGAATATACTAATATACAAAGTTATTTCAACCAGTATATTCAGAATACATTCATTCCATGTCTTACAATCCCTGTTATGATTTTAAAAAGAATTCGATATGAAGGCTGGTACTCTCCTGCAACTTTATAGAATTTAAAAAAAAATATGTTCTACTTTTATCCTGTGACATTTTCTAGAGTGGAAAAGAGTTGAAAGGATATATCTGTATCTGAACAATAATATACTCAGTACAACTTAATTGGCGGCGTATGAAGGAGGAAGCAGAATTCGGGAACAAATGCTTTTTTACACTAACTTCTTTTTCTCCGTATGTAATTATAGCTCCATTGAATTGGGATGGACCTTATTTATTGCCCAGGAGTCGTGCTCAAGAGTCGAAGACTTTGTCAGAAACACGTCTTTGGAATATCAAATGTATCTTATATTACCTATTATACGAGTTTGGCCATTTAGGGGATGCCAAAAATAAAGAGTGATTTTTCCTTAAGAAATACTGTTCAGAAGAAAGGTTTACAATTGTTTTACGCTTCCTCCCCCCAAAAAAGATCTTTTTTTTAAATACATTTATTTGTTTTAAATTTTAGTAAGTAGGATAAGTTTAATATAATGACATGTCTCACTTTTTACAAGCAAATTCATTTCAACAATTTTAAATGAAGTATATTTTTATATAAAAAATAAAATAAATATTTTTCAGGGTATTTCGAGGTTTATAGACACACAAGTGCAAAATTTGTAAAAGAGAAAAAAAAGTTAAAAACCAAAGAAAGTTGTTAGAGAAATAAAATTATTTAACAATGAACTCTTAATAAATGAATTTTAAAAATTTACATAAATTAAAAAAAACACTAATTGAATTTTTTTCTTTATTCCTAGTAAATGGAGAAAAGACGCTGGTTTAAAGAACATATTTAATGGTATTTTTGCTGTATATTACTAATTGATTCTCTCCAGTTGTGCGATTAGATTTCATTTCGATGCCTTTTTTTTTGCAATTTTCTTTGTCTGAAATAAGAAGTTTAGTTCATAAGAAATGTATGAAAGCCAAGAAATTTCTTAACTAATAGTTGATTTTCCGAGTTAGAGTTCATAAAACACTTTGAAGAACTGAGTTAATATCGACAAACCATATTTACATAAGATGATCAAATATACGCGCGAAAAATTAAAAAAAAAAACAGAATAAAAAAAAGTACGGTGAAAAGTTCTGTATTAAAACTTGATATAATTGATTAAAGCATAATTAAAAATAATAATGGAAAAAAATGTAAGAATATTAAATATTTGTTATTAATATCTATAAATATTTGATCATAATAATTATTAATCCTTACGACTTGATGAATTACGAAAGCTTAAAAGAAAAGTTTAAAGGAACCCTATTAAGTAAGAGTGCATTATGAAACACACAGTCAAAAAAATCCATGAATTTTGTCTTTCTTTGTCAGTTTTAGAATTGCGTGCAACTGTTAAGGAATTTGAGAATTTTAATTGTAAGAACTAATTTGTTACTATAGTAAATTGCACATGTTATTTTCATTAAAATAAATGAGATATATTGTAATTATTGACAAATCCCACATTTTATCTAACAAAATTCAAAAGAAAGTATGAAGCTAATAAATCGAATAAATTCATGATAATAATTTATAAAGTTGCAAAAAACAGTATTTTAGGGGCAAAAAGAAAAATAAAATTAATAAATTCTATTTCACAATTTAACATGAGAAATAAATATGAAAAACGTCGCTTTTACGGAAATAAGTACTCTGTTGCGACAGTAAATCAACATAATTTATTGTTAATTATACGGTGCATTAACTAATATATTTTAAAAGACATATTTAGATAAATTTGTCAAGCACATTCTCATTTATTAGCATACGTTTATATAATAAACTAAAAATGAATGGATGCGTTGTTTGTACAAATGAAATTAAACTTGTAAATGAGAATTCGTGCTTTCACGTTACAAAATGACTCTCTTGTGTACTACGAAATAGCCATATTTAGTAATTCAACAAATATGTACTTTACCTCACTTAGAGCAATCTTGCATTTTAAATCAGTGTTAAATGCCGAACCAAATTATTACACAAATGATTTCAGAACTTTTTAAGATAGAGCATAGAGTTTTTCAATGTTATTTGTTGCCATTTAAGGTGCTTAAATGCGATGTAAAGTTTTACATAATATTTCTGCTTAAATTACCCTGTAAAGGAAAAGTTTTTACAGTAAACCTAAACAGTGTTTACAGTGTACCTAAAATAATCTAAAACTGGGTAAAAATTTAGAAAATGATTTATTATCCAAACAAAAGTGCATTTGCCGTGTTTGGAAACCTATTACTTTAATCTTTTTAAAATATTTCATCTTTGTACTAAAATTAAAATTTAACTTTTTTTTGTAATTTAAGAGAGGAAGCTTGAAATCTTTCAATCAAGTATACTCTTAGAAACTTAAATCTGATGTAACAAATTACATTATATCAATATTAATTACATTAAATTACACTTCATTATAATTACAGTCGAACCTGTTTTTGTGCGGTCTTTTTTTATTCGATTTCCAATTTGTGCGATTTTTTATGTGCGATATTTTTTTTTATGCGGTGTATGAATTTTAATGGCTTTGGAGCCACTGTAATGTTTTCCATCTATTTACTATTGGCGTAACGGAGAATGTTAGACCCCCTGAAAGTCAGGTTTCGCTTTTAATATTTTATAAATTGGGTAAATACGTATTTAGCGTTAGACAAGCCTTAGGCTCGTAGAGCCCTGCCCCCCGCGATAGGACTCAATGACTTTGGCTCCACTGTAATGTTTTCTGTCTATTTAGCAGTGATGTTACGGAGAATGTTGGGACCCCTCCTGAAAGTCAGGTTTTGTCTTTAATATTTTATAAATTGGGTAAATACGTATTTAGCGTAAGTCAGGCCTTGAGCCCCTAGAGTCCTGCCCCCCCCCGTGATGCGGGGGTATACGTTACGCCACTGAAATGTAGACACTTCAAGGCGCTGCGTCCATTTATTATAAACAGTCTTCCGACAATGCGCATTCAGTTGCTTTCTCTCAACGATCCAGCAGTCTGCGCTTGATTGAAGACGAAACTTTCAATGAAAAGTGACATTATCAATAATTTGATAAATTATGAAGACGGACAAGACGCCAGATTCTTTGAGAGTGGATAAAAATATGCAGGGATCCAGCTTTCCAACAAATTGGAAAAGCATTTTCTTAAAATAGCTACCAGTTAAGAAGTGAGTATAAAATTCCAAAAAGGGTTTCAATCATGTATAGCTGGTTATCGTCACAAAAACTTATCTCTTACTTTATGTTGCCAAAAAATAAATCAATTGAAATGGCACCTTCAAGTGACGAAAGCTATTTTGAACTTATTCATTGCAGGACTTTGGCTTACGATAAATAGCGATGAATTATGTTTGTGCATTTTAAAGACTTATCGGAATATACACTGCTGGACAATTGCTAAGGACGGATAACACTATCATCCATAGCAACTACAAAATGAAAGGAAGCAAAATGTGGAAAATTAGAATAAGTGCGGGATATTAGTAAGAAGAAGTATGAGTATGCAAATTTTTTTCCACGTCTGTTCATCACGTGATAGCGTTCATAAGAGCTTTAAAGGTTTTGACGCGTGTGGACAGTTGTTGTTTCAAGTCAAAGTTTTACAGGAAAGATTTAATAGACGAACTTAAAATTTTTGGCATGTCTTCCCGACATCAAATAGATGATTTTATGCGTGGCCGAATTATTGGAAAGATCCAAGAAGGGCGAAAAATAACAGATGTTGCCAGGGAGTTCGACATCGCTCACAGCGTTGTTTCACGGCTGTGGAAGTCATTTAAAACTACTGGAATGTGTAGTAGACGGCACGGGGGAGGTCGTGTTAGAAGTACGACGCCTGCAGAACACAGATATATCGTCCTATCAGCAAAAAGGAACAGGCGCACCACAGCTCAGCAGGTGGCAAATCAGTTTCTTGCGGCCTCAGGAAAGCAGATCTCCCGATAAACTGTTGCCAGACGTTTGAGGAGAGGAGGACTATACGCACGCAGACCTGTTGTGTGTGTCCCATTGATCAGACAGCACCGTACTGCCCGTTTGCAATGGTGTCGTAAGCATCACATTTGGACTGAACAGGACTGGGCATGCGTACTATTCTCAGATGAGAGTAGGTTCAGTCTGTCATCGGATTGTAGACGCCAACTGATCTGGCGCGAGAGTGGTACTGCTTATCGTCCAGAAAATATGTAGGAAAAGGACCGATATCCGACATGCAGTTTCATGGTGTGGGCCGGCATCATGATCAATGGCCGCACGCGCCTACATGTGGTTGCGAATGGGACTATGACGGACCAACGATACATTGATGAAGTTCTACTTCCTCATGTTCGTCTTTTCCGTGGTGCTGTCGGTGATAAATTTGTTTTTATGGACGACAACGCAACATGTCATCGAACACTCGCTGTTCAGGATTGTCTAAACAGCGAGGGTATTCAACGTCTCGTATGGCCAGCGCGTTCTCCAGATCTAAACCCCATTGAAAATGTGTGGGATGCTTTGGGGAGGCAAGTTGCTGGTCGAAACTATCCTCCGACAAACAAAAACACCCTCATCCGTGCACTCACAGAGGAATGGGATAAATTGCCTCAACAGCTGCTGGATAATGTTGTGCAAAGTATGGTACGACGTGTGAAATGTTGCATCACACTCCACGGTGGACATATCCCGTACTGATACCTTTTTTTAAGGTGCCTGCTGACTTTTAGATGCATTGTTCCATTTCTCCGTACGCAGATCAAATGAACATTTTTTTTCTTTCAGATGTTTCACAGCTTTTTTACTTTCCAGAACAATAAACATTCTTTATTCTAATGTCTGAACAGTGTGGCAACTATATTTTATCCTACTAGGCCTCATGTCTCGCTTAATGTTATGCTACATAGCAATTTGTGATTCGTCCTTAGGAATTGTCCAGCAGTGTACAATGAGAAACTATATATTTTTAAAATGCTTCCATGAGTAATATTTAATTATTTATTTTGTTGTGGAAGTACTCTTACATAAACTTCGTAAATAATTGGCATATTTTAAAATCAACCATCGTATAAAATTATAAAAAAAATCAATAAAAGAAATAATATAAGAGGAATGCAATATATATTAAAATGAAAACTTCAGAAAGGGTTATAATTGGAGAAGTTTTGAGAAACTCAACTTGAATTTAATGTAGGAAGGGGCTTACTCTAAAAGGAAAAATAATTTTGCAAGAAAAATGTAGTTCAAGGGTGTCAAACTCAAAGGCTTAACTTTAGGTGGACATAAAAAAAATCAAAATCTATAGAAAGTTTATTTCGAATAATGAATTATAATAAATATATATAAAATAACAAGAAAAAACTTAATGTTATGTCCTAACGAAATTTTGATACATTATTATATATTATTGTGTGCCGGATTGCATGTGGCCCTCGGGCAGCGAGTTTGAGACCCCTGATGTAGTACTTTCATAAATCTGATTTTTCTGTTAATGAGAGATATTAACGTCGCTTTCTCTTAAGCAACGCGATGTCTATTAGCGACGAACCTAGTGATTTTGAACTATGGTCAAGTGACAAGGATGCCACTTGAGCTGGCACATCATTCTCCAAACTTCCAGATGACAGCAATATGAGGACTTCGAGCCATTTTAAAATGAACACATAGGCATCAGCTCCTCGATACTATGGATCTTCAGGGGCATCAGCACTCGAAACTGCGACTCGATAACACCAGCCATGAATTTGTGAGAATGATTACTAGACTACCGCAGACACGACTTTCCAGTGAAAGGCCTAATTTATTTATAGTAACTTATTTAATAGATATACTATTATACACTTATATATATATATATATATATATATATATATATATATATATATATATATATATATATATATATATATATATAGTTTAATATTGTCTTTCTTTGAAAAGTTTCTCTTTATTTAAAATTTTTTTCATTGTTTTGCGTCATTAGAACATATACCTAAGAACTTGTTTTCGAGAAGAAAATGTGTTACTGAATCCACTATCAATCTTTAGTAACCATATAAAGTTAAACTAAAAATTTAAACTAATTATATAATGTAAGGGTATTAGAAAATAATTGGGATATCAACAGGAATATAAATATACAACAGAAGTAAAATATGAGTTTCGTTCAACTAATTTTTGAAGTGTAACTTCTTTGGGCTCAAGAATGAATGAGAAATTTGCCCAGTTTTGCGTTAGGGTGAAAAAGCGAACGGTAGTAGTCTTTCCCTCCCTCTATCCCCCCTAATCGTCCCCATGGTGACCCGGGAACATTTATCATCGGTCGTATGAGTTGCCGTGTGTGCATTACGGTGTAGACAAGCACGCAGCAAAAGCGTGCCTTTTTGAAATATTTCCTTAGATTGTTGGCTACATGACGATGTATTCGGCGGCTAATTTGCTTTTTTAATTTTCATTTGAGTCGAATTATTATTACTTCTAGCTAGAATGCCTGAATCAAATGCTCAAGAAGGAAAAGAGTTTCGTGAAAGGAAAAAAAAAAACCTATCATCAAGTCTCCAGTCGAAAAAGTGACAAAACCTCCCAGAAAAATAGTGCAGATTCATCAAGTGCTACTGCCAAATCTCTATCAGAGTACATTAGAGAATATCGAGCATGAGAATAAACATTGCAAAATACTCTCTTAATGCCGAGTTTAAGGGATGGAAATGCTATTGAGACTCTTCTAATGCCAGCAGAGATTAATACGGACTTTGCGAACCACCCTGTGCCACAAATTACAGAGCCCTCAACAAGTCTAGTGCTTGTTGGAAGTGATGCATGTGAATCGATAATAAATTCTATCTTACGTTACAAAGACTATGATTCTCATAAAAATGCTCACAAAGATTTTCAAAAGGGATTCATTGATAATCCTTTCGGTCACGGGTGCTCGAATTGTGATAGATTATGGTTTAGAGATTATTTGAGAACGCCTGTTGCTGAGCACAAAAATATTTTACAAAATATTTTACCGGCAATTAATTTAGAAGACATTAAAGCATGCTACAATTGCTGACAAAGTTTAAGTAGGAAAAGTATACCAAATTTATCAAAATATAGTGGTTTTTTTTACCCAGAATTTCCAGCACATCTTCCTACGTTGAAATTGGTATCAGAAAGACTTATTTCACCAAGAATACCTTTCATGCAAATTAGATAATTGAGACATGTACATGGTCAGTTTGGAATATAAGGGCAAATAATCTATGTTCCAACGTCGCCAAAGAAGTTTCACTTCTATCGCGTGGCTTCCCACGCACCATATTTTAAAATTAAATTAGTGTTAAAAAACATGCAATTCCTTGTATAAAAAATTAGATTTATTTCTAGCTTTAAATGATGTATATACTGTAATTGCTTATTTTAAAGATGCGTTCACCAAGTATGAATTATGTAGCCTGTGCAGCAGTCTCATAAATATTAAAAATATATAGATTAAATGCATGTAGAGTTTAAGTGTTAGGTAAAGAAGTTTGTTCAAACAATTAATTACACTTCTGGTCATTAAAATGGCAACACCACGAAGGAATGACCTTACGAACATCAAAATCACATGAAAGGAAGAAAAGATTGTGATATGGAAATGATTAGTCCAGTAATACCTTAAACACTACGCTGTCCCGACTTATACGAATGCGGAGATAAGCGATTTTCAAATCTCGTCGATTCGTTTTTTGTTTGAGCGCTTTTGTTTATTATTATTTCGGAAAAACTGAAACTCGGGTGGAGTCAGAGCCAGAGCCTGATGACACTGGTAATGCGATTGCAGAAGCTGGCGATTTTACCAGGAAAATAAATTTCGAAGTGGACAGTGAAAATGTTTAAGGTATCTGACTACTTGCGAATACTTTTTTTTGAAAAAATGGAGATATGGGGATTCTTTTGTTATTTTTATGATTTATTTAGTATATTTTAAGGAAAAAATTCTAAAATTGAAAACGGAAAAAAAAATTATAGCTATTAAAATGGGAAAAAAACTGGTGAAAATGTACAACAAATTATATAAACGGGGCCCGTTCTGTACAAAAAGTTTTGAACAAAGTCTCAATTTTTCATTTTTAATGTGTTACTTTGTTATTCATGCTTGAAATGACCTTCAGGATAATAGATATTTTAATTTTTACAAAAACTAGAGCACTCTATCTTAGTCACTACATGAAATTGCTTAAAAAAGCAGTGATTATATTCACATAAGGGACTGTAAATTTTGAAATAAAACAGTGATTGATAAATCTGAAGGTCAAAACACTTTTACTGTTATACAAAATATTCACAAAAAATTTCAGCAAATTTTTCTCAAAACTTTTTGAGCAATCGCTGTCCTCGTTTGAGTTTTTCGAAAAAAAAAACACATTTCGAGTAAAACGCATTTTTTTTAAAAAAAAAAAAAAGTTCGGCTTCTTGTGTAAAGGTATGGCATCTGCTTTTAATAAAAGCCGCGTAGTTTTTGTTCTAGTGAATGGAAAATAAAAAAAACTTGGTATTTTTACTAAGCTAATAAGTTTGCCTATAAAATAAAATTATAAAAAAAATTCTCAATTTTTAAAAACATTCGTGATTTTAAGGTAGTCGGATATCTTAAAAGCTGCTGGATTTCCACAATCAGGAGCTGACAATGGATGAGCTCATAGAAATACATAAGCAAGAGCAAGATTCTTCAGATCCATTTGAATCAGAAGTTTAATTGCAAATGGATTACATACACACACACACACAAATTTTAGAAAATATAGACTCCAAAGAAGAGCATATTTTTTCAACCAAACAAAGAATATCAAAATTATTAGCATACTACGAGGAAATTTTGCGAGAGCAAAAATAATATTTTTAGGCCAACAGATTACTTTGCTTTTAGGAAACCTTCTACATCTAAATAACTTAGGTTTGAGAATGTGTATTTATGTTATCTAAATTGTATAAATAATTATTTTCTTTGGTGTCCGGCTCCAACTAAAAATAATTTACGTGTATTTATATGCTAAATTATACCACTGCTAAAGTGAATTTGATTTACGTGGTGATCACTCAGTCCCACCTATAGCGTAAGTTCGGGGTTTTACTGTATTTCAGCACATTTAGACGAGAAAGAGACAGACGAGAAAGAGAAAGAGGAGAAAGAGAAATGACATCCAAATCACTTTATAAAAGAAAAGTTTTGTAGTGAACTTCTCATTTAAAAAGCATTTTTTAAGGACAGAGTTTTCTCAGAATAAAATTTTATTCTTCGAATAAGAAGAAAAAATGCTTACCAGCAAGTGTAGGAATTCGATAGAGGCGGGATCGTAGCCTATCGAGAGTATGGATTATCATTCCGGGATATCACCCGTCGCAATGGTTGAAATCCAAAAGCATCAAAATTGAGAGATAAATATCAGGGCATTAAGGTAAAGAGTGTTTTTTTAAAGGTACAGAAGTTTAAGTTGGCATTACTTTCCAAGAGGGCGACCGATTTAACAGCTGTTAAGTGATTTATTCTCAGTTTGGTTTGGCAATTAATCATGAATAGACTCACGCCTGAACAACGCTTTCAAATTGTGCAATTTTATTTCGAAAATAATAGTCGATTTTCATAAACGAATTTTGTTTAGCGATGAAGCGCACTTCTGGTTGAATCGCTACGTCAACAAACAAAACTGCCGCATTTGGAGTGAAGCTAATCCACAAGTGTATGTCGAAACACCGTTACATCCAGAAAACCTGACTGTTTGGTGCGCTTTATGGGCTGGTGGAATCATTGGTCCGTACTTCTTCAAAAACGACGAAGGCCCGAAAGTTACAGTCAATGGTGATCGATATAGAGCCATGATTACTAACTTTTTCATTCCTGAATTGAACAATCATGATGTCCAGGAGCTGTGGTTATAACAAGACGGCGCAACATGTCACACAGCTCGTACCACAATCGATTTATTGAAAGACACGTTTGGTGACCGCCTAATTTCACGTTTTGGACCTGTGAATTGGCCTCCAAGATCTTGTGATTTAACACCGCTAAACTATTTTCTGTGCGGCTATGTAAAGTCATTGGTCTATGCGGATAAGCCACAAACGCTTGACCATTTGGAAGACAACATTCGCTGTGTTATTGCCGATATACGGCCACAAATGTTGGAAAAAGTCATCGAAAATTGGACGTCCAGATTGGACTACAATCGAACTAGCCGTGGCAGTCCTATGCCAAAAGTCATATTTAAAATGTAATGCCACAAGATTATCTTTCGAATAAAAAAAATGCATGTCAATCGAATAATACGTCGTTGTTTTATTGCAATTTAAAGTTCTATACCTCTAAAAAAACACCCTTTATTTTGAATCGGTAAAATAGTGGTGAGAGCCATTTGATCATATCTGAAAAAAAGTTTTATCGTTCATTGCTAAAAATATATTCACAGTGACCAAATGATTAACAGCAGAGTAAATTGTCAAACGCAATTTCAGAACTTTACCACTGAGTATATGTTAAAGAAAAGGGAAGTACAAATTATGTGTAAATGATATGAATTATGTGCAACTGTAACTATTTAAATCGAGGAACAATTATATTCTTGATCTACTCTATGCATCAATTTTTCTGATGAACTTGAAATTTATTAAATAAATTTTACTACAACAAAGTTGCTATAAATATAATATATCTAACATTTATACAATATTTTAAATGTTCAATGTATTGCTTTAGAGCTTGTTCAAATTTTTAAAAAGTTTTTGAAGATGTTTTGTTTCATCATTAATTAAAAACTCTTTAAATTTATAGATTCAGTAATCGCTGAAATTGATATTAGTAATATTCAGTTGTAGAAATTGGGATATAATCACAAAATGCCTCTTTTGGAAATTTTATGAATCTAAAAAGATTTAGATTAACTCTTGAAGTAAGGTTTTGATTAGAAAACATTTGTTGAAATAAGTTTTGGTTTTATAGAATATGAAGTCTAGACTGTGGATGATTGAATGTGTGAGTGAGCAAATATTAATGTCGCATTTTTTAGCTACTCGAGGGCTCGAACCAGTAGATGATTGAATTCTTACGTATGAATTAATGAGCAGACTCTATTCTCTTCTCTTTCACTCAAAAATAATATCTGCATTTCTTCTTTTAAATGACTCAGTTCAAATATGCTTAACAGAGAGTGTATAACTAAATTTACGATGGATCAGTGACTTTATTCATTTATGTTAAATATTTAATCTTCCGAAGAAAATTCTGATTTAATATGATTTTAATTAATGTTTAACTTTGAAGCCACACCACTGCATTTGAACTCCAGTCAAGTGACGAGGATGTCACCTGAGCTTGAACCTCACTCTTCAAATTTCCATACCCTGCCATCGTGAGAACATTAAGCCTCTACACATTTAATGTACATCATCCCATCTACATGATGGGTCCTTAGTGAGTTTCCTAGCTGAAAAAAGTGAAAAAAATATATTATTGCTAGAACATTAAGTTCCTAAAGGCGTTTCTTTTAGTTTAGAGTTTCATTTCTTTCGCACAATAAGTGTAAAAAAATCAGTCTAAAATAAAGCATTTTAATTGTAAATGAATTCAATAAAGTAATTTTTCCTTGAAAAAATAATAATCAGAAGTGAAAATTAGAAGGCATTTACTCTCATTGTATTTTGAATGAATGCAAATTATAAATAAATGAATATATTGATCTATTACTTTGCTAGCTTATAAATAAAAATGCTAATTCTTTTTTTTTGAAATCTTTTTAACTTTCTCCAAATTAATAACATTTTCAATAATTTTGCCTAGCTTAATCTTTATAGCCTTTTGCAAATAATTATTAAAAAAAATAACCATACCTATATGCACATTTCAAAAATTACAAGGAAAATGCTTAAAATTGAAGTACAGAACAAGGAGGGTAGGAATTACTTTTCAGTTGAGAAGTTTTTTCTCTTCGCTAGAGCAATATTTAATTACGACTAATAATTATAAACGCGCGAGGCCAGAACGTTTTTTTTTATTTCTGATATTTTTTATGGAAGAGAAGTGAAGCGACGTCATTTAAATGCCACGTTACATTGAGGAAGGTTTTAATTATGATGTCACATAAAGCTGTTAGTCGGAAGGCTATTAAATAAAAAAAATTCCATTTGTGGAAAAGTTTTTGAAATTAAACTTAAAGACGGTTGAGTTTAGTGTTTGAAAGTAGCTGGTATTTTTGTAATATAGAAAATGGAATGCCGAGACTTTTCAAATGAGAAAGGAAGTGGAAGAAAAAGGGACTTCTAAGATTCAAAGGTTCATTTAGTTGTTCTAATAACTTTTTGTGTGTTAAATTTAATTACCATATTTTATTATTATAATAGCTGAGAATCACATTACCTTAACTAATGCAGGGTTAACTCTTACAAGCCTATAAGGCTGTCAAGAGTAAATATTAGTATGCAATTGTTTATTTAGGCTTATAATAAATAAGAAATAATAAAAATGCATAAAAATGTGTTTTTTTTAAAGTTATGGGATAGAATTGAATTATTCCCACAGAATTATTTGTCGATTTCAGGTGCTTAATTTCATTTGCTTAAATATACTTCGTTTTGTACAAAACATAGATAGGGCCCGGTGGTTGGGTGGTAGCGTATCGCGATTCCACGCCACAGGTCTGAGATCTATTCCCGGGCTGGGCAAGGTCGACTCAACCTTTCATCTCAACTGCACTGGGTCTATAAATGAGTACCACACACAAGCTTGCTTGGGGACTTACATCATTAGGGGTCTCACTTCAAACTGACCAACTGATCGGGACATCTGCTCATGCACCTTAGCACCCAACGGTGACGTATACTGGGATGGGTACAGTAGGCCCTGGCCCTCATGGGCTGTTGGGCCACTGAGTTTGAGTTTGTCAAACTATCAATACACCCAACCCACTCTTCTCAATCATCTTTTTCATCGCGCCCCCCTTCAAACAATAACAATGCATTGAATTCAATAATACTATACGTTGACACTAAAGCTACAATACGACTTTAACCTCTTATGTGCCACCGACGTATAAAAACATCTCACTCAGCCAAAGCATTAATTTTCTGGACGTATATATACGTCTTTCCGAAGTACGATTTTTTCTGTGTAGTGCTATCCATAAAACTATTCCGATGGCTTTGGAATGCTGTAAAGGAACCTTGATAGTGTTTGCGAAGGATTTATTTATTTCAGAGTGAGGGGATTTGCTTATTTATTTCTTTTCTCCCCCTCAACTAAACATCAAAATACGCTCGTCTACGTGGTAAATGGTGGCATTGGGGAGCAAATCGCGTAAATTTTAATCGGAAGTTAAGGAATTAATTATAATCCGTACAACTTATTAAGGTAAGTGTTAATACAAGCCCATGGGGTCACTGATAAATATCAAACTTGTTCTTAAGAAGACTTGGTACCCTAAAAATCACAAACCTATCGTTTTTTTATTTTCATTTAATCTTATTCTTTGCATTATTATCTTTCGATTGATATATCACTTGTGCATGTCGGAAAGTTAGAAGTTGACTAAAACTTTATTTGAAAACAAATTAGGCAATTCAGCCACACCCCCTTTTTAGAAAAAAAAAGCTAAAAAATGCGTTATGATAAAAAAAACCTATTTCATAAATAGAAATAATAACTATAAAAAAGAATGTGTAGTATTAAAAGCAGAATATTTCCGAGGCAATACAATAATGTAATTTTTCTTCCTTGTGAAATGTGTGCATGTAAGATTTTTAAATTAAGGCATTTTATATTAATAATTTTATATATAATTTCAGTTCTTATTCCTGATATATTTTTCATACAAATGTAATACTTTAATATTATAAGAAGAAACACAGCTAAAATTTCTGTCGTGACAGAAAAATATTTTTTTAAAGTTTTTCTTGAGTTTTCTTGTGCAATTAGTACTCTCTAAAAGTTGATCATTTATAAAATGTGTGGGTTGAAAACATATGAAAATGCAATTATTTTATAGAAAAACGTATAAGTAATATCTTAAAGTGGTATTTTAAGTTTAATTAAGCTTAAAATAATTATTTTTTCAGAATTATAAACTTTAAAGTGGTTTTTCTCAGTTTGTGTTTTTCGAAACCTTAGTGCATTCAAAATGCTACTCCTTCGACAATTATTTACCAATCGCTTCAATTTTTTTCCTGCGTGTTAAACATAAAGCATGTAATAAAATTAGGGATCCGTTTTGCTATAAACTGAATACTTTTTTTAAAAAAATAAAATGTAAGATATGTTGGCTTTTATGTTGATTTTTAGACTGTATATCAACATTTTATTTTTTTTTTCTCGAAAACGAATGAAGTTATTCTAAACTCGATCCCTAAAGTTGTTAAGAACATCCATAAGAATATTATAAAAAATTTCAGGTCAAAAAATTAATTTTTACAAAAGGAGTAGGATTTTAAAATTTTCCCAATTTTCTTCAAAAAATTTAAATTTTTAAAATTGTGTGAATAATATATGAAAATTTTCATCTGGTAACATTTTCTTGAATAGAAACATTGTATAAAATGTTAAAATATAATTTTTAAATACGTAAATAAAGAAGTTTGCTAAAAGGGTGCCAAGTCCCTTTAACTTAATAATCAAATTAATAATAAAATATACATTGAGCAGTACTGATACCTTTATAAGTGTATTATATCAGTGTAAATGTGTATTCTATATTTTATTATATCAAAAAGTATTTTGTTTGTTTACTTTCAGTAAAATTTTTTTTAAAAAACCTTTTGTTTTCGAATTTTCAACATGCTCGCGCAAACCTTGTAGAGTTATCACGCCCCCAAGGGGGGCGCACCCCACAGTTTGAGAAATGCTGGATTAACATAGCACATGTGAGAATATACGTGTTTGAAAAAAATAAGTTAAAAAAAAAAAAGCTCTTGCCATGCGTGCAAATTACTCGTTTGAAAAAAAAATTCCTTTTGAAGATAATGAAGCAGCATTCAAAAGATACAAATCACAGTACAGCATTCAAACGATACCAATAGATGACGGTGGTTCTCCAGTAATATGAGTAAATCTCGTTACAAGGTGGCTGCGTTGACGGGGAAACATGGTCAACGCAGTGATTGAAATAAGTGTGATAGGATTTTGAGTTTAAAGAAAAATTCTTTATCTGTTTGTGAAATTCATCGGCATTTGGAAGTGTACGGTTGAAGTGTTATTACTTGAAGACAGGTGTGGTTTGGTGCAGGGAATTCGACAAAGGCAGAACAGATGTGCCAGACGAAGAAAGAGCATTTTCGGTAGGTGGTATTGAACCACTCTCCTTACATTTTCGAGCTTACACGAAAAATTCTTCGACCTTTAAAGGAACATTTGGGAGGTCAGCATTTCAGAACCGATGCTGAGTTTCGGCAAGACATCTTGACATGGTTGCACAAACGTGACACTGACTTCTACGATGCTGTTTTCGATGGTTTTGTGTACCGATGGAACAAATGCCTCTATAAGTATGGTGTTGAGCAATAATTCGTTCCTGTGTCTTACTATGTCGTATATATATAATTTTTATTTTTTGAATAAATGTTTACTCTGAATTGGCTCATTACTTTACTTTTTGAAACCCCTGCAAAAAATATGAGTCATGCTCGTATATTAATACATGACTCAATAAACTGAAATAATAACAGAGTGCAATCCCGTGAATATTCTGCCATTGCCAACAATTAATTTGATAGTTCTGACAATTTGAAAATGACGTAAGCGCGTGCTACTTGATTTGACCAATGAGAGTGCTTGGCTGTGTCTTTTCGCTACCCTTGCATGGAGGTCCAACTCTAGTAGCCATCAAGTACTCGAGCGCTTGGCTCTAAATCCGTTAGTCACGACGTTGGGGGGATATAAGTGCGGTAGAATGCTTGTTTGAAAATGGACAAGCAGTGATTTCGGTGGTCGTATACATTTCTTCTAATCAAACGGTTAAAAAAAATTAAAGATTTCCTGCATTTTGCACTCTTACTATATAACGAAGGTGGTTCTGCTCTTTTAAAAAAATTATTACTCGCTTCCCTGATTTAGAGTGGTGATTTTAACTTTAACTTCAGTTTGCAAAAAGCTGAGCGGCTCATAGCTTTTATGAATAATGAACTCAAGCTCGAAATGAACACAAATTAAAATGTTTCGACTGCTAACAGTGGTACTGTTATTGACGCTGTTTTTCAACGGTTTTTTAAATACTTTGAAATCACAAGTATCTGTGTCATATTTTAGTTATCATAAGTCTATTGTCTCCGCTCTTCCCCAAATTGAACAAGAATAATTATTTTTGATAAAATATTGCATTTTTTACTCCTTTTGTTATATATATATATATATATATATATATATAATTAAATACAATTTTCATTAAAGATATAATTATTCGATGGAAAATTATTCCCAATCATACCCAATTCATATTTTTTTTCAGGAAAAAAGTAACTATTTTGTATTTACCACGATAACATGTCAGATGTTACACATCATATGCGGCTACTGTAAGACTCGTTTCTTTTTTATATGTTCCCATTTATGTAATTGAGTTCAACCTAAGTTATATTTTGACATTATGTACAAAAAATGATAGATAAGGTTATTATTAAAGGCTACAATTATAAATTTTAAATAGGGAAAAATAAATTTTTTAATATTGAAAGGGTAAAAGTAAAGGATATCCGAAAAGTATGACTACACTTTCAAAAATTAATGAAAAATAAACAAACATTTTCTCTTATGGTTTTTTGTGTTCGATAAGAAAAGATTAAAATTATTGTTTGATGAAATGCAAATTAAAGTAATTTAAGAAAAGGCCTCACTGCAAGAAAAAACGGAAATTTTAGCATGGTTTATCGAATTTAAATCTACAACGCATGTAAAGCGTAATTGGATAGCCACCACACTGTAGTCTGAAAATGAGAAAAAGTTTTCCGAAGGCGATGCATGTAAAGAAATCCAACAACGTGGCCATCTAGACAAAACACTTTTGAACTTCTTGTAAGGACACGTAAAAAACAATGTTTACCAATCTTCAATTAGTGTCAGTGATGAAATGAAAAGTCGAATTACTGTGACCATTCAGATTGTTTAACCTGTAATGTTTCATAGAATGTGGCTAAAAATATCGTAGAGACTCGATGTGTTGCGCGTACCTAATGGAATGAACGTTGAAATTGTGCAATAAAGCTTCGTAAAAACCTTCGACATTTTCTTTAAGAAATAAAAAAATCTCGTAAGTGAATATCTTTATTTGTTTCTTTGTAATTAATACTTGATAGTGGGGTCATAATTTTCGGACATCCGGTGTTTTCTTACGTATAAAAAAGTTACTGTTAAAGTGGGAAATCCATTATTTCTTAGAATGAATAGGTATTTCATGAAATAGCTAGACAAGTCGGTATATAGAAGTATTGAATTCAACGATTTAACTAAGTATTCCATGGAATAACGATTACTTGATCGTTTTAAAGTATGAAAAACTCTTTGAACCAGTTCTAGCTGCTTTGGGAAGAATTTTTTCGATTAGAACTAGATATGGCCGAATAAAAAATAGTACTCTAGATATCAGTTTAGTATATGTCAACGAGAATTAATTTCCATTGAAGAAGTTCCAAATATTGACACAACTTTTCAATTTGTTGCAACAGCTCAAAGTTGCGGTACTGGACAAGGATTTAAAAAGTGCTCGTGTAAAAAAAAAAAAGTGTAATGGTAAAAAGTATGCTTGTTTCAAAAAATAATAAACGGTACAATTCAAAGTGTCATCACAGCAATCTTTGATCCTTAATTCCTTAATGAAAAGTAAAACAAAGATATCTTATAAAATTTAAATTAACACTAGAAAGACTAACACTTAGTACATATCTATTGCCCAAAAGCAGTCAAAATGACTGCATTGTGAAATAATGATTAATTAATGTGTAAAGAAGTTTTTTAAAATTAACTTTTGATATTTTTTATATTATTTACAGTCATATAACAAGTTATTAGTAAATATTAACACTAAAAAAATTACTTCACTTAAATGTAATTGTTTTTATAATTGAAATTAAAAAGCAGTCAAAATGACACTTCCTTGGGCAATCTAGTGTTAATATTCTCTTACCTTTTTGTTTTAAAAGTTTATACGATGTTTTTTATGAAGCAACGGTTTTTCTTCACAGCCTGTATTTTTGTTGGTAATATTTAAATAAAATATATTTTTGCAACAATTCTTTTTTCCCTTTCTGTTTAACTAATGTCGGTAAAATGAACTATAATAAATTATATCATCTGTTTTCTTTTATCATTTATGAATTATTCATCTGCAAAACAGATAACATGTATTTTTCAAAAGATTTTAGCTATTTATGATCAATTAATTTATAAAATATCTTTGAAATTGTTTATTTTTCCCTTTAACGGTCTATTCTTAGTTACTTCAAAGAAAAATTACATAAAGTACGAAATATTTCCTCTATGATGTACTTTAACTCACTTGTCTAGTTATTTCATGAAATGCTTAGTTATTCTATGAAATAACTGAATTATTCCCATTAACGTTAACATATATAGCACATAAAAATATCAGAATCTGTTAAAACACTTTAAACTACGTTTATAGTATGATCACCATCATTAAAATTTTATAGAAAGAATAGTTACATTACTATATTTAAGTCATTATTAGCAATTATTACGATTTATAATTAGTATATTTAAGTTATTATTGCTAAATATTATTATTTACAATTAATATAAGCTATTATTATTATTTAAAAAGCTAATTTTTACGAAGAATGGTGCGTAATTTTCTCTTAAACGTCTTACATTTTTTTTGTTTCCACCCATTGAATTATCTACTGAATACCGATAAATATTTGTCAAACAAAATGGCCTTATTGATCACATTACCTGGTACATATAATGATTGTTTGCATTGTTTATTTAATTAGATGAACTTCATTGAATTATCTCCAGATGCTGAACCATATAGAACTGATATATATAGTTGATTATATTTGCTAGCTAAAATTATTATTTTCTTCATGGTAATTACCTTAATTTAATTAATGAAATTTCTAATTGAAGTTAAATACTTAATTCCCTTACAAATGAACATAAAAAAATATTTTGAAGAATTTTTCCTTAAATTCTTGAAGATTTAATAGTTCTTCATTTTAATTTCTAAAAGGTTTCAGAGATAACAAAAAACTAAGCAAAAGTTTCAAGTAAGTGTTAAAATATGATGCATTTTAACAGAGATATGTTTAATATGCCTTACGATTTCAAACTAATTTCGATAATTTTTACTTATCTTATCTTTCGATAATAACAATCTTTTCGTATTCAATTTTTTGACTGCACAGCCTGCTAAGATTATGTTTTTACATTCTTATACCCTCAAAATTTTAAAACAATTAGATATTATCCATTTACGATTATTTTACTTGCTGTTCTGGTTGATTTAAGGACCAGAAATTAATCTTATTGCATGTAAGAAAACGCGTAGGGCACATTAAAAATATTAAAAAAAAAAAAAAAGTTTTGAAATGTGTGTAAAATAAAGTTTTTTTTTATATTTTTGATAATGTCCCATTATATATAAAATTACCAAAAACGATTCTTACTTTATAGAATCGATTGGATTTCTAAATGCACCAGTGGCCTCTCTTTCTTGTGTGTGTGGAGGTGGCGGGGTTACATTCTAAAAAACATTTTGACGAAAGCAACGTCGCTAATCTCATGAAAATTAAAAATGTGTTGGTCTATGAAGGAGGAATAGCCCTCTTCCTCGTATCCACCACTGATATTCCCTAAAAAATACTGAAATTGATAAGATACATAAATATTCTATCAGTGAAAAGAGGAATTTTCAAAGTAGAGTAATACTTATTTTTTCATATAACTTCATGCATAAAAAACAGATCTTATAAATAAAAGTCAAATTTTACATTCATTTTACATGTAAATATTTCAATTTAAGTTTCTTAACACTGCACTATGTAACAGTGATATATTTTTAAAAAAGTGTAGAAACATACTTTAAAATATGATTGAAACTCAAAACTGATTATATATGTAGCATATATACATAGATTTCGTGAAAAGTGTTTCTGTTTCTGAATGGCAAAGTAAGATGAATGACGAGATTCATTTTATATATCTCGTCATCTAAATCAAGTGTTAAACAATGTGATCAATCTAATAAAGAATTAATCATTTAAAATCACGACAGACATTTCATTCTGATCTCAGAGTCATTATTCACCTTGATAAATTGAGAGTTAAGTAGTCACTTGCTAAGACAGACTGTAGTTAATTAATAGATCATTGGTACTAAAACGAAAAAAAAATCCGTTGATATTTATACATAGTAGAATTAATAAGCTGTGCAATATAAAAATATCACAATAAATTTAAGATTGAACAACAAATTAAAATATAACCGTAATCTTTCAATTTCATTATACATAATTGCGACCACTACCTGTAAACTATAGCAAAATATATAAAAAATAATGTGTAAGATTATCCCAAAAGTTGTAAAAAATTACTTCTATCTCTCGACAGACTGAGAATATACAAAGACAAATTCTACTTGTAAGCAATTATGCATACAAATGCTACTTCAACATCGTTTTATTTAGTAGAAGTATTTTAATAATATACATGATAAAAGAGAAAGAGAGATAGATTAAAGTACGTAATAGTAAACTAAAGGAGTGCAAAAAAGGAAGCCATTTATTCAAAGCATCGAATGAGTTAGATTTGAGTGAACAATGTATATACAGAAAAATGTAATTTAAAATTAAAATAAACCGTTTACACTAATTGAAGAATCATCTTACTTCGTACACAGGTAAAGTACTTAATATTTTATTTACAAGTCATATAAAAAATTTACCCTAAATTTATAGTAAATAACTCACTAAACAAATTTTCAGACTTGGGGGGGGGTAATAATTACCCTTATCAAAGTCTAATCAAGTATAATATGTTATTAAAATGTGCATGATATGCTTCATTTATAATACTACGAATGCAATAATAATTGCTTTTCCTTAAAATGATTTGCTTATGTGAACCATTAAAAATAGAATTTTAAAGTCAGTAAAGAATAAAAGTCAGCTTTTGGAATATCATATCATTAAAAAAATTTTTGGCTAAGATATCTTCGCATATCAAATTTCAATATCTATACTATTGAGCGTTTATACGAGTACAATCTGGTAGTTACAATCTAGACGAGTTAATCATATTTTTGTATTATCACAGCTAACCCTTTTTTAGCGCCAACATAAAAATCAGCACCACTCCGGCATTTCCTTCAAATAGGTACAACGAGTATAAACCAGTTAACTGCCTTCCGGGAAAATATATACCACCAGGGAGAAAATAATCTTCAAATTGGCATAACGTATTTTTTATCCACGGTGAAACTACCAGCAATTAAATTTTGTATAGCACTTTTAGTTTTCCTTTCCTATTTCACTTAAGCTGAGACAATGAGATATAGCGGGTGGGGTGGATGGATTCGATTTTTTATTATCATCCACCGAGACCATGAAAACAAGTTAATATGGACGCATACATGTATAATATAAAGAGCTGGTTCTTTCGTTACTTAGTTACCACAAAAAACAGAGCCAAATCTCTAAGCTCTACCAGAAGTCATAAAGTTAAGGTAAAAATGAGAAATAAAAAGAGTGCAATTATACAAGGTCTACATATGTATTAAAAGAGTGAGTCAGCATGGCACGCAATTTATTATCATCTAGTGAAAAGAAACAATAGGTGAAAGATAGCTTCGGGAGGAATAATTTATTTGTCGGGAGGACACCCTGAATGCTGTTATAACACACACATTCCTATTTTAATCCCTCATTTGCATACAAAAGATTCAGCGCCTACTTTTTTCACTTGGAAATACAGTGGAATAACATGATACATGAATGCATTCATTTCTTATTATCATGTTTAAGGTATCCGACTACGTTCGTAACCGTGATTTTCAAAAAGCGCATAAATAGGTAATTTTCATGATATTTAGTGTCACTTAAATTAGAATATATGTATAAACTTGTTTTAAGGACATTTTGACAAAAAAAATATTTAAATACAATAGTTTGGCGAAAAAGTAACTCAGAATAACCTTTTTTCAAAATGTTCTCCTTTTATAAAAAATGCATCTAAAATAATAATAGTTTGCTTATATAAAGTACAGCCTTCTCCAGAGAGTTTGAACAATTTATTTTTTGAAAAATTCACATTATTTTCAGAGTTACAACCAATTAAAATAGTTTATCGGCTTTTTTTTTCTTAAAACTTCTCACCTCTGTTGTCGTAAAACATGGATAAACCCACTTTTAAGTAATATATTTCAAAATTTCTAGTTGGGCCTCTGTGCATAGGTTTGAGCTATATACAGGCAAGATATTATTATAATAGAAGCAGTTTTCACAAAAGGAGAAGATTTTGAAAATGGGTCATTCTATGTTCATTTTTTGTCAAAATATTGTACTTAAAAATTTTTTTACTGTAATAATATTCTTAAAACAACTTTATATACATTTTCTAATCTAAGTGACACTAAATATCATAAATATTATCTAGTTATACGCTTTAGCAAAATCATGGTTCCGAACATAGTCGGATACCTTAACTTATATATAGTTTGTAAAATACACAATAATGAGTACGAGTTATTATTAAGAATAAGATTCATACCATAATTCTTTAACCCAGGTTTTTTTAATAGATCACACTAATTCTAAGAATTCATTAGTAACTGTATAACAATTTTTTTTATGTGGAAGACATCAAGCTGCAATTTATTTTTTATAGGTTAGTTTTAACTATTTAAGAGACCCTGTAGTCAAATGATTATGGTCATGAACTCGTAAAAGAGTCCTCACTGTCGATTCACAAGTTTGAGTCCTGGGGTTATTGAAATATCTTCATATATGGAGGCTAGTACACCTTAAATATATCGAGTTTCTAAGTTCTTACATTAATGTGGATTGAGGATTCTAGTACAAATGTCACTTGAGAAATTATGTCAAAATGACGAGAAATTTAGTGTAGCTTTGAAATGGAACGCATTTATTATGAATAAATTTACCTAAATTATATTTTATTGAGCATCATAATAAATGGGGCAGACCCAAAATTTATAAAATTTTAATAGACATTAAAATATGTTAATTATTATATTCAGCAAGTCAGTCTAATCAATGAATTTGTATTGGTACAATTGACATAAAATCCAAACGAAGTTGTTTTTTTCTAAGTAATAAAAGAAGTACATAGTACCGAAATCATTTTTCTTTAAAACTCACTGGATTAAACAATTATTATTTTTTTTTTGTAATTGAATCTTTGGAGTAATTTGAATGGAAAAATGGTTATATCTGAATTAAAATAATCTTTTAGAAAGAAAATATATTTTTATCTTCCGTCATTAATTTTTGAATGCAGTAGATGTTGGAAATGACAGTGTATTTTCTCCCTATCACTGTGGCCGTGGCAGCCGAGTGGTATAGGTATCGGGACGTGGCTTGCCTTGTCACGAGTTCGAGCCCCGTGCCACTAAAGACCCGCCGTGCAGGGCAGCGATGCACGTTAAATCTGTCGAGAGCTGAAACGTCCACCCGTTGGTGTGGTGTGGCAGTTAGAAGAGGGGATTTCAGCTCAGGTATCGTCCACGGCACTTACCATGGTTCAAAATTACGTGGTCCGTTGCCAAATACCCTCGTGTAGCTGAACAGTGCGACGTTAATATTCAATCAATCAATTCTCCCTATCTTTAGAGTTGACCCTTGATTAGATTATTATTTTGTGATCATATATTGTGATTGCATTGCATAAGAATGAGTAAAATTTTAAATATTTTTTAAAATTTAAATAAATTTATTTCAGTGTTTTGATAGATATTTTGATATTGGTAAAAGGAATATCAATTTTGCAGAATAAATTGTTTCATTTTTAAAAGAGAAATTTTTGTGAGGCAAAAGGGTGCAAATTTAACACTACTTTGAAAAAAAATCGGGAAACTTTTATCAAATTAAGCATCGGAATTTTTTAGGAATTAATTTTTTTGCATGATGGGATCTTTTAGACTGTATTTTTTTTTATCTAGATTAGGCAGCCAACTTAAACTCGTTCACCTTCGAATCTTAGAAATGTTTAACAGCTAATATTTTCTTAGCAAAAATCACTAAAGCTTAAAATTTCAGTTCTATTTTATTTTTTGTATGTAATATAGTCCAAACTACTTCACTCATTAACTTCCATTCGAAATTTAAAGAAAAAGACGCTGAATTTAGCAAAAATTGAAATAACTATGCAACTTAATCCAAAATTATATCAAGTTGGCATCAGTTTGCACTACTGAGTGGATCTCCGACTGTATACTATTTAAAATGATTGTGAACGAATAAAAGGTATCTGAAAAATGTACAAGCTACTTTCGAAACGTAACTCACACATCATATAAACACACGTAAAACTCTGATTTTTAAAACTTATCTTTCTAAAACAATATGAAAAAAATAACATTAAAATAACTCTCTCTATCTCTGATGCAAGTTGCTATTTTTAAACCAAGATCTAAAAAGTTGATATTTTTCTTCTCACAATCGTACGTATAATCACTCCAATGAAATTTAAGACCGTGCCTTATTTTTGAGCAATCAACTTTTATTTCGAAGTAACTTATATCTCTTTATATTTCCATTTATTACAATAGAAAAAGAAATATTCTCTTATCTAGTTTTAGTCTACATTTATTTTTACTTTACCATTCAGCTCCGTTTAAAAACTTATTTGACTTGTTTGGCATCTCAAAGAAAGTAAGCTTAAACAAGAAAAATTATGTTACAAATAACCAGCAAATTACTCTATAAATTCAAATGTGATGAAGTGAACATTTACACATACCAATTAGCTAAAAACTAAATCTAAAATTAAAAAAAATAAATAAAATTTTTCTTGTAATCGCAAATGTTCTGAATGTAAAGATAACTCTTATTGCTTGAAGTAGTATTTGGTAAGTGCTGAACTTCCGTTGAAAAGAATATTTTCTCTTTCAGAGAGAAAGAGATGGAGAGAGAGAAAAAAATAGGGGAAAATAGGGAGGAAGAGGGAGAGAGAGGGAATGAGTGTGAGAGAAGTTTCTGTATCTATGATGGATTTTGCAAGAGGTAAGATCTAGAAGACAAATATTGTCCATACGTTACTCTATCTTTAATATAAATATATCTGCAAATTTACCTTTTCTATCATTGTAAAAGTATCAGTGATAAAAAAAAAACAGCAAGAAATTCAATTTCAATTAAATTTTGATAAAGATATGTAGTTTTGTAAAAATTTGTCCAGTAAATTTTTTTTTAATAATTTGTCTTGTTATATGTAATGGATAAAAATATTCTTGACATAAAGATATACTAAGTCTGCTACTATTAATATCTTAAAAACTTTAAGGTGCCACTATTAATATCTTAAAAACTTTAACCAAGATTGAAACAAAACGACTGAAACTTTTCTACAGGAAACTACGAAGCAATAACTGGAAAATTTAATATTTCGGTATCTGCAAGCGAAAATTGTCACTATGTAGTATTTGAGTAGACTATACTTCATTGTATACTGGGATGGGATATAATCAAGAAATAAAAGGAAAATAGTTTTAATTTTATTATTGATGTCTTATTTGTTTCTGATGTAAAAACTAGTTTGATTACGTACTTAACACTGCTTGAATAAAATGAGAAAAGATGCAATAAACACATGATGTCGTATAATTTGGATGAATTTTATAGAAATTACTAAAAAAGAATTTTTTTAATTTCGTATTCTTAAGTACTACAGATTTTTTATACTAATATTTTTTTAAAAAAAGAGTTAAAAAAAAGTCATAACTTATTTCAGTTTCACTTTAACTATATTTAATCATTGTCAGACTTTGTTTGTCAAGCTACACATTTTTTAAAAAAGTTAAACATCTTGACAAATTTATAAAGACTTAATTAGATGAAGAGATGTTATGAGTTCTTGATATATATATACATAAAATTTAATTCATATATAAATAAAAATGTTTCCTAAATCTGCACAGTCATATTCTCTTTCAAAATTTAAACATTCATTGCAATTTCCAGAAGAAGACAGTTTAAGCTAAAGAAAAAAAAGTCGTGACATGCAGAGTAATAAAAATTTTACAGAGCACTTTCCTGAAGACTTTATAAAGAGTACTAAGAAAAATGTAAAGCTAGACATTACATAAATTATTATCAACTGCTGGGTTTTGGGTAGAAATACAACATAAAGAAAACATATAATATTTTCTTAAGCTTTTTAAAATACAAATAGTAAAACATTTGTATTTTTAATAACAAAGTTTATAACCGATAGAATAATTTAGCTATAAAAGTATAAAATGAAAAATATAATAATATAATAATAAATATGTATAATACATGTTAATAAGTATATATAAAATATATGTATTAATAAATATAAATATAGCGTATTAATAAAATATCATAATAAAAATGTAATAATAATAATAATAATATTAATAAAACTATAATAAAAATAAAAAAATAAATAATAAAAAACGTGAAACCTTATTAAAAAATCAGTAACGAGATTTCTAATTTTATATGCATTTACTAAAACATATAAACATTTAGGAAATATGTGATATAACAAGTCCTTATTTTAGGATATATAATTTATTTTACTTTCTTAAAATGAATGCATTTTTGCACAAAAGAAATCGTATAATGCGATATAAATGAAAACTTATTCTCTTGTTCAACGTATATATATAAACTGTACCTGGTTAATGTAGCATTAATAAATATTTTAAACAATTTATACAGAATCTTTCATAAAAAATATTGAAAAATAAGTTATTTGCTGTAAAATTATTTAAAGCTAATTGTGTGTTTTAAAGTATTATATAATAAAAGGTAATAATTTGATACTCTTTCGATTTTATTTACATATAATTTAGACTCTAAGTGTTTCTTAAAACCTTCCACGTCGGTTCATAGTAATAGATTTGCCATTCTTGATTAATTAAAGCAAGGATGTTGAAAATTGATTGTATAGTTAAATTAACATTCGCACAATATGTAGCTATTACTAACATCTAATTCTCTGCCTTATCAGTACCAAATCTTGTCGTAATAATGGTATCTTAAGTCCATCTACCCTAGCTGTCAATTCAAAATCTCCCATCAATATTAAATCTTTGTTAGAGACGCACAAATTCCTCAATATGCTACAAGGTAATCTTAACACACTAAAGCAATTTGCTCATTTATTTAGGATTTCATAAGAGCTAAGAAAAATAATAATTTTTCCTATAGGTAGTTTGTGTTTTAATGAAAATTTTAAGTTTGTAGAAAGATATAGAAATCTTTAATACATACCGTTTTTATTCGAATCTAAGCAGCACTTTTTTCCAATATTAAGGCTACTGAAAATTGGTAGTGGCTTAGAATTGAATTAAAAATGCGTTGGAAGGGGCAATTAGAACTATTACAGGTTCTAAACTATTTTTTACAATTATTCATTTTCTACAAAGAATAGTTGAGAGTTTGGGGTGCGGCTTAGATTCGTGTTATAATATGGTATATATATTAAATCTTTCAATATACTTTATAAACCACATAAAAAAATTTAAATTCATAAACACAATATTAAAAAAGTAATTATTCTCACCTATTAGAATTAATATCTATTTATTTTATGTATCTTACCCATCAAAAAGAATGGAAGAAAACTATAAAGAAAACAAGAAGAAAAAAAGAATGTGGAGAAATATACTGTACTTGCAACATTAAGAATATAATTTTATATTAAAAATAATGAATTTTTTTTTAAATCTCATTTTCTAATTTAAAGCATAAAAATTATTTTAAACATACATTACCACAGACGTTCTGAAGATTAATTACTCATGAAATCTGATAATTTTGTTTGTGTTCTTTTGTTTGAAGAAATGTTTTGTTTCATTATACGCCTCACATTTTTGCAATGCACCAAAAATCCCTTCAGGCGTACATATATATTTTCCGTGTCTTTTCTTGAATTCTTGTTACCATCCATTGCTACCTAGTAATTGGTCGTATCCCAATGCCTTCGCAAACTGAAGAGTTTTCTCTATTATGAAAGGTCTAGAGATGGGAACATTTTTATCTCACATTGTATGTATCCAATTTAATATCAGCCTCATCGACATCTTCATAGACACATGTTCTTAAACGTTTTGAACAGTAATTCGATGAATCGTAATTTTGTAACTTATCTCGATTTTTTATAATAGTTGATAAGCTGTTTGGAGGAATACCAACTTTTAAAGCAATATCTTTTTTATTGATGCCTTTATCCACTTCCTAAAGAATTAGATTTCCTCGTTTGATGCTCAAGCACTTACATTTTGACACCTTCAAGCAACAAGAAAATAAGTTACCAATAAGACTGATCAACACTGTAAATGATTGGAGATTATTTCAAGGACATGAGGAAACTCCGCTGAGGTGAAATGGAATATAGAAGATGCTTCTAGTGAACTGGACAATAGAGATTAAAGGCTGCACTTATTTGATGAAACGTCCAGAATTCGATTGCTCTCGCCGAGTAAGGCACCTAATAAAACCAGTTCACGATTTATGAACGCCATAAAACATGTTAAAAGAGAAAATAACTTGAAATGCCCAGAAATACTTTAAAAAAAAGGGAGAAAAAAGTTGAATCACAAGGAAAAAAAATGTTATGTAGGAAATGCACTTCGCTATTGCGAGCCCTTTTTACGTAGAAACCGTGAAATGTTCTTGGTTCCAGGAAAAGTTTGCTATATAGAAAAATTCGCAATATAAAGGTTCGTAATATTGAAGTTAGGTTGTATATATATACATACTACTTTCATGGTCCGTCTTTGCACGGGCTTTCTCTACTTTTATACATTTTCCCTTTCCTTCACAAAATCAGCACTTCTAATACTCTTTTTCAAAATGACTTCCCCCTCCCCCTTTCCTACTCTTAGCCTGGCGTTGCACGGGCTTTTACCGAGTGTATAACTTAAAATCCCCTGTTTCAAAATTGTTTCGCTTCTTTTCTGTCAGACAGGTTTATTTCCCCCGGCGTTGCATGAACATTTTTAAATGTATAACACATTGTCATGGAAATTCCCCTTTGCCTCTCGCTATGATATCTCTCGAGTAAGTGAACCCCACTTACTTGAGTAATTAACTTGAATATTCGAGTAAGAAACTTGAATATTCACTCAATCACTTTTCTACTTTTTAGGCACCGGAAACAAAAATGTATCTTTTTTAAAAATAGTTGTATATTGAGAAAAGTAGAAATTTTTATAATTACAAAATTTCACAACTGTATTAAATGTTGAATTAAAACTGTGAGCATTTTTTGAAATGTTCGATATACAAAAAAAAAGTTAATGCAATTATATTTATAATTGAAGAAGTTGTATAAAAAATTTGAATTTCATATGTAGTTATTAAATATTTAAAATTTGAGTATATTTTAACTGATGCAACCTACTTAAAAAATAAAATTCCAAAAATAATTAAAACATATTTAAATAATTCCCAGTTGAATAAAAATGTTACTTTGTCTTCTATTTTCTAAAAATATTAAAACTACCTTTTTTAATAATTATTATAATACTTATTATTACACTTTCTCGAAAGGTTTAGAATTATGTATTGACAGACTTGTAAAACCTTCAATATACATCTAGTCTCAATTTTACTGTAGTTTTGTTATAGGTTTATAAAATTCCTAACTATCCACCGTTATTCAAGTTTAGTGAAGTGGGTGTCCTACACTTGGCTTTTTTCAACTAAATTTGTTTTGTATTTCGATATTATCTTTTGAACTGTAAATTTATTTCAATATTTTTTGAGCCACTGAACTAGTATTTAAATTTTAAATTATCGCCTTGCTTAATGGAAACTATTATTACAACATTGCATTCAAATGGGAGGATCGATCTTACTTTGAATTTAAAAGACATTTATATTGAGTGTGAGGACCTCTGTTAATATTTAACTTACAAAATAATTTCACTAACGTCATTCATACTATTTAAATATCATTTTTTCGCACGTTGTATAAATCGAAAAGTACACCGAATCTTCGAATGCTGTGTAAAAAAAAAAGCGACCTTAAATTACCATAACTGAAAACTATACAGCACGATTTAAAAAACAGTGAAAAACTTTTTCTGAAAAACGGCGTAAATCTATCTTGGTTCAAAATGCATTCTTTTTCAGATCGACTGATTCAAGACGTATTCGTTTTGAGAAGAATTTTTATAGAATAATTATCTGTGTTTTGTCCTTAGAATTTCAGCAAATTTTTACTTTAATTAATATTGCGCAGTCGGTAAATATTAAGATTTAAAATTTGGCGAACGTAACATACTCGAAGTTTTCTAAAACCATAAGCAAATAAACAACGTTCTTTTTTCGATTAAAATAGTATAAATAATGTATATCTGGAAGTATAATACGTTAATATATTACTTTTTGTTGTATTTTTTGATGTTAAAATTGTAATCAGCCTGTTCAAGCTTTCGCAGTTCCTGGCGCCAGGCGTAGACAAAACAAAATGCAAAGGTTTGTTTCACACATAAAATATAGGTATTTGCTGTCGCGGGCTTTTTTGCAGATGGCAGAATTTTTTCCTACTTACTTGACAATTATTGTTATACTTCGGACACTTCACAAAATATCTTTATAAATTATAGCCTGTGTATTATTTTGATGTATATGCTATACTATTGTAAAGTTTCATTAAAATCCATTCAGTTGTTTTAGCGTGAAAGACTACCAAACATCTCTCTCTCTCCTCACAAACTTTCACGTTTATAATATATATCCTTATATATAACAATTACTATGTATAGGCAGATAAATTTAGTTAAGAAATGTTTAGTTCAGCAAGAATAATGACATAAATATATCTAGTATTTAAGTTTTTCATATTAACTAAAATGTTTCTTCGTACGCTTTACTTGATTTACATGAAACCCGAGAATACCTTCTAAATATTTGAAGTTCGAAAATATGATTTATATACAAAAAATAATGATATTGTGGGATGATTCTGTAAAACTAGTTATAATATATTTGAATATCCTAGAAATATAGAGGATATACTTAAAATTCACTTTTCATCGTTAGGAAATCTAAAATACTCTTCGAAACTTTTTCAGGTATTTTCACACAAACTTTGATACTCTGCTCTATATATAATTTTAAATATATATTTTAACCGTCTTTCTCTCATGAAGATGTTCATTTTTAAACAGTTCCTTTTTAGAATATGTAAACTTAATCGCCCGTAGTATAAACAAAATTCAAGTATCCCAAAATACATCTGTTGTAGCATTGCTTTTGTATTTATATGTACTGATAATAGTCATGTTGTTGTTACTTTACTTAGTATACTTAATAATGTTAACAGATATATGTACTGAAAGAAGACTGAATTCTTTACTTTATTTTTTGTTACAATAATCGTACTTTTCTAAATAAGTTTATATTCAAACACACAACATTTTTCAGATTATTATAATAAATTAAGGTTTTATATACTCCTTCTTATTTTTATCATATTTTTACTCACTTTTTCTAATAGTGAAATGAAAATAAATCCCCCTTAAATTCCTAAAAAATTCTTTTTAAAAAAATAAGTTACCAATTTCTTTTAAACGTTGTATCGCATTTTTAAAATTCACAAGGAAGAATTATTAATAAGAAAATAGTTACAACATTCCAGTTATGACTTTTTATTAGCTTAAATAGTTTACGACTTTTGAATTCATTAAAAAAAATATTGAAGCATTTAGCAAAGATCAAAAAATTCTTTAAATATCGACTCATCAACTTTTTTTGAGCGATCTAAAGAAGCAAAGTTTACTTCTAATCCGCAGCATCAAACGAATAACACCTTTGATCAATGATAATGAATGATTAGAAAATCCTTCTTCGCTGACAAGGGCTTTTCCTTAACGCTGATAATTAGCTTTAAATCATTGGCGGTTAAATATCGTCGAGTTCCCATCTCTTCAAGCATTATTCAGCGCAGGAGAAGCAGAATCCTCCTTTGGATGATAACAGAAGGTGCCGAAACAAAGAAACCAACTAAGAAGTATAAAATTAAGGATGAAAAATAAGGTCATAAATCTTAGCCTTACCGCAAGAGCTTTATCCGTACACTCTCATCAACTGATGCTACAATTTATGTTTCTTTTTTTACAACTTCAAAATAAAGATATCCGTCTTCTTAAAATCCGGGCAGCTTCATTTGTTTGATTTCCTCTATTTTTTTTTCTCATCTTTTGTTTTATCAAATGGGAATATTGCAAAAATGGTTTGAGTCGACGCATTTTGATCACAGTTTCTGACATCTAAGGGTAATAATTTTAAATGTTGGAAGGCAATTTTTCAAGATGTTTTGCGCCTTGTGGATAATCCAAATAAATTTAATTTTTTTCAAAAGGAATTATAATCATTCGACAATTTCTTTTAAATTAAAACTTACGCTAATAATATTTTATGATACGTAGTGAGAGATAGCACAATCATCCATGTTACCAGTAGCGAACACAGGAATTTTTCAAGGGGGTGGGGTCCAACGTCGAATGTCCACCATTCCTGTATCATGCTCCTTTTGATTTTGTCGGGAACAAAAAACATTAAAAAAAACTAATTATTGAATAAATAACTAGCATTAATTAATAAAATTAATCTCATTAATAACAAATATTTAATGAAATTTTACGTACTATATACTTAGAATTATAATCAATCGGAAAAAAAATCAAGGGCTTTGGGTGGGTCCGGACCCCTAGGACACACCCCCTTGTGTGCACCACTGCATGATACTTATTATGATTAGTTATTGTATAATCCTAGGTGAACTTATCGGGGCAATTTTATTAAATTTATAATATGCGATGAAAAAAACTTAAAGACCTACCTACGATACTATATATAATGCTTGTAACATTGTACAATGAAAAGTAATAGTGCATCGTTAAAAAACTAAAAGAAGATTTTCGCTGTCTTTTTTTAAGAAATAAGCATAAATTTCTCATTTAATGGTCTTATCCGTTCTTTTAATGATATAAGTATTGGATTCCACTGCGCAATTTTTGTTTGGTATTTTTAGATTCGTCTGTATATGAGATTTAGCTGATAGTATACGAATTAATATTTTTACATTTGCTTGATAATTACAATAAAATTATTGCGGCGTTATTTAAGCCCATTACAAAAATAAAAATTTCAAACTAAATATCTATTTTTGTTGTGTAATGACAGACTATTTTTTAATCTCTCTCCCATGCAGTTGTTGTTAAAACTTTTCAGTTTATAAAATTTTTTTCTGACATATGAACATGAAATGATTTATGTTTGTTCATTAATTATTACGTATTTATATTAATCTGATGGTCAATTATAGCAATATCATCAAAATTAGATCAATTCATTAATTATTACGTATTTATTAATCTGATGGTCAATTATAGCAATATCATCAAAATTAGATCAATCATCTTAGAAATTCAAAAATATCATTTAGCAAGAATTGTTCCTATTCTATCGAAAATCTTACATTTATTTCGATAGAATATGAACAACTTTTGTTAAACGATATTTTTCTTGTTAATGAAGTTTCTCTTGTTTCATAAATGTTTAAGATGCATTATTTCATGTAAGGATTTAAATTAATTTGTAGAAATGGAAATAATCTATTTATTGTAAGTGAATGTACGACCTCATTAGTTTGGTATCAGCATAATTTTATTCAAGAACTAAATTATTGTGCAGGAAATTGCATTAACCCCTTAACTGCAGATTAAAAATTATTCGATTCGCGCTCTCCAGTGCCACCCTTTTTTCACGTACTGGAGCGTATGCGGTCTATTGATGGGGGGAAGGCATAAATAAGCGAATTTTTCCCTAAGATAAGTAAATCCTTCGTAAATACTGCCAATGTTATTTTATTACATTCAAAGCTCTTAGGACGGTTTTACTGATAGTCGTGCAAAGAAAATCGTATTTCGGAACGATGTGTATTCACGTTTGGGGAAAGTAACGCACTAGTTCACTGGTTAAGCAAGACGGATATACACGCTGGTTGCCCTTAAGAGGTTAAATATAAAATATGGTATGTGTATGCGTATACGAACTATTTTAGATAAAAGCATACCACACTTTTTATGTTATTTAACTTAATTATTCTTATTACAATACTGCCAAGGTCGTTTTATTACGTTCAAATCCCTTGGAATGGTTTTACTGATAATTGTGCAACGAAAAGAATCGTACTTCGGAATGATGGATATATACGTTTGCGGAAAGTGACGCACTGGTTAAGCAAGACGGATATACACGCTGGTTGCCCTTAAGAGGTTAAATATAAAATATGGTATGTTTATGCGTATACGAACTATTTTAGATAAAAGCATACCACACTTTTTATGTTATTTAACTTAATTATTATTATTACAATACTGCCAAGGTCGTTTTATTACATTCAAATCCCTTGGAATGGTTTTACTGATAATTGTGCAACGAAAAGAATCGTACTTCGGAATGATGGATATATACGTTTGCGGAAAGTGACGCACTGGTTAAGCAAGACGGATATACACGCTGGTTGCCCTTAAGAGGTTAAATATAAAATATGGTATGTTTATGCGTATACGAACTATTTTAGATAAAAGCATACCACACTTTTTTATGTTATTTAACTTAATTATTCTTATTACAATACTGCCAAGGTCGTTTTATTACATTCAAATCCCTTGGAATGGTTTTACTGATAATTGTGCAACGAAAAGAATCGTACTTCGGAATGATGGATATATACGTTTGCGGAAAGTGACGCACTGGTTGAGCAAGACGGATATATACGCCGGTGGCCCTTAAGAGGTTAAATATAAAATATGGTATGTGCATGTGTAAACAAACTATTTAAGATAAAAACATACCTTACTTTTGATGTTATTTAACTCAATTATTCTTAATAACACTTTTTAATTTGGTACTTTAATACACTGTAGTTTATAAAAATAGACAAAAGTATCCTATAAAATGTTTCTTTTACATCACGCAACTACAAAAAGTTGATTAAATTTACCTTCTTAGAATTCCTCTTTACTTCTGCTGGTATCATGAAATTTAAATCAGCTAAAGAAAACACATAAAAGAACAAGATTGAAAAGGCATGAATAAATTTATTTACTTACTAACGAGGAGAACCTTTCTAACTTTTACATCAAATTTAGTTTGATTTATTATATAGTTAATTCAGCGAGACAGTGTGCAAGGAATGGTTTTTAGCTTTGGTTTTTAAGGAAATGTTCACCGAGCGCGAGCACAGTTATATATTTTTTAAGAAAACAAGTAATGGAAATTTGCAAAACTTTTCAAATAAAAGGAAAAGTAAGATATTCATTCAAGATAAATAAGATATTAATCAAGAGTACCTAGAGAAAATTGCTCTATCTTTAAGTATATTTAATGAAAAGTCACAGTATTTATCATATTAGTCGTATAAAAGAGTTATTTTATATTATATGAATTCTTAAATGTAATCTACTTATAGACATGTTTCAGATTGTGTAGGAGAAATTCACATTTGTAAACCATTTGAGTTTGAAAAATTCGAAGATGTACTGTGTTTTTCTCATTCATAATTTTATTTATATCTAATACTTATGTCCTTAACCTGCCCTTCACGTATTCAGTTTAATTATCGTATAATAAGATTTCCTCCGGCATAAGTTATATGTTTTATTTATTATTTAACTGTATAAGACAATCACTGTGTGACCGCTTAATCACGTGTACTTTTTAATTTTATAAATGCAAAAAATAAATAAATAAATAAATAAAATAAAACCAACACTATTCTGTTAGTAGAGTACGCGTACAGAGTAGAATTTGTTTAATCGAAAACATGATAAACAATGTAAATAAGCTCTAAATTAGGACCAACAAATTAAAATATGTAGTTAATTTTTGAAAGAAAGGAAAACGCAGGTGAGAACGTTTAAATAATGAAGAAAATATAAGTAAAATAAGCGAAAAAAAATTTAAATAATTAACATAAATGTAAAAGAAAGATGAAATAATACAGCATTAAGTGCGACACCCTCTGTAATAAACATAAATAAAAGGCTTTGTTTAATGGCTTCTATTGAGATATCTAGCTTTGATTACACTAGGGTGTTAAACAGAGATTTTCTATTGCTCATTTTTAAGTAATTACTTTGGCTGTAGGTTTTGTTTGATTGATTATTAATGTCGAACTATGAAAAAAATCATGAGTTATTGGCGATAAGCCTCGTGACTTTGAACGTTAATCAAGTGACGAGGATGGAATTTGAGCTGGCATTTAACTCTCCAAACTTTTCGACACCAACGTGAGGACTTTAAGCTCTGACAGATTAAACGTGCATCAGCCTTTGTGTTTCGTGAATACTCCGTGGTACCAGGATTTTAAAACAAGACGCGACACGTACATCATCGGCCACGAGTTCACTATCATGAGCACTCGGCAACCGAGGCTATGCCCCCCGTAAAAGCTCCGTAAAAACTTAGGACAACTTAGTAACATACACTCAGGATCTTTATTAGTACAGTCAAACATGTGCACATAGAAAAAAATAAATCTGAGGATATATTTTTTTGAGAAAATTTCATAACTCCTAAAAAAAAAAGTTAAAATCACTCAATAAATGTAGAGTTTTAGAAAAAAAGATCATTTTATATATAAAATTGAACGTTTTTAAATGAATTATACTTCTTTCATCAACTGTTTGATTAATTATGATTACGAGCAGGGGCGTAGGGTGTAGCTTGGGGGTCCCGTATTAATGATACTGCGTCCCCAACATGTGTAACTACAGTACCACTAACAGCGTTTCCTTTTCTAACAAAAGGCACCACCGAAGGTGTTTTGATACGGGGCTCATTCAGAACTAGCTATGCCAGTGAATATGAGGTCGGGGACTTAGCATTTACACTTTCTTCTCATATAGCATTTAGCTTACTATGCTGTAATATGTGTATTTTCATCAAAGACAGTGCCCGAATGAGTGTAAATATGAAAAAGTCAATGGATATATATTGATTTTATTGGGATTTTTGACAACGGATTTTATTTCAATCGCATCATCAAAAGTGGATAATGTTGATTTTTATACTATATTTTCTTAATAAATATTTGTAAAAGCTGCTTTTTTAGAATGACATAAAAACTTTGCTTATCTTAGAATGACATAAAAACTTTGCTTATCTTAGAATGACTTTTCTTTTTTTTTAGAATGATAGCTCATTTTGAATGGCATCACTGCGAGAGAGAAACAGACAGAGAAAAACTACCTCGTGTCGCTGATTATTTAACTATAGTGTTACGATATTTTGAGTGAAATAATGTAAATAATTTGTATTTGGATGCGTAATGCATTTATATTACTCACTGATATATTTATTTTCCGTTAAAATTGTAATTTTCGCAAGCAACGTCGTCCCTTACGTCATAATGGTTATTTAATGAGAACTTAGCGAAATCTTGCTGATAGAGCCAAGTTAACATCATTTTTGGCAACCAAGTAGGCTATCATTTTTGGCGAGTTTGTGTTCCTATGGATTCTTCTGGAAATTAGTGGAGAAATTAACTAATTTAACGATCTAAGACTCAAGCGGATCTTTCTAGAAGGATCCACTAGATTTACAAATAGGAAGACACTCGTCAAAACTGAGTTAGTATTGTTTTGACAGCGATTAGAAGTTTTCCCTTGATCGTTGAAGAGTCAATCAGCGATTAGTAGGACGAGCAAGTGTTTGCGAATAATCTTACCTACTAGTATTTTAGACACTCATAGTTGTGTCTGAGCGCTGTAGAAAGTGTGAAGACCTTCTGATATTTATTCTGCGAATTTTGCTGCTGAATCCTGTGTTTCACGGATTAATTTTTCGTCAATAAATTTCCATCACACCTGAAGAACTGTCTTGTTCTTTGCGACGGATTTGCATAAAATCCTCGAACCTCGATCAACGCAACAATACTTAATGATTTTCCAGAGACTAAGTATATATTCTGACATTAATCTCTAATGTTTTTTTAAAAAAAGAATTAATTAATTTTTTAAGGTATTAAATGGCTCAGTTGATTTCAATACTTGACTGAAAAAACTCAGATGGGTTTTTCATTTATTTGTGTTCAACAATTGTAATTTGTACGCATTATCCAAAATTATTCCATACTAAATATATTTTTATGTCAGTGAAAACTTTTTTCAGAACTTAAACACAACTAATAATTATCTACTTTTACACAGCAATAAACTACTTTTATGAAATTAGTTACAAAAAACAAATATCATATTTTCAAAGAACTAAAGTCTCTACAGTCGTGGAAAAATTCTAAATTGGGTTGTATGTGGATTATTTGAACTTCAAATGAAATTCTCGTTCTCTTTCTCGAAACGTCCACATCAAAACATTTTGTGTCACTTTAAATCCTATAGGCTTAAGAGATTCTTCATGTAACGGAAGAAAAGAAAATAACTATATTTCTTATTACTAAAACTATTAGAGTTACCTAACCATAGTATTTTGGGATGAATCGGAAGAAGTGTGACGAATACAATTTCTTTAGTTTCTAAGCTAGAGCTTGATCTTTATGTGACAAAGATCATCTCGTAGAAGACGAAGAATTTTCTAAAGGTTAAATAAACTTGAACTATTTGATGTTTGTGATCAATGCATTTTACTCTATATGGTAATAAAAAGTTAATAGCTTTTTGTTTAGCTCTTTTTTAATTTCAGATTCTTTAGAAACATTTATATTATTTCAGGTGGGAGTATTTTACAAATGAATAATACTGACTTTCAATTACACATTGCATCATATTTTTCTATGTGTTCAGTTATTCACTAATTAATATTTTGTATGAGGTCTTCAAGCAATAGTCCTCGCAATTTTAGATCTTATTCATGGGACAAGGATGGTATCTAACATGGCGCTCTACTCTTCACACTTTCACACACGGACTATCCGAAGTTTTCATCATTAACGAATTTAATGCACAATTGTTCCACTCACTGCACAGTAGATCTTTAGTAGAATCAGAATTCGAACCTAATACTCGAAAGAATCAATGTCATCTACGAGCTCACAATAATGACCAGAAGAAAAACGCGGCTGAAGAAAACTGATAAATTTTAAGAAACAACCGAGTGAAAGATCATATATTGCATCTGTATAGCTTTTATCAAGAGTGTATTGGGGAAATACAATTATTTAATATGCTGCAGGGAGAGAATAAAATACCAGGCGACCCAAAAGTCCGTTAACAATTGAAATTCAATAATTCAAGGAATATTGAATTTCATGTTGGTAGAGAGGAAAAACTGTCACACATGCTTGAAATGACTTGGGTTTTAATCAAAGCAAGAATGTCCAAAAATGTCCAACAGATGAATAGCAAAATGTCAGTGACGCCTCATGATATCGCGTATAAAATGACCTGTAATCAGAGAGAAAACATATGCATCTGCAATTGCAGCATGTGGACTATACCAGAAAATACATTGTTCGTAAGGCTGTATTTGTCAGAATGGAGGATCTGATTCTGCGACAGTCTTTTTGCCATAAGAAGGATGTGAAAGATCTCTTGGTGAGGATCGGGTGCTGAGCCACCCCTTCCATCATGCTTGACTTCTCAGATCTCCAGACCTCAATCCATGTGATTATTGGTTGTGGGGTGACTTCAGTCGCAAGTCTACCGCAATCTTCCGACTTCATTAGGGATGTTAAAAGACAATATCTAACGGCAATTTCTTACAAACCCTACAGATATGTTGTACAGTGCTGTTCTCCACATTGCTCCCTCGACAACAGCTATTGTTGATGAAGGACGGTCGACATGTTGAACAATTGTTATAAAGAACATTGTTTATTGCTAAAACTCAATTGGTATGCTAATTATGGTTTTTGTTATATAGAGTGTCAACTGTTGATTTTGTTCACTTCTTCAATATCAATAAAATCCCCTGGGATTTCAAGCATGTGTGTCAAATTTTGCCTCTTTACCTACATTATTCTATGAATTATTGAAATTTCAAATGTTAACAGATTTTTGGGTCCCCTAGTGTTGGAACTTCAACTTCCACTTCTTCCGAAAACCACTAACTGAATTGTTAGCTGCTACTGTGACTGGATGTTTAACTTTGTAACGGAAAATGTAAGAAACGAATGCTTGGAGCAATCACTCATGATATTTCCTGGTGTAATTTTAACTGTATTAATTCTATAAGATTTTCTCTATTGAATCTTAAATTGTAATTGAAATGGCTATTAAATGCTATTTTCTTTGAATACAGACTCATCGATGATTGCGAGTATGTTTAATTATGTTAGATTCCAGAAATAAGATTGCTCGGACACGATCGACTTCGAGAAAGCAACTGCAATTTCGACTGCAAAAAAAAAGGCAAACTTTTACCTTAATTTTGTTAGATATAGGCTTTGTAGCTAGATTAAAAATATTTGCAATTAATATTTTTTGCCATCCGTACCAGGATCCGAGCACTTTCTAGAATAATTAGCATATTCGCAATCTGATATTCATGATTATATTCATAATAATTGAAAATTAGTAATGGCTGATGACGTAATTTCAGGATTGAAAAAGCATAGGGGAATAGTCGGAGCGTCGCTAGCGAAACAAATAAAAAGTATCGAAACAGAATTAAGAAATGAAACGTCAGATAATCTAGAAGAATTAAGGGGACTTGGCACCCTTTGAGCAAACTTCTTTATTTAAGTATTTAAAAATTATATTTTAACATTTTATACAATGTTTCTATTCAAGAAAATGTTACCAGATGAAAATTTTCATATATTATTCACACAATTTTAAAAATTTAAATTTTTTGAAGAAAATTGGGAAAATTTTAAAATCCTACTACTTTTGTAAAAAATAATTTTTTGACCTAAAATTTTTTTATAATATTCTTATGGATGTTCTTAACAACTTTAGGGATCGATTTTAGAATAACTTCATTCGTTTTAGAGAAAACAAAAATAAAATGTTGATATACAGGCTAAAAATCAACGAAAAAGCCAACATGTCTTACATTTTATTTTTTTTTAAAAAAGTATTCAGTTTATAGCAAAACGGATCGCTAATTTTATTACATGCTTTATTTTTAACACTCAGGAAAAAGATTGAAGTGATTGGTAAGTAATTGTCGAAGGAGTAGCATTTTGAATGCACTAAGGTTTCGAAAAACACAAACTGAGAAAAACCACTTTAAAGTTTATAATTCTGAAAAAATAATTATTATAAGCTTAATTAAACTTAAAATACCACTTTAAGATATTACTTATACGTTTTTCTTTAAAATAATTGCATTTTCATATGTTTTCAACCCACACATTTTTATAAATGATCAACTTTTAGAGAGTACTAATTGCACAAGAAAACTCAAGAAAAACTTAAAAAAATTTTTTTTTCTGTCACGACAGAAATTTTAGCTGTTTTTCTTCTTATAATATTAAAGTATTACATTTGTATGAAAAATATATCAGGAAGAAGAACTGAAATTATAAAATTATTAATATAAAATGCCTTAATTTAAAAATTTTACATGCACACATTTCACAAGGAAGAAAAATTACCTTATTGTAAATATTCTGCTTTTAATACTACACATTCGTTTTTATAGTTATTATTTCTATTTATAAAATAGATTTTTTTATCATAACGCATTTTTTAGCTTTTTTTTTCTAAAAAGGGCGTGTGGCTGAATTGCCTAATTTGTTTTCAAATGAAGTTTTATTCAACTTCTAACTTTCCGACATGCACAAGTGATATATCAATCGAAAGATAATAATGCAAAGAATAAGATTAAATGAAAATAAAAAAAAACGATAGGTTTGTGATTTTTAGGATACCAAGTCCTCTTAATTGAAACTCTGAAAGAATTTGCGATTGAACTGGAATCATTGCTAATGAAATACATGGCAAGAGTTTTCAAACGGAGCCACACGTTTTCGATACGATTGAGGTCAGGACACTTCCTGGCCAGGATAACAATGATATTTTGTCAAAAAGCAATGACATGAAAAAAAGAGTAGATTGAACACATGTGTGGCGAGTAAGTGGTATTTCCTTTGTTGAAATTACATAACAGGTGGTAGTTCAGGGACTGCATCCGATGACTGAAAGTTTTGTTTAAGATGTTTTTAAGATGTCAGGAGACAAATTTAATTAAAAAAAGCAGGAAAGAGCCGAAAAAGGTGCAACACATCTGTTGATAACAGAAGAACAAAAATACTATGTTTCAGAGATAAAATAATTTCATGGACATCCATCAGAAGGGATCTCATTGATGCTTATGTTTCTGTTAGTTCAAAAACATTCAGGAGTACATTAGCAGATGTAAGACTAAAAGGTAGAATTCCACGAAAAAAGCTGATCTCAATTGACAGCGCACTAAAAGGGACTACAGTGGTCAATGGAACACATTAATTGGACAAGTTATTATTTGTCGCAAGTTATATAGAGGGACGAAACTAAAATATCGTTATTCGGTAATGATAGCCTAAAATATGTAAGACGTAAAATGCAGACATTCTACATCCTGACAGCATCCAGGAAACTGTGAAGTATCCACCTAGTTTTATCATTTAGTCATGCATATCAGCAGATGGTATTGGTCGCCTTCATATCATCGAAGGGACACTGAATGTAATAAAATACATTGACACATTTCTAGAACTCAAACTTCTGCCTTCCATCAGGGATCTATTTACCAACAATGCTTCATTTATTTTTCAGCTAGATTCTGGTCTTTGACACACAATAAAGTAATTGAAAGACTGGTAACGTTCTAAGATAATTGAGTTGTTGTCCTGGCCAGGAAACAGTCCTGACGTCGATCTTATCGAAAACTTGTGGCACCGTTTGAAAACTCTTGTCCAAATGAGGTATCCATGAAATAAAAAGGAACTAATTGAGGATATAATTGCTTCCTGGTATCATGTAATCACAAATGAAGCACTTAAAACTATTTTCAGCTCAATAAAACATCAAAGCGGAGCTGTAACAAAGAAAATAAACGCATTCTCACTAAGCTCTGATAACTCACAGTTATCATCAGTATCTAATGTATATCGGCAGTTACTGCAGCATAACTTTTTTTGCGTTTAAAATATTTGAACTTTCTTTATTGAAATAATTTAATTATAAATTCTCTTTAGAATGATATATAATACTTAGCATTTTGTGCAACGTAAATTTTTTTATAAGCATACATTTTTAAAAAAACATAATTTAAAATTGTCCACAATTTTGAACACCACTGTATACACACGGCGATTGTAAAATTAAATTATAAGGTATAAATTTATTGGTTGATGACTGGTGTTAGGTTATTTTTAAAACTAGAAAAAAATATACAATTTTTTTTATTTTAAATGTTAATTTTACTTTAGAAACCTTTTAATGTTAATCTAGATACAACCACATTACACACTTCACTTGAAATAATACTTAAAATTCCATTTTTAAAGTAATGGAATGTATTTAATTTAGGAAAAAAAAGGATCTTGCTTTTTTTTCTGAATTTGGCTTTTTGGTGACGGACCTCATTAATAAGACACATTTCCAGAAGTTTACACCTCGACATATCAACCCCGTTGCGCAATGGCTATATTTAGTGACAGGAATTGACTATAAAAACGCCAGTTAGGAGTTCGAGACTATGGCCATTTATCTACCATGGCCACTTTATGTAATGGAAAATGGATGTTACAGAATCCCCATATTTTTCAGAGCACCGGAACTACCATGTTATGCTTGAAGAACATTAAGACTGCTTCATTTGTCAAGGTGTTAAATTTTGGCTTATAATATTCACAAATGTTAATTATTTCTGCACAAGAGTGGCATTTTCGAATGCTTAAGTTCAAAAATAGATTTGTAAATAAGCTATCTATTATTCTTTCTTCATTAATTATCTCTTCTTAGAAAACATGTTTTATATTCCACTTGTGACTGGCTGTGAAAATTGGAATGGAAAATTGTTATAAAATACACTGTTTTCTTTAAAACTAAACCAGGATGTAACTGTTTGAAAAGTATATTATTTCAAACATTTTCTTCGAATTTTTCTGTTTCTATTCTAAAAATTATTTAGTGACTTGTTGTTTTCTGCAAGTTATTTTCGTGAATGCTATATCTTAAAGCTTCAATATTAAAAAAATATGGTAGATTTAAAAATCTTTGTACACATTTTTGGTGTGTACATTTTCAGTTGCAGAACTTAGAGAGAGTAAAATAAATTGACTAAAGTTAAATATATATATATAAATATATATATATATATATATATATATATATATATATATATATATATCCTTAAAATTTGATTTTCTTTAGTACTGAGCAAAATTGTAAAATGAAAACAATATATTAACACTAGACCGTGCGGGATTTCGATTACCCTTAAACGTCCAACGGTGTCATTTTGACATCGCGAAATTAAATATATAAAATAATTGCTTTAACTAAATAATTGCAGGGCTACTGTTCACTAGGGTTTGGTTTAAAGATTTTTAATATCATTTCATGTAATTAACATATTTTATTGCCCTTTATATCATAAGAATCTGACCTTGACATTATGTTTCGCAAAGCTTGTTGGACCACTGCTTTGTCGTAAAACATTTCCATTCTCAAATCTGCTAGGAACATTTCTATTATGCGGTATGCATTCTGTGCCATCCCTAGCGATATATATATCATGATTTACTGAAATATAATCAATCATATCTGTTTTTTCTTCAGATTCTTTGCAGTCACTTTCACTCAATCTCATGTCTTGATCGAAATCTAAATTAGAGCCGATTCATTCTCAGAAATCTCTCGCAATAAATTAACAATTTCATAAAACTTAAACTTTTCTACGAGCCATCGTTTCCGGGTGTCTTCTCTATACAAGGTTTGAAATTCAAATGAATTTTTTTTTCATGAGCTGATAACCGAATGCTATGTAACGAAACACTTAGACACAACAATTTAAGAAAAATAAGATTTGTATCCGCTGTTAACCCAATAACACTGCATTCAAGGTCAAATAAATGCGTGATTGTACTTAGGGAAGTTTATTTTACAAATAGTAGTGCTGAGCGACAGCTATTTATGATGATAAATTGCCTAGGTGTTTGAAATGACACCAGTGGACGTCCTAAGTATTTTAGTTGTAAAATTTCTCGTAATTAACCTAAAACCGCAAAACTTTTACTGTGTAATTACCAGGGAAAATAATTAAAAAACACAACAAATTTTCAAATCCCCTGCAAAAATTCGGAATGGAGAAAAAACTGAACTAGATCTTGGTTTCAATTTGCCACCGATGGACGACGTTCTAGTGTTAAGAAATCATATATTTAAAAATGAGTCATACATTTTGAAAATTGCAGATTTTTTTAATACTGAATTGCATTAGATGCATGTTATTCATGTCAATTTTAATAGTGTTGTTTGTAATATTAATGTTTAATTAAGGTTGTTTTATAATGAATGCATTTTGGTTGCTTTATAAACATACTCATTACTTTTACGTAATTCTTTTTTATTTTCCTAATCAATTTCAAGAATCCAGGGAAATATGCAACTCAATTGAAAACAAATTTAAATGTTATATTGTATTCATGTAATGACTGATATTTTACATATACTTCGCTCACTGATTTCTAAAGTTCAATTACGTGACGATGAAATTATGTGAAAAATAAGCTTTGATCAACATAAAATTGAACTTGAAGGTAGTAAAAGTGCTGAAAAGTTGTTTACGAAACTAAAAATATATTTAATTTTTGTAAGTTATATGAGGATGTCACATATGAGCAACTGCCAAACAAAACATAAACTAATTAAGTAAGTAATCCTCCCAGAGGTCTTTGATGCGGATTATTTTCGATACATATATGTGGCATGTTTTGGAGCCAGAATCAGACTTAATTTTAAAAAAGGTCTTTATTCAAGTAATTCTCGACATATTCTGACGCTAAGAGCAGAGAGAAAAAAGAACGCCAAAAGTAAAATAACTAAGTGGGTTACCGCTTAAACATAGATGTGATAAGTATCGCGGATTTTATGAGTGTACTTGAAAGTTAATGTTGACATAGAGGGCTATTAAATACAATGATCTAGAATCAGAAAATTTTTAAGGCTAAGGCCATCTGTTTCGGAGAAATAATTGGGTGATTAATATGATATTTGAAGATGTAATGAAAAATAAGTGTTAAGTGCTAGATAGGGATTTTGATTTTTAATCTAATTTAATTATCCTTACATTTATTTATATATATATATATATATATATATATATTTAATATATATATATATATATACCACAATTATTTAAATATATAAAAACAACCACAATTATCAATTGAATATATACATATATATATGTTACACTTAGTATGCTTAGTTACGATAATTTTAAAGACTGTCAAGCCTTACATGTTATGAAAGATTTTTGTAATTTCTTAATTAGTAAGTTTAATATATCAATAAATGATAATGTTTTAAATTCTACAACTGAATACTGTAACATCCTTTTCATGAATAAATCCTATAATCACGTAATCTTTACTATTATGTTTGAGAAGTATATTCAATATTTCCCACTAAAACATTAAAATTAAAAGGGCTTTTAAATATAATAAGAAAATTGGTAGATCCATCTTTAATTACAATTCTTTTGATTTGCAAAATAATAATAATATTGTTTGTAATTGTCATAATTATGTAGATTTCATTGATGAACAACATAAACATGTCATATCTGGTAATTTAAATATTATTAAAGATAAAACTCTTAGAGAAAAAATGGTTAAGCGTACAGGCTTTAGATTAATGCGCTCTAATAAAAATAAAGCTATTAAAGCACAAGTTTCTAAAAAAGATATTAATAACTTCATTACAAAAATAGCAATTAAATACAACTTCACTCTCGAAGCTTTTAATGAGTTTAAATGCAAAGTTTTATGTGAATTACTTAAGCTGAACTATAAAACCGATAAAAATATTTCGTACCAAGATATAAAACACCAAATTTCAAATCTTCAAAAAGATTTCATTATTGCTTATGTAGATAAACTTCCGGGCAACTATGCAATAATTTGCAAATGGTTTTATAACTTTACACTTGGCAAACAGTTTCAAAACAATAACGCGTGTATTAAATCTAATAGCAGCAGTAGAGAAATCATTAACCGTCTTTCAGCGTTTTATAAAAAACTAGATTTATATGCAAAGAATATCAATTTTCCTTATATTTTTCTAACACTAAAATTTCATAAGAGTCCAATTAAATTTAGAACTATTACTAATGGTTTTAATACCCATATTACACAACCAGGCAAGGTGTTGCAAAAAGTTATGCAGCACACTCTAGGCAATATTTCAAACTCCATTATTGTAAAAAAAATAGTAAAGATATCGTTGAGAACATGCAAGGTAAGAGTATTAAATCTTTGCATAGCTTTGACTTCGAAGAATTATTTAACTCAGTGTTTCTCAAACTGTGGGGCGCGCCCCTCTGGGGGGGGCGCGGTATTCCTGTGAGGGGGGCGCGATCATATTGAAAATTAAAGGTTTAAAAAAATAATTTTTTGGAATGAAGAAAAACAAAATCCTTTCTGACTTAATTAAAAAGGCACATTTACACTGATATAATTTATGTATATCATCAAGTGATCATCAAAAATAAAACATTCCACTTCAAACGTTCATTAGCTATCTCTGATCCTATAACCAAATAAAAAAAGACATTTTGTTTGCTTTACTGTAATCACACGATGAGAGATTTTTTTATTACTTTTTTTTAACCCCTAAAATACTACTTTTGACTATCATATATTTGGCCTTCAAACTTACTGGTATGTTTCACTCCATCTGTTTTTCTTTTAGGAAAGTTGTAAATAATATTTTTATGTTGCTCTTTTTCCATGTGAATGAGTTATATGATACATGGATAAGCATATTGAGTACTTTGAAGGATTATTACGCCAACATACAATGCATAACGGAAAACTTTTTACGCAATTCTTTTTTAGAATTACTATCCATATGTTTTATTGAATACACTTTTAACACGGGATCGGTCACGCGATGCGCAGAGTCATCTGATATTCACGAAATCGTTAATTTTGGGGAAACTGTTTATTTGTTACCAATGACCTTAAAAGAGTATCCTCCAATAAGACATTCTTAATGGGAACTAAAATGAATTTATCACATTTCGCGCTCTTTTTTTGGGTAGTTGCAAACGTTTTCTTTACAATCAAGTTAATAGTTTTGATCGAGTTCACTGCGCGACCACTTTTGTTCAAAAATATTTTCTATGAATATGCTTTATGTCCTTTACTGAGAGTTTTATTGGATTTTTTCTCAAAAAATTCAAAGAAAAAGTGAAAAGTCCTTGAAAGTAGGCAAGTATATTTTCTCTTAATTAAATTATTCACTGACCGGGTTTCCTCAAAGGTTACCATGTGGTAACCAAGGGGTAAGAATAGTCCCAATGTATCCCAATGCATGTCGTAAGAGGCGACTAAAATAGGGTTGGGCGCAGGGTTAACAGCCCTACCCCGTAAAAAACTATTGTTACGAAACCTCAACAATTGATTGAAAATTGGGTCGCCAGTAGTTAAAGTTTGAGAACCACTGATTTAACTCTATTAATATAGAGGATACGATTTTAGTACTTAGAAATGTTTATATTAAATATTCATTAAATAAATTGATAAAGTATGATAAATTTAATACTATTATACAATTTGTTTTGAAAGAAAATTACATATTTCATAATAAATATTATTGTCAACAAATTAATGGTCTGCCACAAGGGGGCCCAGCGAGTAATAGTCTGGCTAATATTTATTTACACTAATACGAGAATGAAAAAATTGATACAGACTCTTGTTACTTTTTCAGATACATCGATGATTTAATTATTTTCAGCAAGAAAGTTGACTTTACTCCTAATTTAAAGTATTATCCACTCTACTTGAAATTAATAAAAAACAATTGCAATTTAGAGTCAGCAAACTTCCTAGATCTCCAATTAAAAGTTAAAAATAATATGCTAAAAAGTAATATTTTTGATAAAAGAGACTCTTTTGATTTTGATGTTATAAAAATGCCATATTGGAATAGTTCCCTTCACATTTCAATTTTTAGAAATATTATTCTAAATTAAATAAAAAGAAATAAAGATTTAGTATCTGAAGAAGTTTTAAAAATTAATAATTATAAAAAATTCTTTCAAAGTTGCCTAGACTATAATTATCCAGCTAATTTTATATATAAATATATGTCTTCAGAATTATAGCTATTTAATTATTATTGTTTAATATATTCAGTTCCATTTAGTTTATAGTATATTATTCTTAATTTTGTTATAATAAGTTTAGTTACTAAAGTATATATATATAGATGGCGCAATTATTCTTATTTATGTTTTTTTTTGTGCTTGGTGCTAGTTTACTCTTGGAATCGGCATACAACGGATAAGATTTTAGTTTCTTCGCACATTTTTATTATTATTACTTATAGTCATAATCATTATTAACCTTTATTGCAAATATTTTTGTTTATACATATTTATATTTGTCTATTTCGTCCAGATTCCTATAGCAATTTAATTTTCCAATTCTATTCTATTGATGATATATTCACCCACGTGGTGTTTTGGGGCATTTCCCTTTCTTTATCTCCTATGCTATTATGTCGAAAGTTTCCGCTGTAGGGGAAGGTTGAGATCTCACAAAACACTGTTTTTAACCCTGTTTCACTGTCCTAAGCCAGTGACAGCTCGGGAAATCATAATAGTTTTTTCCACTTTAGTTAAATTTCTCTTTTTTAGTTTGTAATGGTTCCATATTCTTGGTTCTTTCGGTTTGTTCTTAAGATGTTTTCGGATTTATTAGTCTTCTTTTTAAGGGGTCACATACCTTTTAAAAAGTTGAAAATGGTTAAAAATAGTGAGCTCTTTAAAGCTCTATAATTTTTTTATTATTGTTTCCTGGAATGTAAATTTTGGAGGAATAAACAAATAGATATTACTTTACTTAAAACATAACCAACAAACACAGTGCTAATTAGGATAAATTTTTAATTAGATAATTACAAAAAGAAATTTTTGTTTTTCTTTTCGCAAGTGATATGCATTACGCGCAGCTTTATAAAAAAGTTACCAATATTTTTTGATGAAATTTTTGCTCAGTGTTGGAAATTGTGTTATCTTTAAAATGACGAAGCATGAAACACTGATTTAAAATTTTTAGTAAACTATAACAATTTAAAATTTAACTTTAAAATTTTAAAAAGTTTTTGCTATTTTATAATTGTAATTTTAAATTTTTTCATTAAAAAAATTCATTAAAAGTCTTAACAGTTCTTGCATTCAATCGGAAAAACACTAGACAAACCTCTAACACATTTTTCTGTGATAGTTTAATATCACCACATTTTTTGCAAGAAGCAAAGTTTTGAATGTTTGTAAACATGATAGTTTTATCAAACACTCTATAGCCATCAAAACCGTCATCATGTTCAATAAAAGATGAATCAACATCTTGCAGCCGAATCTTTTTCCAGATGCACTGTTGTTTAGTGATTCATCCACACTGTGTACAGCTTTGCATCTCGTATGCATATTACCAGCAAACTTCCTTTTCTTAGGACGGATCCTTTTGGCAGATTCAATCGAATTCATATAATTCAAAAGTTTATAAAAAAAATATTTTTCCTAAAACTTATCTTAGAATAAGATACGGTATGAAAATCAAAAGCGAGCGAGTATAAATTCAAGATTGACTTTATCAAAACAAAAAGTAGAAGTAGAAGTTCATAAAGTTAGTAGAAGTTGTAGTTAATATTCAGAACAGCAATAATAATATTTGAGGCTTAGATTCAAGCATTTGATAATAATTAGAATGAAAATATTAGAAACAGAGAAACGCAGCTGTCACCAGCGACATGACAGCTGTCACCCTGGAGCCAAAATGTAAACAATATTTAAATCACCTTTTCTACTCTTTTTTATTTTCTTAATAACGTCCGTTCTATTGGGAATATCTGCATGCGGTTTCTTTTAGAACACTCAGAAAAGTTTATTCTATAAAATAAAATAATAAAAAAAATCGATTTCCCGGAAATTTTAAAAGGTATATATGACTCCTTAATTTATTTACTTCTATATATATATATATATATATATATGTATGTATATATATATATATAATGTATTATATATATGTATATATATATTATCTCTATTAAAACATAACTTGTAGAATAATGGTAGTTGCACACAACATTATGTCGAGAAATCTAGGTTTCTACTTGGTTTGTCTTGTGTGGTGTTGAACTTCAAGCACCAGCTCAACCTTTTCATTTGAAATATGTTCATAATTACATAGTTGATTATAGTAAATGGTTTGTGAGAAATGCTAAATTAAGGCTACACAGTACCCTTCTTCAAAGAAAAAAAATTTTTTTTTGGAGACAGTATATATAACAGTTAAAATAATTTATGTTTTATATTCAGATTATATTATTAAGTTGATTCTGAAAGAAAACAGTCTCTTTAATTAGCAATTATTTTACAAGTTTTTTCAGCCTCTTATAAACTATTAAATTTTTAATTTTTTTTGTCATTTTAAGTGATTTATGCTTATTAAATTATGGCAAACAAAATTTAGTATGGATTTAAAAATCTATTTGCTGTTTGATTTTAAATAATTATTTTACGAACTAAACTCCTAGGAAAAGCACGACAATTTCTAAAATATGAACTGGATTTTTTAAAAAATATAATTTGATATCTTAGACCTAAATCCATGCTAACTTTTATACAACATACATTTGGGATTATATGCAAAAAAATTCAAGACTCTATCTTGAACAGAAAAAAAAGCTTATATTTTAAAAATTAAAAGTCTGAAAAAACACTTTTCAAATTTGTTAAGTAATAAAGGGAAATTTAATAATGCCTGTAAAGTTCTGATTTTTAATATGTTATTTCCTTATGTATGTTCTTCATTAAAACACTACTTTAATTAAATATATAAGTGCAAATATTTTTCTAATTCAAAATATATTTAAGTATAGTATTGATAGCATTTGTTACGATGACAGGTTATTCAGTTAAATCTTAACAGAATATTTTCAAAAAAGGTTTAAAACACAAAGCATTTATGTACAAAATTATAAGGGCTTAAGCCAAAAATCACCAGGTTTGTACATAAAATTTAATTTTTTTCAGTTTTAAATTGAGGCAGATTAGCAAGTTTGAGTTTTTATTGTGTAACTTTTTAAAATACTAAAATATAGTACTACAATATTTTTACTAGCATGCAGTTTGGTGAATCTTTCAGATATTCAGTTTTTTCTGCGCTACTAAAGTTAAAATACTTGTGTTCGTAAGTCTAATTGCAGTATCAGTTGAGGACTGATTTTTGGATACACCATTTTCAGTAGTGTTCCCTCTCATCGAAATATTGTTTCTCATAGGAACCTGAGAACATTTTGGCTATGGCATTTTCTTAACAGGAAAAATGTTAATGACAAAGCATTTAAGTTTTATAAATTGTTTTTTAAGTTAAAGATTGGTCTTTTGAAATAAATCTTAAATAAGTAACTGTGAGAACTTAAAATACTCACAACATAATAAAGCAGAAAGGAATTTAGTAATGAAAATTGAAATTAATAACCATTTCACGCTGAAAGAGTTGATTGTACTCAAAAATATTTTAATTAATTCGATTTATTAGTAGAAAAATGCTTTAAAAAGAAACCGAAAGCAAAACCTACGCTCCGGAAACTTTAAATACCTTAAAAACTAATTTGTTATGAGAAATGAAATTTGGTGACAAGCTTCCCAATGATATGGGCCATAAGAAACTGCATTTTGTTTCTGTATTTTTGAAAATTGAAGGGTATTGTTTAGCCCTAATATATATATATATATATATATATATATATATATATATATATATATATATATAAGGTACCGAAAAGTTGTTGTGTAAAGAATTTTTTGTATCGTTATATACGATATTGAAATTTTTTTAAAGATCCAGAATAAAAATACTTTGTTTCAAATTTCAGAAATACATTTTCAAGAGTGCATGGGTTTTTGTGGTGTAAGCTTCAATTCCTTTTTCGTAACCAAGCACATTTGGCTCGTACACAAAAATAACGAATATAATGTAGATCCATTAAGTAAAACATATTACTCTGATAACTTCAATAAACAATATTAGGAGTATAGAGAAAAAATATTTCTAGCCTAGATAAATGTTTTTTTCTTAGAAAAGAATACCTAAATAATAGATTTATAAGATATTTTCAACCAAGACTTCCATTTCTATTGTATCATACGATCACCTTTAAAAGTATTTCTTAGATTTATTATCTGGGAAGGAAAAATGGAATTTTTTCCAAGATGTTTTGCTAGGCAATATGACCGAAAACACTTCACTAGAATAGTTTTTTTCAGCTAATAAATTCTCGAAAATTTGTTTTGAGGAGACACTATGTTACGTTCATTTACTGATGAACGATCGAAAAATTGTTCTAGTAGAAAACTGTTTTACAGCTGTATGAAGCACATTTCTTAGAGATTTTAGTTTTGAAAGCACACCTAATTAATATGAGCACGTAAACATACTTAAAAAAATTTAGAGCATAAAACATTGCTATTCATTTATAAATTTTATTTTTATAATTAAGATATTTCTCTTAATTCTTATTATGATTTTGATATTAAGGTTATATATTTCTGGCCTTTTAAAATCTGTTTCTTATTCGATTTAAAAAAAACAAACAAACTGATTTTGGAATTCATTTGTTATATTTATTGATCTAAACTATGTGCAAGGTCATTTTATATTTAATGATATCAAAAATGTAGAGAAAAATGTTCACTTCTCTGTTAAAAAAGGACATATTTAGAAGAGAAATTTAACTCTTTATATAGAAATCAAATAATTTATTTTCAAGTTCAATACGTTAGAAAATAGCATTATTATTGCATTGAGATGAAAGACTGATTCAATAGAACAGGAACACGGAAAGCAAAGAAACAAACTAAAAAATCATACATTCTACTCAAAACTGAATCAGTCAAATGTGGTCTCCTCCAATGGACTTTACTTGCAATCGAGAGTTTTCACAAAGGAGAAAAATCATTTGTTTTCATTTCACTAGACAACTGAAACGCAGAAAAATCAGTTGTTTACGAAGCAAGATACAACAAAAGGAGGAAAAAATAGTTTATCCCAATGAAAAAAAAATCATATAAGAAGAAAAATCCAAAGAAAGTAAAGGAAAACTCAAATCAAGGATTCCGAGATTGTGAAGAGCAATCGTCCCGAAAGAAAAACTTCTTCGCAATTACACTGATGGCATTTTTAATAACATCTTGCTCCTCATGAACTTCTCATGAATAAAAGATTAAAACGGGAAAAGCAACTCTTTCCAACACCTGGCGTAGATCCCTTTTCCATTTAAGCAGGGCCATCCAAATAAGACACCAATCCGCTTTTCCTCAGAGCCTGTTTTCCTCGTAGGATGATTACAAATGGTCGAATTAATGCTCATAATGGACGCTGGCGACTAATAAATAACACCCTTGTTTCGTAATTTTGATCATGCTAAGTGGGACCGTTAATTATTGCGTCCCTGAGAAAAAGGAATGAAAAATAAAAATCAACTCATCATTTACACAGCGTTTATTTTGCAGTTGAGCTATAGCTTTGCTGAGGATTAGGTGGGACAAGATAAAAAGATCTCTATCACTGGACTCTTCGTCGGATCTTCAGCTTTCTTTATTTTTTATACTTATTTTCAGATCTCCCTCCTTCGCTTCTGTTTGAGCAATTTATTCTCTAGTGAAGTATTGAAACTGCTACAGCATGGTTGCTAGAAAATTTTATTCATCATTTAGGATATCACCCGCAGTTTGTTTGAGAAGTATCTTGAAGGATAGATTTACTCAGTTGGAGATTGAGCTGTGGTCAAAAAGAGGATGTCACAGAATTGGAAATGAGAAAGATAATTATAATAAACCAAGTAATTCTGTCATACTAGTGCTAATAATCAGGCATGTAGATCCATGGGGAAAAATGTAGAACAGATTTACTGCTTTTTTACCAGATATAACTCGTATAACGAAATGAGAATTCAAATTTTATAAAAAGTAATTAACGTAATGAAGTGTGTTTATTTGCTAGATTCAAAGTGTTATATAGTTGTGTGTTTGTGTGCGTAACCTTGAAATTCATAAGTAATTGAATTAGAAATGAGAAAAATACTTAAAATATTAATCTAGTAAATAAATGAATTACTAGTGCAAGTAATCACAAACGTAGATTCATGGAAAAAATGTAAGACATATTTGCTGTTTTATCAGATTTAATTCAAATAAAGAATGGAGAATTGGGATTTTAAAAATATATAGTAATATTAACGTAATGAAGTGTGTTTATTTGCTAGTATGAGAGTGTTGTATAGTTGTGTGTGTGTGTGATCTTTAAATTCATAATTCATTGAATAAGAAAGGAGAAAAATACTTATAATAAGCCCAGTAATTTTGTCAATTACTAGTGCAAATAATCAGACACGTAAATTCGTGGAAAAAATGAAAAATAAACTTACTGTTTTTTTTTATCAGATTTCATTTGCATAGCGATTTGATAATTGGAATTTTATAAATAGTGATTAACTATTACTATTTATAAAAGTTAATTTGTTAGTATGTGAGTGTTGTATAACGATCTTAAAATTTATAAATCATTTTAATTTTAGACTGATAAAATGGAATGGTTATAGTTGTTATTTCTATAACAGACATGAATGAGTTTCATTTAAAATGAGTAAAAGGTTTTTATTACATACTTCCTTGCGTAATATTTACATTCACTCTGAATCAAGCACCATAGAAAAAAATATTACTCTAAAAAGCCTTTTTGTTACAGTTTATTCTACCATAGAGCCAAAAAACATAAAATTTTATCAATGTAACATAAAATGCAAAAGAAAATGATTTAGAATTTTACGTACATAACATTCAAATGATTTAATGCATGTGATCTTTATAGAAAATGATTCAAAAAGCCTTTTTTAAAAGTCATTTTATACAAATGATTAATGCTAGAAATTGCTTAAAAACACAGACACGTTAGAAATAATTGCAAAAAATATTCATGTCTGAATCACAAATCATTTTTGAATCTTTATTCTGTAAGGCAGATTGTGTTGGTAAATAGTAAGACAGTAGCTCATTTAGATTCAAATTCTCACACTTCTCGTTTACGGTTGTTGAAAATAATTCACGGAATAATCTTAGGTGTGATATTAGTGAGATACAACATAAATATGAATACATTTAATTTTATTTATTTCTAAAGAATAAAGAATTATAAAAATACGTAACGTAAAACATATAAAACGGGCCTAAAGGATGATAGATATGAGAGTGTGAATTGTGAATTATATATAATACAAGATGAAAGGAAATATTGAAAGAGGAGGAATAAAATAATACGTATAGAAAAATTTATGTATTCTTTTTCTCTTTCTCTGATTTATAATAATCATTGCTACATAAAAAGATCAAATATCAATCATATTTTTAATTTAATGATGATAGTCATATCTACATATACACCACATTTACTCGAATCTAAGCCGCACTATTTATCCAATGTTAAAACTACTGAAAATCGGGTGCGGCTTAGAATAGAAGGCAACACATTTATTGGATGGGGGAAATTGTGTTTTTACACTTTTCAAAAGGAAAAATAATAGTCCATTCTGGCCACTTGCATCAACGACTTATCCCATTCCTCAATCTATCCCCAGTGTTCAGTCTATACTAAACATCGTACCGTCTGTTCGTACTTAGGAAATTTTTTGCATGCACTTTGTTTTAATAACCTAAACATCATATATATCTGTACCAGCATCAACATGAGTTAAGAAAAGAGAGGCAATTTTATATGCAGAAAGAAAAAAAGAAGAAGGCAACAGAGCAGGGGGCCACTGAAAATTTTACACGAATGAAACAAATATATGTAGATGGCTTAAACAAAATGATATAATTTTTACTTATAAATGTTCAACAGTCTTAAGGTATCCAACTACGTTCAGAACCGTGATTTTAAAAAAGTGCATAAATGGATAAGTTTCATGATATTTAGTGTCACTCAGATAAGAATACATGTAAAAAACAGTTTTAAGGACATTTTGACAAAAAAAATTTATTTAAATACAATATTTTGGCAAAGAATTAACTTGGAACAATCTTTCTTCAAAATGTTCTCCTTTTATGAAAAATGCTTCTATTATAATGATATTTTGCCTGTATATAGCTCAGACCTCTCTACAGAGGTTCAACTAGAATTTTTGAAATATATAAATTATAAGTGGGTTTATCCATATTTTACGACAACAGAAGGGAACAATTTTATGAAAAAAACGCCAATAGTTATTTCAATTGGTGGTAACTCTGAAAATAATGTGATTTTTTCAAAAATTCTAGATGAGCCTCTGTAGAGAGGTCTGAGCTATATACAGGCAAAGTATTATTATAATAGAACCATTTTTCACAAAAAAAAGAACATTTTGAAAAAAGATTATTTTAAGTTAATTTTTTGCCAAAATATTGTATCTAAATATTTTTTTTTGTCAAAATGTCCTTAAAACATTTTTATGCGTGTATTCTAATCTGAGTGACACTAAATATTATGAAAATTATCCATTTATGCGCTTTTTTAAAATCACGGCTCCGAACTTAGTCCGATTCCTTAAATATTTATTTGACATTCTTCTATAATACATGATTTTAGAAAAATCTTGGATAACTAATGCATTGGGTCACTCCAATACCAAAGTCAGTTTTGACAATGGGAGCGGAATATATAGAGTAATTGTAAATTCATGAACGTATTTCAAAGTTTTTAATTTTGGTAAAATAAAAATAAATTATTAACGTCTTATTATTTCTCATTAATGTTTTTTTCATATTTCTTAAATATCGGATAAGGATGAACCTTTCATGTAATTTCTTTTTCTCAAAAACGAGTAGAAAATTGGGGATGTGGCTTAGATTCGAGTAAAAATACTATATATATATATATATATATATATATATATATATTGAATGTCTTTCACCGAGAGATTTTTTTTCTTCATTATTGAATATTATGTTCATGTGTGCCACATTTGAGGAAGCTGGGTACATTTTGAATACACATTTATTGATGTTGAAGGACACACTAACATTTCAAACAGCACACATAAAAATGGATAACACAAAATAACAACAAAAACGAGCTGCAGCAGGTTACATTATGAAGACAAGAGACGGGTTGAACTTTCTAGATATTATCGGGTGTTTTTTTTTATGACGCGGCAATAGAAAGTCTTACGATTCGCGTGATTTCCGTGGACGAAGCATACGATAGAAACTTACGAAAGCTTACTTTAAAAACGCAGAGCTGTTAATTTTCAAGAGATACAGTCACAGTTATTCCCGTCAGGTGGGTAGCTAATAATGAATTATTTAAGTGAGTGTCTTGAAGGGGTTAGTAAGAACCTTCACAAATTAAAAAGATACAAAGATGATATTAAAGGGAATTATGTATATATATTATATATATATATATATATATATATATATATATGATGCATGAATGAGATGGTATTCATTTTGTGTATTGTAGTTATGGCAGTAAACACGCTTCTTGATATTGATCACATCTTCATTTATTTAATCTTAACATAGGAAATTTATTTTGAGCGTGTTGAGCGCTCAAGTGCAAAAATACAAGAGAAGGAAATATCCACTTTCCACATTTAAATTCACAAGGAAAAACAGGTAAAAGAAGAATCTAATAAATATAATCACGTGTTTAACTGAAGTGAAGTATAAACTATCTTTAGAAATTACATCAGAGTTTTAGGGAATGTTTAAGCTACTTAGCTTTAAGCTATTCTGATATTCTTTTACAAGGAATTGCCCATAAATCTGTCCAAAATTCAAGGTCTAATCTTTTTAATGAGGAATTACTATTAATCCTTTAATGCGAGATGAAATGAGACGCGTTATGATTTAGAGAAAATTTTTAAGGTTAGAATTTTTTTAAGTAAAAATGTACTAAGTTATATATATTACTCACACACACGCACGCATGTATAATACATACTATCGTAAACCTGGCGAGTGGTGTAAACATGATGGTGATATTGCAAAGACCAGCCAGTCCTTTATGGTAAGAAATCTCTTTTATTAAATATGTAGAGACACACAAACATAAACATCTTAAACACAAACACAACAGAGAAAACATTCAGCATAAAAACACATACATGCACTTTACAATTTGATGAAGCTTAAGACAAATAAACAAAGAGCAAAGAGACGTGATAGCTACATGGCGAAGACAAGAAAGCAAGAGATTGAATTATTTAAACACCAGATTTTATGTACAGGGAAGGTCAGGGAAAAACGCATTATGAAAAATACAGTCACGTGTTCAGGCGAAGGAAATAACTAGTTATTTATAGAAATGTCACCAATTGTTCAGGGAATATTAAATCCTTATCAGTAAGGCGCATGAAAACAATTAATGATCTTATATTTCCTAAAATCACCAATAAATCTATCAAAAATTCAAGTTCTGAAGAATCCGTAATAAATATACCCACATAATGTTTTTAATGCTTTAGAAAAAAATAAGTTGACATGCGTTTTTAAAAAATTGCACAAGGATTTCTGAATTAGGTGTGATAAATAAAGGAGATATTCGAACTATGAGTATATACCAATTTAAGTTATTACACACATAAATATATATAATTAAAAAAGAAACATTCCACATAAATGAGTCTTAAATGTTATAAAACTGAAGTTTCCTATGAGGTTTTTTAATGCAATCATATTTCGTATTTAAATAGCAATTTGAATAAAGGAAAAACAACGTATAGTAGTAAAAATATGAAGACAAAAAAGTCGCATGAAGCTTTATTTAGTGGTTGCCTTTATTTCATTGAAATGAATATTACCCTTTAGTATATCAATTCAGTTTCTCTTTTATTAGATTTTTACGTATCCCCAAGGCAAGTGAGTCATTTTTGTCAACTGTAGCACGTTAAAACTGATATTAACATCTTTCGTCACTTCTCCCACCGCAGGGAATGAGGCAGTGTTTAAACAATCCCTGAACGTTGGGTGGTGTTACATTTTCCTCTCCCAGACGAAAGGGAAATGGAAATGTTAAATAACTTGGTGTCATGTAAATATAGCACCCATAGCACGTTTTATCATTATTATAGTATAAATTTTGAGGCGAGTTTTTTCAGTACTGTTTGCCTCAGATTTATGTATACATACTCTAACCCTCGTTTTATATTAAAAGTAAGGTTGTCTATGATTCACTTACTAAAGTGAATTATGATAAATCCATAAATTTAACTGGCAATTTTTCTAACTATTTTTTGGTTTGCTTGCTCTTTCTTTCTTAATTTTAAAATTAATTATAATAAACGACTTCTTTCAAGATTTATATTTTCCTTGAAGAAACAGCAAGTCCTCTGCCCCTAAAGTGTATAATTTTCTTTATAGCATTCACCACATCTGTATATTTAAAGATTTACTTGGAAATTGGTTTTTGTACTTAGATCAGTGCTTCTCCAACTTTCTATAATTGCGACCCAATATTCAATCATAATTTTCATCGCCCTTCTCCACACAATAATAATGTATTAAATTCAAAAAATATTATTACTTTGACGCTTAACCTACAATACGACTTTAGCCTCTGAATGCCACTTGCGAATAAAAGCGTCTCATTCAGCTAGTGCGTTAATTGACCCGGACGTATATATGCGTCTTTTTGAAGGACTATATTTTCTGTGAACTGATATCTATAAAATTATTCGAAGCCTTTGATTTGTAATAAAATGTCCTTGACAATGTTTGCAAAAGATTTACTTATTTGAGAAGATTTTATTATTTATTCCTTTTCAACCCCCCCTCCCCCAATACACCACATATGCTCGCCTATGCGGCATTGTTGAGCGAATCACGTAATTTTTAATCATCATTTAAGGGTTTAATCATAAACCGTACAAATTATCAAGATTAGTGTTAATTTTTGCATATAATTTTATAAATAATAAGCCCATGGTGTCGCTGGTAATTATTAAACTTGTTCTTCGCTTAAAACTGTTATAAATTTATTTTAAAATAAAATGCGCAGTACTGACGTATTTATAAGTGTATTATATAAGTGTAAAGATGTATTTCATGTTTTATTGTCAGATTGTATTTTTGGTTCGTTTACTTTCAGTAAATTAATAATTTTTTAAAAATAATATTTTGTTTTCGCCTTTTCAATATGCTCACGCTATCCTAGGAGGCTCGCCCCACAGTTTTAGAAACACTGACTTAAATGCATTTTGCAATTAAAAAATTTCTTATATCTTTATTGATTACTGCAATATGATTGGATCGACAGATCAATGTAAAACTGATAATGCTCAGGAATGTTGGCTTATTTATTTATTTTTATTTCGGAATAGACTTTTTCACACATATAGTCTCAAATAACAAAATACACATCATATAATATACATCTCCAGGTCTCTCTGTCTTAGCTAAACAATTTCATGAAATCTAATTAAATTTTGAAATGCTACTAATGCTTTTAAAAAATACAATATTGCTTCTGATAAATTATCTTAATCTATTTTGCAAAATATTATAAATAATATCAGTGTTACTGATATTATCAGTAATAGTAAAACTTTCATGAGATTTTTTAAACAAAAGAAAAAAAATACCCAACACATAGTCATAATTTTAAAGGTCTATTCAACTTAATGGATGTTAGTGGTATAGCATAAGTTCATTTAGAAAAAGTTTTGATAATTATGGTCTACATAATGATACAAATTTTTAAGATTGTAACACATTCATTAATTTAGATCTTGAAGAAAATAATATTATATATATGTACATATATAATTATAATGATATAACACACAACCAGATTAAAAGCTTACCGCTAAGTATAACTAGGAAGTTTATAATTATATTTTTAGGAAAACAGTAGATTGATAAATATTTTTCGTAAAAAGTGAGCCTATATATGTAAGACTACTTTTTTACCTTAATTAGTTTAGATTTATTAAACTAACAATAAGCAATTTATAACATATCTTAATACAATTTTACATACAGCGTATCATAAATTAAATAGAAATATTTATGAGATAACATTGATGCTTTTAGTTTTAATAATTTGTAGTTTCTTTCTGGATCCGTAATATTAATATGTCAAAAAAATAGGAATATATTACTTAGCTAATTGTCGTGCAATTATTATTTAGTTAATAAGGGGATTATGATAGCATTCATAATAATAATTAAATAATGTAAAATATACTTTATAACGTGATTACCTAATTAAATTTCTTAATTCTTGCGTTTTTAACAAGTTTTAAGGTTAGTTTAAATTAATTTACATAAAAATATATATTATTTGCATTATTTAATCATAAATGTCCCTACTAGTTAACGTGTTTTGTTAATTATGAGAATCTTTGCGTAACAGTCTATTAAATTTAAATTTTACATTAACTGTTTAAAAAAATATCTCATTTTTACATACTTGAATTAATTTAGAAATAAGCATTATTTTGTTGTCTGAGTTGGTATGTGATTATCAGTGATGTGTCCCCTCCAACCCCCTCAAAACGATTATATCTGCCTAGAAGTAATGTGATTGATCGACCTTGACTATAATTTACTGGTTTGATTGGTTTTGGTGTATCAATTGTCCAGTTGTGAGCCTTTCAGTGTGGCACCTGGTGGTTATAATTTGGCGTCCCTTTTAGCACGTATTACTTTTACTTGTTCTGAGATGGACGTTACTTAAAGAAAGCGTTCTAAAATAATCACTCTTAATGAATAATCTTCTATGACTGTGAGAGACATAACTACGGTAGTTGGCATGAGAAACTCAAGTGTTTCAAGGATTTTAAGAACATTTCAAGATTCCGGAACATCGTCCCCCCCAAAAAAAAAATAGGAAAATGTAGGCTGAAACGGAAAATTACTCCAAGAACTGATATGATAAATTCTAATAAGGAATAGCAAATAAGCGGAAGAAAGATAAGCAAAGACCTTCGAAGGGCTTTTTGGATTGTTATGGTATTGAAATTAGCCCTCAACTATACAGAAAATGCTTCTGGAAGTTAGTCGCAAGGCAACAAGGCAGAAGAAAATGTAATTTCCAGTTCAGAAAAAGCGAAAAAACATTTAGCATGGACCAAAAAACACCGATCCTGGACTGTTAACGACTAAAAGAAGGTGATTTTCAGTGATGAAACTCATTTATTTGTGCAGGGATGCAAATTAGGTGTAATTAGATGAAGTGAAGATGAAACTCTGCTACCAGATCATACCAAACAGACTGTAAAACACCCTTCAAAACAACGGTTTTTGGGTGTGTTTTTTTTACAACAAATGGCACTAGAATCTTAGTTGCTCTTAAAACCAGGATGAATTCTGTCAAATACATATAAATATTATACAGTAGAATTATTGCATTCGTGGAAACATTTGACGGAACATTTCAACATGACTTGGCTTCTTGTCACGATTCGAAATTGGTCTAGACTTTTATGCAGGAAAATAAAATATAAGTGCTAAATTAGCCAGGTAATTCACCAGACCTAAACTATGGCATCTTTTCAATAATCGTTTAGATAAGATGAGTTGTACGACAACAGAACAAATGATAAAAAGTGTTACACAAGTGTATTTCTACGATGATGAAGTTAAGAACATGTGAGCTACACAAGTGAAGTCAATACCAAGATGAATTGAAGAGGTCATTTCTGCTACAGGAGGACATATATTGTATTAATATGGAGGTTTCTCTATCTACTTGAGGTATATAATAATTAAAAGCTAAGGTTTTAGAAAAAATCGTTTTCTTACAGTTTGTTCCAATTAATTCGAACAGTATAGTATTGTTTTCCTATTTTCTACGTATAATGTACTGTTGATATTTTCTGTAAAAAAATTAATTAAAAGAATATATTTCTGAGTAATTATTTTCGAAAGTACAATTATCCAATTTCCTTTGCGTTTCTTTCTTACTATAATATAAGTAGCTTACTTTTTGATACATTCTTACATTATGGTGATTTAGGATTTTACAAATTCATATTAATTCTAATTTTTGGTACATTACTCATCATTGTATCTTTCCTCTTAAATAATATTGCAGTTGATATAGATAAATAAAGGGGAAGATTGGCACCATAAAATATTGCTTAACCCTACAATCTTAGCTCTAAGCCTAAGAGTTTGCTATCGCATTACTGTGATTGTTTTAATTTGTCCTCTACAGGTTTGCTCTTTTCTTGAATATTGCTCAAATTAGATTGATAGTAATTTAGATTAATATTAATGTATAATATATATATATATATATATTACATTTGTGCTAATCGCTAATTCTGAAATTTAAGTACCATTATTTTTTAGCAATGGTGTAATATTTAATTCTATACAATATCGATGAGCTTCCGTGATGTAAAGAAAATTTGATCCTAAAATTGCTAAAGTAATTGTTAATCAAACTTTGATATTTAATAATTAGATCATTGCATAATAAGCACATCGCTATTTATTCGTTTTCAGTTATTTGCTTTTGAAAATCGAATATTAATATTTAATGAGACATATTGTTATCACATGACATGCGATAAGATACCTGAAGCGAAATCAAATATTAAATTCATGAAGATGTGGCAATACTATCAGCTTAATAACAAACATGAAGGTGATAAATAGTCTCTAGGGATGCACCCTGAAACAAAGCGGTAGTTATGACTATGGAACGAATTAGATTGTTTACGAATGGCCTGAATAATGTATCCATATTATAATTGAGGCATATGCAATGCATGTTTTAGCATCAAATAACAACAAATCGGCTAATTTATGTCTGCACGTTGATCTAACTCAATAATATACTTTGTGGTAGATAGATAAATATATGTTAATGTGTTTTAGTTTTGCAACTCTGAAGTAAATGTATACTTCAATGTATAAGTTCAAGTTTAAAATTTTGAAGGATAGAGTGCTTTAAACAGTAATTATTAAATTTCATTTTTGTTGGTGGATGTGTTGGGGAAATGTGGTAGGGGTTAAAAAAATCGATGTGAACAAAGATATAGTCTTGGTGCACAAGGAATATTATGAAAAGAGACATCGAACTTCATAATTTTATTTCTTTGCTAAAATTGAGTTCATTTCAAAATGGGCCGTTACTTTGTATTTTTATGTGTCAATTTAGAAAATAAAAACAGCAAACTTTAGCTTCTTTTTATTGATGTTTTATATACAACTATTCCCTGTTACAAGATTTACACATACCTTTTTTAGATCAATAGATTGTATTAGGTCATCCAAGAAGGAAACAATTTTCTACACCTTAAATATACATTATTACATTATATTTATTATGTTTGTCATGCATTATATGACACAAATATAGTTGAATCATGCTTTAACATCCAAGTGGGGAAAATGAATTACATACTCTGCTAAATGCAAATTATATAACTTACATGATTTAAAATATTTTTTTTTATTCTTGACATTTAAAATACTTTTTAGGGAAAATAAAAAGTATTAAGTTTCAAAAAATAAATTATTGTCTGAAATATTTCGTTAATTTGGGTTCATTTTAATCGGAGGAAAAGAAAAAAAATCTTAATTGTGAAATTCGTTAAATAGGGGTTCAGTAAATCGGGGTCTGACTGTATACATATTTAATAATAAAATATAATTTATAAAACTGGAATTCTTAATTTTTTTTGACAACTACTAAAATTTTAAAACTCCAAGTACCATGAATGCTTAAATACTTCTACAAAACAAGAAAGTGAACACTTTTAAATGTTTTGTTTCTTTAAGTACAAAAACGACATAATGATTATTTTAATTCAATATTAATTATTTAAAAAGTATCATTAATTATTTAAAAGTAGTAAATTATTTAAAAATACGACTTTTATGCATTAACTTATGATAATTCTCTCCAAAAATATTCAAATACTAAAAGAACATGTAATCAGGATCTTGTAAAGGGGATTTTCATGAAATACATAATGCTGCTTTTCTATATTTAATTATGTTTGAATTTATTCAACATGAGACCCAATTGAAGGTATTGAAAAGAACATGCTTGTAAAATACGCTTTATGATACAAATAAAAGTAAGATACTTTTGTTCAGCTAAATAAATGCGCAAGATTTAACACTAGAAAGACTGAAACTTAGTATATATCTATATTGCTCCAAAGCAGTCAAAATTACTGCATTGTGAAAGGAGATTAATGCGTAAAGAAATTTGTTTGAAATTACCCTTTGATATTTTTTATATTATTTACTATCATATAACAAGTTATTAGTAAATATTAACAATAAAAAATTTACTCCACTTAGAAGAAAAAAATATTCTAAAAAATTCTAAGAAATTGTGCATTATATATGTAATTGTTTTTCTAATTGAAATTAAAAAGCAGTCAAAATAATGACTTCCTTGGGCAATTTAATGTTAAAGCTTTATCTCATAATACTAAGCTTTAATTTTATAATACTAAGCTATATCTTAAGTTAAGCTTCATCTTATAATTTTAAGCTCCAACTTATAATTTTAAGCTTTATCTTAAAATAAGGTTTAAGCTTTATCTTAAAAAATATAAGGTTTAAGCTTTATCTAAAAAAATATAAGGTTTAATCTTTATCTAATAATTTTAAGTTCTGTCTTAAAATACTTAATGTTCCTTTTCTATATTTAAATATGTTTGAAGTTATTCGTCATAAGAGCCAATTGAAAGTATTGAAAAGAACATGTCTGTAAAATAAGCTTTATGGTACAAATAAAAGTAAATACAATGCTCATAGATTGATTTCTTTCCTTGATACTTTTGTTCCGCTAAATAAACGCGCTGGATTTAAAGCTTTATCTTGCGGTAATCGTTTGCTTCATCGAATCGGCGGCCACGAAGAAAAAAAATCCTTGCCGTGATTTGTCTTTAAGCTCCACATACTGAAATGTGTCAATAGTTCATTGGCTTCGGAGGATTGACAAGCTGTGGTACTTTATATATATATATATATTGGCCATCCTAAAGTCTCGCAATTCGATACTCACTCAGAGATCCTGAGTCACATTATCAGCCGGTGTCGCTTTTCTCTAAGAAGATACTGAGCAAAGAAAGAAGTAAGAAAAGTTAATGAATGTTTCCTGTAAAATCGTGTTCTTGCCCGGGATAAGAGTTCCGTGGATGCTTTTACGGCATAAAATTACTCACCAAAGGGACTTCGTGAAATAAAAAAATCCGAATAAAAGTGTTCCCTTTAAGCAGTCCCATTTCTTAAGAATTGTGTATCTAGTTGCTTTCTTTTATGTGTTGTGGTTTTTTATGCTCTTTTTGTTTAGTTTTCTTTTTTTTTCTACTTAGAGGTCACGATGAAAAAGCAAATAGTGTAAAATAAGATTGTAAAAAATTTCAGACAAATATGCGCAGTTGTTTGTTATTTTAGTTATGGAAGGGTTTACTTACCTTTTTTTTCTGATTCATAAATCAAATCTAAATCAAATTCTTTTCAACATCACTTTACCTATGTTCAAATATTCTACATTATCTAAATACTTGTATGTATAACTTTAAATATTCCGTTTTAAATTGAATTTATTTTGCATCAAAATAATTTATGCATCAAAAATATATTTTACCACATTCACATTAAAAAAAGTGGCCGTATATATATATATATATACACTGGTGTGCAAAAATTAAGGACGAGACGGTTTTTTCAATATAACTTTGTACAAAAGCTTTCCAAATCAACACATTTAATACCGTAAGATCCCCAATTCGTAAGGACATGTGTAATATGTAAGCAACACTTACTAAAAGAGAAATCAGAGGGATAAAAAGAAGCTTGATTGAAAAAGTAGCATGGAGCGCAATGCGACTGAAGGCCGAAACATCCCTGTGATGGGTGTCCAGCAAGAAACATCCGGTCTTTAGTAGGGGATATGATCTCTCCTGACTGCTAGGCAGGTTTCACAGCGTCTGCCCATGCTGAGAATGAGGGTGTCAATGAGTTGTTGAGGCATTGCTGCCCATTCATCTTGCAGCGCCAATCGAAGCTCCTGAATCGCTACTGGTGGTAAGGTACGAGCTGCCAAGCGTCTGCCTAGAAAATCCCATACATGCTCGATGGGATTGAGATCCGGAGATCGTGCCGGCCAATCCATACGTTCAATATCCTCACTCTCTAAGATCTGTTCGGCAGCTACTGTGCGATGACATGGTGCATTGTCGTCCATGAAAAGGAACTGCAGACCCATAGCGCCTCTAAAAAGACGCACATATGGAAGAAGAATCTCGTTACAATAACGGGTCCCGTTGACTGAACCTGCGTCGAAGATGTGAAGGTCTGTACGACTACCAAGCATGATGCCTCCCCAAACGAGAACACCGCGACCTCCATACCTGTCCCTTTCAATGATGTTCGAGGGATGATTGCGGCTTCCCCGCTCTCTCCAGATGAGTATGCGATGAGAATCGCTACTCAAACTGAATCTGCTCTCATCTGTAAAGATTACTCGTCCCCATTCATTGTCTCTCCAATTCCGGTGTTCCCGGCACCACAGAGAACGCCTTCTCCGATGGGCAGGCGTTAAAGGTACACACCGTACAGGGCGTCGTGCAAACAGACCACCACCGTGCAGTCTTCTGGCCACGGTAAAACGCGATATCGGTCGTCCAGTCGCCTGTGTCGTGTGTCTAGCGATTTCTCCCGCTGTTTGCCGCCTGTTTCTTCTGGCCTGTAAGACAATGTACCGGTCATCTGCGGGTGTGGTTCCTCGTGGACGACCACTACTGAACCCCCGGATAGCTGTTCCTGTAGTTTGAAATTGTCTCCAAAGTCGTGAAACGATGCTGTAAGCAATTCCGAACTCTGCAGCCACACTTGTCACACTGCGGCCTTCCTCCAACTTCCCAATGATTCGACCTCGTGTAAAAGCATCCAGATGTCGTCTAACAGATTGATTTTTCGCCATTTCTTGCTGAGGCAGCAACTCGGTGTGATTTTAACTGCTATACGGCGTGCAATCTCTTTGCCAGAAATACTGATCTTACACCGAAAACATGCTTTATACTACTCAGACACTCCCCCATTACGTCTGCCTGCATATCTGCGCATGTGCTACCATACATCACCTTACTTAATCTCCTGATTGGTCTTTCTGTCCGCTCTGCCTCTTCGTTCAGCTGATATGCTAATTTTTCGACTTCGTCCTTAATTTTTGCACACCAGTGTATATATATATATATTTGTTATGGAAGTTCTAGCAGTGTATGTTGGATAACTTAACATAAAGCAGCGTTTCTCAAACTGGAGGGGGCGTGATAACTTTACGAGGGGGTGCAAGCATATTGGAAAGTCGAAAGCAAAATTTTTTTTTTAAAAAAAAATTAATTTACTGAAAGTAAACAAAATACAATCTGGCATAATAAAAAATAAAATTCATATTGACACTGATATAACACACTTATAAATGTATCAGTACTGCTCAATGTATTTTATAATTAATTTAACAATACTAAGTTAAGAATAAATTTAATAATTACCAGAGTAGGCTTGTCACATATAAAAATTATATACAACAATTAACACTTATCTTGATAATTTATACGGTTTATCAATAATCCCTTCACTGCCGATTAAAAGTTACGTGATTCGCTCCCTAATTCCTCCGTTTGCCACGTAGGCACGCGTATGAGATATATTAGAGGCAGGGAGAAAAGGAATAAACAAATAAGGATTGATTGATTGAATATTAACGTCGCACTGTTCAGCTACACGAGGGCTTTTGGCGATGGACCACGTAATTTTGAACCATGGTCAAGTGACGTGGACGACACCTGAGCTGGCACCCCCCTCTCCTAACTACCACAACACACCAACGGGAGGACGTTTCAGCTCTCGACGGATTTAACGTGCATCGCTGCCCTACACGGCGGGTCTTTAGTGGTACAGGATTCGAACCCGTGACAAAGCAAGCCACGGTCCGATACCTATACCACTCGGCTACCGCGGCCAAACAAATAAGGAAATCCTCTGAAATAAATAAATCCTTTTCAAACACTACCAAGGTTTTTTAATTGCATTCCAAAGCCTTTGGAATAATTTTATGGATAACAGTGCACAGGAAAGATCGTCCTTGAGAAAGACATATATATATACATCCGGGGCATTTAACGCACAGGTTGAGCGAGACGTATATATACGCCGGTGGCACTTAAGATGTCAAACTCGTATGGTAGCTTTAGTGTCCCAAAGTGCAGTATTATTGAATTCAATGCATTAATACTTGTATGGAGAGGGGGTGATGAAAATTACGATTGAATATTGCGTCACAAATATTGAAAGTTTGAGAAGCATTGACATACAGCCTTGGAAAATTATCCAAAATCTTTAATTTATAATAATTCATAAAATATTTAGATATCTATAAGATTTGTTTTATGTTTTGAAAGCGTTAATTACTGACTAATTTTGCAATCAGTTTAAAACATATAACTTCATAATATACTCGTAATGACTATATAATGGATTTTAAATACTAACTTTTAAACGTTAAATTTACTAGATTAATAGATTTAACCGAATCTTAATAGCTTTGACGACTGGGTTATTTAATTTATTTCCATTGTAAAACAATATATAAAAGAATTGAAAAAGACTTATTATTTAAAAAATATTATTCAAGTTTCTACAATTCTTCTCTTTTGTTTATATCAAAAGTACGAAAGCTTTCAGATTAAAAAATAAGTAATTCAAAATATTTTTCCCATCTTAACAATTCAGCAAGGTTTCTAGCAGAGAAACAGAAGAAAAAAGATTTTCGGTAAATACTATCTCTGAAGTGATCACGCCATTGTGAGAATTGTGGCGTTCACTTGGATTGCGTGCTGAGCTGAAACTGAGGCAAACAATCAATATAAGTGCTGTGTAAACTCAGAAAGACAGAATGCTTTCCAAGAACAAAAGGATAAAGAAACATAAGTGATGTGCCCTTCCTCTTGTGTACAGGTTTTATCAATTAGCCTTTGTTATGCATTTGTATGCAATTAACATAGTATATGGTTAAAAATGCAGAGTATAATGACTTATGATAAGATCTTTAAAATGCTGTACACTTATATTAAATAATTTCCTATAAAAACTATTAAAAGTAAGATAAAAAGGCTACACCGAAATAAATATTAAACAATGGCTGGTTGTCAGGTCAGCATAATAATAAATGATAAATGGTAGCTAACCTACATTGCTAAGTAATTTAATTTTAGAAGTGTTTATAGGTAAACTGAATTGCGTTAATGGGGTTATATATGCAGAAATATACGTTTCTTTCACAACATGGCTTATAGTAATAATAAGATATGATAAATTTAAAATTCTTTATATTTTATGTAAAAGACGAAAACAATTTTCAATGTTTGGTTTCAATCCTAAAAGAGATATAAAATGAAAAAATCTACTTGATTTTAAAGAAAATTTTGGAATTTTTTTTGTCCATGGAAAGTTTTTTTTTTAGCTAATAATAAATATTTAATATTAAATTAACATTTCTTTTTTTGTGTTACTTTAAATCATAATGTTTCAGCAAATAATTTTAATTTGAATTACAAATACAATGCAAATAAATTTTCTTTTTTTTTTAATTCAATTCTTGTATTATTAAAATTTTTCTAGAAAATTCTTAAAGCTGTTGTATGAAATAAAATGGTATAAAATTCATTAGATTAGAAATGGTGTAAAGTGGCAAAAATTACTTAATACATTGATTTCTGTAAGCTTGGAGCTATGATCTGGATTTATAATTAAATTAACTTTACGTTACACACACACACACACACACACACACACACACATGAATTACAAAAATGGCATTTTGCATATACTTATTTTCTATAACTACAATATTACTATACCAAAACAGTGCAATATAGTGATACCTCAAATAACACGTAGAACCAATTGGAATATAATTGTTAAAAATAAAAAAAAAAAATAATGAACAGTTTATTGAATTTACTTCAGTGCTTCTCAAACTTCCAATGCTTGCGACCCAATATTCAATCAGAGTTTTCATCGCGCCCCCCTTCCATACAGTAACAATGTATTGATACTATTCCTTGAAGCAAAAGCTAGAATGCGAATTTATTCTCTTAAGTATCACCAGCGTAAAATAAACGTCTCTCTCAATCAAAGCGATAATTGCCCCCGACGTATATATACGTTTTTTCGAAGTACGATCTTTTCTCTGCACTGCTATTAAAAAAAATTACGAAGACTTTAGAATGAAATAAAAGGTAATTGAAAGCGTTTTCAAAAGATTTACATATTTCAGAGAATTTGCTTATTGCGAATCACCCCCTCCTCCCCAATACATCATATATGCGGGCCTACGTGGAAAACGGTCGCATTGGGAAGCGAATCGCGTAACTTTAAATCGGAAGTAAAGTAATTAAATTTCAACTGTTTAAATTATCAAGATAAGTGTTAACATGGCAAGCTCATGGGGTCACTGATAGTTATAAAACTTGTTCTTGACTTAGTATTGTTAATGAAATTGCAAAATTCATTGCGCAGTAATGATAGATTCATAAGTGTATTATGTCAGTGTATAAATGTGTGGTTTATTTTTTATTATTTCAGAATGCATTTTGTTTGTTTACTTTCAGTAAATAAGTAATTTTTGGCTTTTGATTTTTCAATAGGCTCGTGCCCCCCTCGTAAAGTTATCACGCCCCACAGTTTGAGAAACACTGATTTACTTACAAGATTATTGAAGTACAATCTTAGGAGAAAAATAATGCGTGCTTCTGAGAATTTTTAAAAATAAAACGATAAGAAATTTACAAATTATTTTTCTACAATTTTCTGATATAAAAGTTCAAAAATAAATAACTCAAAATTTTTTATCCCCTTTTGAGAATATTTAACTTCAAAAATGAAAATAATAAACATCAAATAATTTTGAAAACGAAAAATAATAATGAAACAAATTTGCTATTTTTCGTACAATTACTTTTCATGTTACATCACAACTGTTGAATTCTTACTTTTTTCTTAGCTTTCTTCCATTCTAAATGGTTGTTATTATATTACCAAAGACTCTAACATACTGTACTAAATACATTAATTATTTTTGATGTGTTAATATTATTACAGTTACATTTAACAAATGATATTTTTATCGAATAATCGTTTTAGTAAAATTACATAACATTTCATGTTAAATTAACATCACAATAAATTCTACTTTTAAGGTTTTAAATGTATCAAACAGGCAGTTATATTCACAATGATTTGCTGAAACATGAATGATATTGGCTAAGTTTTTTCTAATTAATGCAAAGTTTTAGCCAATTTTTAAATCATCACTATTTCCAAAGCACATTTAACTTTTTTCTTTCCTCCCACTCCTTAGTTCCATTTATTAGTAGCCATAACACAATGGTTCAACATTCAAAATGTAGAAAAAACATTTAAAAACGCGTTAATAATTTAATGAAAGATAATAAGAATGTGTGTGTGTGTGTAATATACTACATGGGATACCTCAAAATATAATTAAATGATAAAAAATCTCATTCTGATGAAACTGTGATTTCTATCTTAATTGCTAATATTCAGAATTACATTGGATGTAACGCGCCGTGTTTGGCGACTCAAACTGTGGGGCACACCCTCTAGGGGAAGTGATACTCCTAGGAGGGAAGTGCGAACATATCAAAAAAAGTCTAAATCAAAATATTGTTTTAAAAATATTAGTAATTTACTGAAAGGAAGTAAAACAAATAACATTCTGACAAAATAAAAAAAAGCAAATCGCACATTTATACACTGATACTTATAAATGTATCTATACTGCACAGTTTATTTGATAATTAATTAAACAATACAAAGTTAAGAATAAGTTTAACAATTACCAGCGACTCCATGGGCTTATCATGTATAATTTTAAATAAAAATTTAATACTTATATTTGTAATTTGTACGGTTTATAATTAAAATTGGATCGTAGCCTTACGCGAAAGCTTATTGTTATTGAGTTTAATATATTGTGATTGTATAGAAGGGGCAGGGGCGAGGAAAATTATGATTAAAAATTTGGTCACAAATACACTGGTGTGCAAAAATTAAGGACGAAGTCGAAAAATTAGCATATCAGCTGAACGAAGAGGCAGAGCGGACAGAAAGACCAATCAGGAGATTAAGTACGGTGATGTACGGTAGCACATGCGCAGATATGCAGGTAGACATAATGGGGGAGTGTCTGAGTAGTATAAAGCATGTTCTCGGTGTAAGATCAGTATTTCTGGCAAAGAGATTGCACGCCGTATAGCAGTTAAAATCACACCGAGTTGCTGCCTCAGCGAGAAATGACGAATAATCAATCTGTTAGACGACATCTGGATGCTTTTACCCGAGGTCGAATCATTGGGAAGTTGGAGGAAGGCCGCAGTGTGACAAGTGTGGCTGCAGAGTTCGGAATTGCTCACAGCATCGTTTCACGACTTTGGAGACAATTTCAAACTACAGGAACAGCTATCCGGGGGTTCAGTAGTGGTCGTCCACGAGGAACCACACCCGCAGATGACCGGTACATTGTCTTACAGGCCAGAAGAAACAGGCGGCAGACAGCGGGAGAAATCGCTAGACACACGACACAGGCGACTGGACGACCGATATATCGCGTTTTACCGTGGCCAGAAGACTGCACGGTGGTGGTCTGTTTGCACGACGCCCTGTACGGTGTGTACCTTTAACGCCGGCCCATCGGAGAAGGCGTTCTCTGGGGTGACGGGAACACCGGAATTGGAGAGACAATGAATGGGGACGAGTACTCTTTACAGATGAGAGCAGATCCAGTTTGAGTAGCGATTCTCATCGCATACTCATCTGGAGAGAACGGGGAAGCCGCAATCATCCCTCGAACATCATTGAAAGGGACAGGTATGGAGGTCGCGGTGTTCTCGTTTGGGGAGGCATCATGCTTGGTAGTCGTACAGACCTTCACATCTTCGACGCAGGTTGAGTCAACGGGACCCGTTATTGTAACGAGATTCTTCTTCCATATGTGCGTCTTTTTAGAGGCGCTATGGGTCTGCAGTTCCTTTTCATGGACGACAATGCACCATGTCATCGCACAGTAGCTGCCGAACAGATCTTAGAGAGTGAGGATATTGAACGTATGGATTGGCCGGCACGATCTCCGGATCTCAATCCCATCGAGCATGTATGGGATTTTCTAGGCAGACGCTTGGCAGCTCGTACCTTACCACCAGTAGCGATTCAGGAGCTTCGATTGGCGCTGCAAGACGAATGGGCAGCAATGCCTCATCAGCTCATTGACACCCTCATTCTCAGCATGGTCAGACGCTGTGAAACCTGCCTAGCAGTCAGGGGAGATCATATATCCTACTAAAGACCGGATGTTTCTTGCTGGACACCCATCACAGGGATGTTTCGGCCTTCAGTCGCATTGCGCTCCTTGCTACTTTTTCAATCAAGCTTCTTTTTATCCCTCTGATTTCTCTTTTAGTAAGGGTTGCTTACATATATATTACACATGTCCTTACGTATTGGGGATCTTACGGTATTAAATGTGTTGTTTTGGAAAGCTTTTGTACAAAGTTATATTGAAAAAAGCGTCTCGTTCTTAATTTTTGCACACCAGTGTATTTCATTTTGAGAAGCACTGGTGTATGGTAAAATATTAAGTTATGGAAAAGAAAAAGACAGTTATAGCTTTTTACTTAATGAAGTAAGTATGAAACAAAAGCGTTTTGAATCATTTTAAATAGTACTTTGAAATGCATAAATTACTGTAATGAAAGGAAACAAAACTGTTTGAAAATATCTAAATAAAAGACATTTGAGAAATCCAAGTTATTCAAAACTAACGTCTTGTCAATCATAAAATACTTTTCACACAGAATGCAAAAGTTTCCCCCTTTAATGTTTAACTCATTTAAGGAAACTTTTACTTAGAAAATTCGGCGTTGCAGAAGACATCCAGATGTTACTCGCGCTACAATTGAATCAATCACAGGAAATCCATATTTCTTATTTTTTCTAAAAATGCGTGTTGTCTATTTAAATCCAGCACAATGTTTAATTCATAACCTTGATACTCAAGGGAAAAGGCACGAGTTAAACGTTTTAGTTGAGTCGCTTGCGGCCGCTTGAAAAGAAGGAATTTGCATTTTTCAAAAGATATCCTCAGCCGGAAGGATAATTGTATGGGAAGCATCCAGAAAATCACTGTAATTATGAAAAGTTTTGAATAGAATAGTTTCATTTGTTGAGAAACTGACCTGGTTCATTCAGTATTAATGGGCGAATTTCTCATGGGCAAACTGAAGTCCTGCACTGCACAACAAATTAAACTAGAAACACTACTGATTGTAATTACCAGGTTGGCTTCTCTGGAGACCAATGATTAAATATGATGATTGAAAATAAGGAGAAATTAAATGATAAGAAAAAGTGGGAAATGTAAATATAAGTAATTTTGAAAATTTGTTTTACTTTTAACGAATGCATTATCCATCTCTTACAGAATATAATACTGTATTAATAATCTTTAGATGAAATGAAAAGTAAATATTGTAATACAAATCTTGTTTAACACAGTCTGAGTGAAAAGAAAAGTAATTGACAAAATGTGAATTAAAACTTGAAAACTCTAAAAGTGATATTTTAAAGGCTTTGTATTTGTCGCATTAAAATATTAGATCTAATAAACTCTGAAATAATATTGTACTACGTAAAGATAAAGAAATAATGTTGATTTAAGGAATTTCGAATAAAATAAGAAGATGGAACAATTACGGGATATTAGAGTATTATGTAGATAATTGTTATTATATTTACATTGCTTATAAGGAATTTGTTAGTTCTCAGTCTTAAATGAGCGGTGTTTAAAAAAGTATATATTTTGTTATGAAATTAGTTGAATATATTCTACATAAATGGAAGAGTCAGCTAAAATAAACGCAACTAGAAGATGCATCTGTAGTTTATATTTTCTTTTAATTTACTGATATTTGCTTTCACGCCTGGAATCTATATTTAACTTGCTGTATGACAAAGGCAATGTACTTCTTTCCATACCAATGATTCCTACATGTACTTTAAATAATTACGGAATAAGTATTATTTTAGTAGTTTTCTTAAAACACACACAACAGGTTCTATTAAGAACTTAATGAGAGAGTTAACTTAGTATAATAGTTTACTCTAAGAAAGAAATTATTTGAAAATATCCCTAAGAGTAAATTTCGTATGAAGCAGACACTATTATTATGTGCAATATCTGGGAATAATTATTAACAATGTAACAAACAGTTGAAAAATTCAGTTAAGAATTATAATGCATTAAGTACTTGTTTTTTGCTTGCCTTGCATAAAATCACAATAAATATAAATTTTAAGAAAACTAGCTGTTAAGAAACAAACAAAAAATTCAGTAGAGATGAAAATTAACTTATTATCGAACAGAAAGTTCAAAGGTGTTTGTCACTTCCGTGGAATATTTTTTTTCATTTTAATCAATTAATAACACCAATAAAAATTTTAAAGTAATCCTTTGAAAACAGTTACTGTTTCTTTATTTTACACTGAATACAAACATGCTTTAAAATTAAACAATGGGCAGTAAAGAATCATTTAAAAAATTATCTTATGAAAGATCGTAAATTTTTACATAATTCATGTTTATTCATTGATTCATTTCATGCGTTGTTAAAAACTTATCGATTAGAAACAATTAATTAAATTTGTTTGAAATTAACCTTAATCTTATTTAGAAGAATTAAGATTGGTAAATGTACTTTTGTTAAGAATTGTCGTGTTAATAACAAGTTCGTTTTAATTGAGAGATCCCATTACATACTACTAACCGAAAGTAAAATGAAGAATTTTAAGAAAGAAAATAAAGTTATAGCAAAAACGCAGCCTCCATAAACATAACGAAATGTTCTCCGGTGTTCAATTCCATTTACACCCGAATAAATTTTAAAAGACTACGAAAATAATACGCTTTCATGCACCATAGCGAAATGTGAAACGTCCTATTAAATAAAATATGAAACGTAAATGACTGAGCTGGCTTGTAACTCAATCAATAAAAATCGCTTTCACGTACGAGGGAGAATGAAAAAAAAATGTGTGACAGATTTTGCAACTCCTCTTTATTGTCGTTTAAGAATAAAAAGAAATTCGCATAAAATGGTTAAAATAAATCCTGTTCCACACCCATTCCCAAAAACGCACAATCTTATTAATTATTAACAGAACCGGAGGTCTGTTTAACGTATCGTGGAACACTATGCTTCGGCCGTAGGAGAGGAGTTTTTTTCTCCTTTTCTGACAAGATGAGATATTTAAAAATTACTGACGAATGACACACAACATAGAAAGTATTTATTATGCTGCACGACCAAGCGAATTAGAAGATTAATATAAGGAAATTACTTTTGAGAAAAAAAATACCTGGTACTCGTTCTTTACACTATTACACAATACAAATATAAAGAAAAGAAAAGCTGCTTTAAAGTCTTAAAAAAGCTTTAAGTAAATTGCATAATATAGAGTAAAAATGCATTTGTTTTAAATTGTGAAGAAATGCTTAAAAAAGTATTATGAAATGTAAATGAGCATGTGTGCTTTTTTAATGATTTTAAAATATGAATTTAAATCATGAGTTTTATTTTATGAATTAGAAAAAAATGCTGAATGTTTTTAAATTAAGGAGACGATGGACCACATTAAAACAAATTTCTTAAATTGTTCTGTTAATTAGCTGAAAATGGAATCAATGCAGTAAATGATTGCTATATTTCACAATTTAAATTTATTTTTTCAAAAAACTTATCAACTGATTTTTTTAAAAAAAAATTAAAATTTTTCAAACTATTTTTTAAAATGCTCCTTGCGCATTAGTTTTTAAGATATGTACATAAGTTTTGTCTTATATATTTTTATGTACTACAACAAAATAAATCTGTGCATAGATTTTAAATTCAGAATAAAAATTAATAAAAAATATTCTATACTATATGAAATATTTCGCCAACTATCACACATTCAAGATATTCAAAACAGCAGCACAAAATATAATCCGTTGAATTTTTTAGAAAACTAATGCACGGATTTGTGAATTGTATCCTCTTTTATAAGTTGTGAAAATTTAAGAGATATGACGTAATATAAAACGCAAGGAGCATTTTACGTAACAATGAAAAGGGAAAATTTGAGAGCTAAGAAAAGTGCATTTAAAACATTTATTTGATTTAAGTAAAAAATAATTCATGAATCGTTAATCAAAATGACAAAAGTATTTCACATAATTATTCTATGAAATATAAGGGATAGAATTAGTATAAAAAATCAAAATGATTATGGGCATATATTTGCAGGAGAGTATTTCTATGTTTGCTCTTTAAATAAATACTTATGTTGGTTTATAGAAATAAGGACATAGTTATTCTTGAAATAGCTAATTGTACTCTAAGGTGAATATAAATTAAGGTATTTTAAATTTACAGAATAAATATAAATAAGAGTGTTTAGAATAATAATTATAGGGAAAAATGACAGAAGTCCTCGTGGACCCAGAGGTGAATAGGCTTTACTGTATAATAGCCAAAACATTTTAATATTCCGAAAGTTTGACACTTTGGTACCATGAAGCATATCAGCAACAACAAACAGAAAAGAACATGACTTATGAGTCTCAAGGTTATTTAAGTCTTTAAAAGAGTCATGCCCTTTTTTACTGGTCAGGTACTTTTGGGACCCATATTTTGATAAGTTAGTCACTGGTCTGAGCTATTACGTTAGCTTATCATTAAATGGAATACTTACAACCTTTAGCTTGTCTGATATCTGAGAAAAGGCACTTTATATTTTTACGTTAATGGCACAAATTTTTGGAAGGTGAAAAGAGTAATGCAGGATTTCCTATACTTTGGAACAATCAAACCAAAATATATTTCCATAAAGAATTATAATGGAAATAGGAGTTCAATTTAAGAGATTTCAATCCAGCTTGAAATCTCTTTAGTTGTCCAGTTCATGGGCATCTTCTATTGAACATCTCTAGCTGTAAATGCATATTTTAGAGGTTTTAAAGGAATAGAAGCAGTAGTGTCATTTTGTAAACTATGCTCCACTAGAAAAAAAGTTTACCAAAGGGAAAAAAATCATATTTATACTTTCAAGCATTGCCATAGCTGTGTTGTATGTGAATAGCTGTTATACTCCCAATTATTCCAATTATTTAACACAAGATTTCCCAAGGAAGTCATTTTGAGACTGCTTTTTAATTCCAATTAGAAAAACAATTACGTATAAAATACACACAATGTCTTAGAATTTCTTATAATATATTTTTTCCAAGTGAAGTAAGTTTTTTATTATTATTAATATTTTGTAATAACTTGTTATATGATAGTAAATAATATAAAAATACCATAAGTTAATTTTAAACAAATTTCATTACACATTAATCTTTTTTTCACAATGCAGTCATTTTGACTTCTTTTGGGCAATATAGGTATATACTAAGTTTAAGTCTTTCTAGTGTTAATTCCAATAATCGTGAGATATAGATAATATATAACCATAATATTTGAATACCAGGATATAGAACACTTTATTTTCATGATAGAATCCTCCAGTGTCACATTATGCTATAAATCTTTGATTATTATTTGAATTGAGCAACTTTGAATGTTCATACATAGAACATTTGGTCATATGGGTTCCAACTGTTTGGATATGGTTTGCTTGTCTAAATATTTTATTGTTAATCATATTAAATGTATCCATCAAATATAGAATGCATACATTAATTTCATTAAATGTAATATTTTTTATAATAGTATAATAAATAAATTCAACATGTGTACTTATAAATATATATTATTAATGAGAAACTGTTATTGCACCTACATGATAACGTTCAAAAGTTAATAATGGGTTTCAACCGAGACGATTTGCAACAAGACTTTGATTTAGAAAAAAATAAGTTAGTTAAAAATATAATTTTAATACATAATTAATATAATTTTAATGCTAAAAAAAGCGTTAATAAAACTTCAAAATTAAAATGTATATTTGATCTCTTTTTTTTTAATGTTTAAGTACCTGATTCAAAAAGATTATTTAAGCAAATTAGTGTTTTAAGCTTAAATATTACGCAATATGTAGCATTCATCTTATGTTTAAAACAGATTATATAACTTTTATTTTATATCTAGAAATATTTTTTGACTTCTTCCAACAATATTTCACTAAGTATGTTTTTATATTATCGTATGCCTGCCAGGGACCTTATAAATATTTAGTCTTAAAAAGTCGTAATATATTTATATTCTTTTCTATGCATATTTAGGCTTAAATGAAATTTCAGCATTAGTGGAATATATTTAAAAATGCGTAATGATTCATTGTATTTGATAAAAATTAATAAAAGAAAATTGAAATAGTTTTATTGTATTTACAGAAAAACTTACTCTCATTTTGTACTTTATAACTATAATCTAATTACATATTGATAGTAAAATATACGGTAGGTGCTTGAATTTAATCATCATTTTAACACACAAATAAGCTAGCATCTGCTTAAATTCTTGAAAAAGTAGAACTTTTGCATCTATTAAGGTTGTTAATGAATGAAAGTGGAAAAAATCTTTCATCGAATGTCTTTTTTTTTTCTTTGAAATGTTGCTCAACTTCAACCTAAAAGAGTAAGATACTTTTTTTAAAAAATGTTCAGAGAAAAAACATTAAATGAAGCATTAAATTAACACTAAGGAGTACTTCTTTTCATGAATTGATTGAAAAAATTACTAAAACTATAGTGATTACGCAGTGTATATTGTGTTCAATTTTATGATGCTTGGAATTGATTAAAAATCTTTGATATCTTTAAAATAAAAAAAAAATCACGCAAGAAAGAGTTGCACGTATTTTTCATTTTAAAATGCTACTACTAAATCCCTGATATACTAATTTAAGTATATTTTCAACGAATATTTTGTCTTAGACGAACAGATATTTTAAAAATCTTTTTTGAGAAAAAAAATTAATTACGAAGTTTTTTCAAATGTGGATTATTTTTTAAATAACTGGTTATTTGCAATAGTTTGGGGAAATTTAAATAAAGAGTTCATTACAGCTATGAAATGCGTATCTATTATCTTGATTACTTTAAATCTTTTGATCTCTTTATTTATTGAATAGGTACTGGCAACTCTATGGCTTAATTTATTCTTATTTTGAAAATAGTAATTATGAAAAATGACAGATTTAAGGCGTTCCCCTCTTCTGCGTCTTTTTATTTTATATTCTTTGTGGCATAATTCTTCTGAAGTTAAAACTGTGGCTAAAATTACCCATAACTATGTAATTGTATTTTCAAAATTGTTGCTCGCTAAACTATGCTATGGGAATTTTTAGAATATGAATCTAAATAAAAAAATGAGGAATGTATTTTTTATACAGAGGGACTTTATTAACAATGCATAAAGAAATTATTTTTTTAAGACTTAATCATTCAAAATGTCCATTTTATATTGAACACACTTGAGTCTTTTTAAGCATTTCATTTTTATTTATTTATACAAAGAACAAAGCCTGAAAGTAACGTCTGAGTGGTTGAAAATTGTACAATGTCTACAGTTTGCGTGTTCTAGTGTATATTAAATGACCCAATCAACTGGATATCAATGCTTAATGGACGTTTTATTTGAATAAATGTATTTTATTCCTTTACAATGCTCTACAATATAATTCTTAACATAATGATAGTTTTTGTCATTTGTTATGAATGTTTTACGAATGCAGCAATGTCTAATGATACTAGTCGATAACTTCTTTAAATGATTATAAGTTTTATATCTACTGGCTGAAAGATAACATTTAATTGTGTTAGATGGGAAAATGGTTGTAAGAACATCTGGGAAATTCCCACTTTTTTAATGAATGTTTGATACCGAAATAGGGGGTTAAAATAAAAGTCGTACTTTAAGACTTGAACAATATGACTTTTCAAAAATATGCGTTTGACCTTTTTAGCTTAATTTAAATTTACCTATCACTCTCTCTTGAAAGTATTTAATTTTCTGCACTTTTTATTCATATTTTCATTGTAATACTAGCTGCATGGCCCGACTTTGCACGGGGTTTCTCTTTCCCTCATGACGCCAGCAATTGTGTGTATGTGTTCGTACGTGCGCAATATGAGTGATTTCTAAAATTATTTCAGTAATTTTCCCTTTTTCGAATATTGTTCCACATATTTTCGATTTAGGACAGGTTTCTTTCCCCTCTCTCTAGCCCGGCATAACATGGGTTTTTTAGTGTAAAATTATTGTTCCCTCTTCCTCTCCCCCTCACAGATAAGATATAGCTTCAAATTTCGATGCATGACTTATAAAAATAATACTGCGTTAGTTAAAAAATTAATAAAAAGAAACAATTCTGATGCTAGGAGTAAAACAAAAAACTTTCATCGTTTTTTTTATAATAGTTGACTCATAAGAAACTAAAATAATAAAATAAGTTTCAGATTTTCATGAATCAATGAATCATTACATATATTTAGCCTAAAAATGTCTCTAAAATGTATTTTTATCCAAAATAATAGACGATGTACTTTTTAATTAACAAATAATTCATTTAGTAATGAAATAATAGAAATAATCCTTTTATAAACATATATATACTAATTAAAATCCATTATCTATTTTCTATAAGTAATAAATAAAAGAAAAATTTACAGATAGCTATTGAAACGATTGCTTTTTTTAATTCTTGAATAAACACACATATATATATATATATATATGTAAGTTATAAAAAACAGTATGGAGGAAAGCATGGATATATATTTACATGTACTGAAAAAACATTCAAAAAGAAAAAAAAAACTGTCCGATAAAAACATTTTGATATTTTATTTTAATTTCATAGTGTTTCCTTTCACTGCCCTTGTTACAAATGTTGTGTAATGAAAGCTTAAAATAGTGTAAATAATTTATATCTGGAAGTGTAATACATTAATTTTACTTTTTGTTGTATTTATTTTATGTTAAAATCTGTCCACCACCTCTCCTTACGCGAAATCTAGTTTTACTAGGAAAAAAAATACTGATTACTACTGATGAACGGAATAAATTAAAAGCGAGTGCGCACTGAGGCATGGCATAGAGAAAACAAAAAGGAAAGCCTTGCTCCACACTAAAAAGATAGATCTAGACTGTCACGTGCTTTTTTGCAGATGGCAGAATTTTTTCCTACTTTCTTGACAATTATCATTATATTTTGGAACCTTCGCACAATATCTTTATATATTATAGCCTATGTGTTATTCTAATGTATAAGCTATCATTATTGTATAGTTTCATTAAAATCCATTGAGTTGTTTTTCCGTGAAAGACTACCAAACATATACTTTCACATCTATAGTATATATCTTGATTTTATCCAGGATTATGCGTACCGTATACTGTCAAAATATATATGTACTCTCTCGTGACTTTCGTAGAACATTTTCCAAAAAAATCCCTCTTACGTCTGCATTAGAAATGTGATCATAGTCACAAATTCGTGGCTGAAAATCCTCATGTCAAATAGTGGTTTACACTTTAATTCCTTTTATTTCATTCCTCCTGTTTCCATCACATTAAAGAAAATAAGTCTCAATACCCTTTAGAGCAGTGTTTCTCAAACTGTGGGGTGAGCCCCCCTGGGGGGCGGTAACCCTTCGAGGGGGGCGCGAGTATATTGAAAACAAAAAGTTTAAAAAATTTATTTTTGGAATGAAGTAAAACAAAATGCTTTCTGACATAATAAAAAATACACATTTACACTGATATAATTTATATATATCATCTGGTGATAAAAAAATAAGATTCCTGTTCAAAAGCCCATTAGCTATCTTTGATCCTATAACCAAATAAAAAAAGAAATTTTGTTTGCTTTGCTGTGATCCCACGATGAGAGATTTTTTTATTACGTTTCTTTTAACCCCTAAAATACTACTTTTGATTATCATATATTTGACCTTCAAACTTACTGGAATGTTTCACTCAGTCTCTTTTTCTTTTAGGAAAGTTGTAAATAATATTTTTCTGTTGCTTTTCCCCCCATGTGAATGAGTTTTATGATATATGGATAAGCATATTGAGCACTTTGAAGGATTATTTGGGCAAGATGTATTTTTCTGAAACGTATAATGCATAATGAAAAAAGTTTTACAAAATTATAAATTATTTTTAGAACATGCTACACTTTCCCCATGAACAACTTTGTGGTTTTGATTGCTGTGTTGTACGACTTATTATGGTATATAAATGTATATGAGCAGAATATATATAAAAAAAATGGGCATCTGTGATCCCCATTGAAGAAAGTTGAAACTGATCAAGCAATTGAAGAACTTGCTGAAATAATGTATATTAATCAAGACAGCGAAAGTAAATATGAAAAAAGCGTTAGACATGAAACGTTTGAGTTGATTTGAAATTTTCAAATGCTGCCTAAAGATCTCTATGAAGAAAACTATGAAGCCATAAAGTAGCACTTCGCCTTGTCAAAAAGACACAAGGAAGAAAAAGTCCAAAATGCTATTTGTAGATCATCAAACGACAGCAAAACTACAAAAACGTGAACAAAATATGACAGTCTTTCTGGAAAATAATGTTCCTGTATTGTTAGCGAAAAATGTGTGTGATTTATGTCCTTTATTAAGGACACGCACATTTGGAACATTTTCTTTAGTTTTAGTGGATTTTTTCTGAAACTATCTTAATTAAATTATTCACTGAAATCGTGATTGTTATCGTGTTTAGTAAAATTAATTATAAAATAAATTATAGTTTTAAAACAAACTAAAAAACACGCTTTTATAGTGAATCGAACAAAAAAGTAAATATAAAAATATATATTACTTATAAAAGTAACATATACAAAATTTAAATACGTATCTTGTTCATTTGTACGGTTTATCATTATGATCGTATTGTAGCTTTAGCGCCCAAAAAGTGCATTATTATTGCATTCAATTTATTATTATTTTTAAGGGGGGCGCAATAAAATTTATGATTGAAAATTGAGTCGCCAATAGTGAAAGTTTGAGAGCCACTGCTTTAGAGGTTTGGGTATGGAAGATAAAATAGAGAATGCTAGCTTAGGTTCTGAATTTGAGGCTCAAAATGGCAATGATTACTATAAATAGCTTTCATGTGTATATTGGTATTCAAAATTAAAATAATTCGCATATTCAGTTGAATTTCTCAAAAAGTACTGAATGAAAATACTTTATAAGCTCACTAACCAATATCTACACTTCGTTCATTTGTACAATTCAACAAATTTCGTGGTTTTTCTTACAGTATTCGATGAGAAATTCAAAAACAAACAGTTAAAACTCTCAATCACTAATAATTGGATACATGAAAGAGATGGCAAGTCATTGGGAGACTTGATACAAGATGTTTTTAAATGCAGATTTCTTTAGACTTTGTTATGCTGAAGTTTGTGAATAACTTAGGAAGAATGTTTAATGAGACCGAATCCGTAGAGAAGGCCAGAGAAAAGTCATTCAAAAGTTATGCTGAACAATAATCGATATTTGTAAATTACAGCGAGGCGTAGCAGGAGTAAAATAGCTTCTTAGCTGTCTCGAGAACTTCACTTGACCACAGCAATTTATGTTTGAGGGTTACTATTTTCCAGAAGGCTAGATGAGAGATGTCTATTTGAAAAACCTGATGAGTATAACACCCGCTTATCATGGTGCAGAGAACAGTACCATTGAAGCTGGCATTTGTGGTACACCATTCTATTTATTTAAGAGTCACGATGCAACCTAAAGACTTAGACTTACTAAGATTAATAAAATAAATACTGAAATTAATACTACCACTTTTATTTAGAGCGTCTGTTCTAGGGATCATTTGCTTGTCCGTATTAAAACATCTGAAAATGACATCTATATGGAAGTGGATAATACGTACTTCATGTTGGATGGGAGCAAAAACTTTCATATCTTTGACATAAGTTTTAGGACTGCTGTGTGTTATAGAGATAAAATCTTGCAGCCCTATGTTCAATTTTTCAGAGGTGAACTCAGCCCTGATCTAATTTTTTATGGATTGAAATGCTCACTCATAGAAGGTTTGTGTAGCTGATGAATTTTTGAAGAAGTGTTTCATGTGATGAATTCGTCAAGATGATCTTCACGAATAATATTACTCAAATTATTAGTCAGCTACTCCCACAATGAAGGCAGTCTCTTAAATTTATATGCAAGAAATTACACCCAGAGAATTTTCCATACACACATGCAAGCGTTTTCCTATATTTTTTCTCAATTTTTTTAAAAGGGATTGGCTTCGTATGTGTATCCCTCCCATTCTTCCTCTGTAGAGCAAGAATAAGATCCCTCTTTTCAGCATCATACATGCACCCCACAACTGCAAATATTAGGAATTTATGACGTCTGGGTAGTAATCTAAAAAAGACAACGAATCCAAAACTCGAATCCATCTTTCCTGAATAAAAGTTCTACCTACGCAACAGGATATCTAAATAATCTATATTTGATATCCCGCTTTCTCGCTGCAACTAAAGTATATTCTGGCTAGCAATAGAAAGATAAATGTTTGTGGGCAGAATTGTAAAGAAATATTTATTGGCTATTCAGGATGTTTTTATAAAAGTACAAATATAATTTTCAAATTTACAGTACCTGTGTAGGTCAAAAGATTTTTCAAACACATTTCTTCCGACTTATGAATAAGAAAAATACCTCTCCTAACTCTTTTTTTACTCAATAGATACGTTCCTTAGAAAACCCTGCAAAAGAAAAAAAATATCGTGGGAAAAGGTACATACGACGTACAGTAATTTTTTTGGGGGAGGAGGGGGTTCCCAACTTTAACAAATTGGGTAAGAGTAAAATACTCTAAATATTTTTCCTAAAAGCCTGAAAAAAAGTAGTAATGAAATCCATGTTACATATTTATATAAAATCATTTTTTATTACAAGAAAAAAAATTAAAATCAGCGTACAGTGAAAATTCAGTCTATAAATACATACAATATATAAAAATTCAAATTGAAATTAGGAATAAAGCTACTAAATAACAGCTATTCATCACAACTTGACAACAAGCTTGCACATTTATCACGGACTGGATGAAAAATGATATCATCAGTAGATGCGTCAGATATGTCTAGCACAACTGTCGGCTTTGATTCAAACGAAGAATTACGCTCGTCATTAAATGACTCTGTTGATTGTTTTATTGGTACAAAGTCTGTTGTTTTGGTTTCTCAAATTACTTATGTAATTCTTGATATCTTGCAACAAAAAACTTAAGATTAGGCTGAAATGTTAATGCATGCTCTGTGTCAGGATCATGAGTAAGAAAATGCTGTCCCATACTTGTAGCAAATTTCAACCCTCGTGAATTAAATCAGCCGTTAATAATTGAGCTACAGCTTTTTGACTTCATCACTATAGGTTTCTTTATTATCATAAACTGCCATAAATTCAATCAAATCGTCGTCTTCCAAAGGGCTTTTTAGCATAATTTTTTCGATGTCAGCCATTTACATGTTTTTAAAACTTTCGCTATCAACTGCATTTGATAGAGTTAAAATTTAAGGTTAAAACTACGAAACTTCCACTTTTGACTTATGCTGGCAAAATTTTTCAACAAGCATTTAAGGTTGATTGACGCAACTGTTTGATAGCAAAAGAAGCATGTGCAATACAATCTATAATCATACAAATTTTCTCCATGCTTCCACAATAGCCAAATTTCTTTCTTCCACACACAAACACTAAGTCTAAAATATATTTAAACATTTGCCTTATGTAGAGAACCTTTTAAATGATACCATAATTCCCTGATAGAGTGGCTGAATTGACGAGGTGGTATTATGCGATGAAGCAGCATTTAGAAATTTAAGCAAAATTAGAGTTAAAAAAAGGGGGGGGGGGAGGATTCGTACCAAAACAAGTTAACCATGTAAACAATATATTGTTCAACCATGTTATTTCATACTTTCAAAATCGTGTAAGAGAAGAGTTGCGTGTATTACTTAAATGACAAAATTCACAGATTAAAATGGTTTTATTAGATGAGTATAATGCCAATGTTCAATACTATGCTCAATACATTATTATGTGGGATATAGGATAATATATAATGGGGATTGAAAACTATATTATCTATAACAGTCGGATAATGACAGTCTTTTAAAAACAATTACAACATATTTTTTTGTTCATAAATGTAAAATTTAAAAAAAATTGGAGCTTTTAATATATTTTTTAAAATCATGTGCATGTGTTATTAATGTCTTATATTATCTTAACGAAAACCAAACATCAATACTTTAAGTAACTCAAAAGGGATTACGATGATGCAAAATTTAATTTGACCCTAAGGGTAAATACAACAGGAAAAACATTTCCCTAGTAGATAAGTAAAAAATTAATACCTTTTAATTAGAGCTACTTCTAATATTAATTAAATACAAAAATAAAAACCCGTGACTTTTGATTCATTAAATTTAAGTGCAAATTTGCAATCAAGCATGATTGTCGAATTTTGAATCGAATCGAAATTAATTAATTTTACAGAATTGGATAGTTTAGCGATTTATTACAGTGTAGTCTGATTATACCAAGTACTATCTTCATCGAATCTAAGTCCTGAGGGACAAAATGGTGAAACTTAAAGCTGAGTTCATCCTTTCATTAAGTTAGAATCATTCGAAGAAGTTTCACATTTTATCTTTTAATTACACTTTCCTCCAGTACGGGAGCACGTCTGTTTTGAAAGACTTTTTACAAAAAAATAAACCACCCGGAATACAAACAAAAGTTTTAAAGAATCATTAGAGGGCGATTCAATTAACAAAGAATGTATTAAATAGGCAAGGTGACTTTCAGATCGACAATTTTTTTAAAATAAATAATTCCGGATTAAATTGCTTTCTTTATAGGGATTACTATAGGGAGTTTAAGAAATAATTAACGTTTCTAAAATGAACGAGATCTCAAATGGATTACTTTTAATCTGAGTTCTATTTGAAGGACGGTTTTAATCGGTCCCGATAAAGAGACTCTAGGACGATAATGATTCTGTGCGAAAAAATGGAAACGGGAAAAATAAAAACTGAGAAGTAGAAAAGAGCAATAATCTGGGAAGAAAGAATGACACACAACAAACAAGCGCACGTGGCAAAACTCAGAATATAAACGGATCTAGTTAAATACATTTTTGCATAAATTTCAAAATTTAAAAAAAATCGTTAGCTACTAAAAATTGGTTTTTTGTACAGTAGCTGTTATTTTGAGTGATGCAAATGAGAGTAATGCTTTGTTCAAATGATACATCTTTTGTGCAAAAAGAGTTAAATGAAATATTTTGATTATTAAGTGCATAATATAAAAATAAAAATTTGCTAAATATAGGATAATTATATACCTATAACTTATATATTTCCTATTTTTATTTAATCTTTTCTCTTATTAATGATATTTTTTAAAAAAAAATAGCGGTGTTGAATGCCTCTAAATTGACAAATGTAAATAACAAATAGATTTTTCTTCTTTAAACCTCATCGTAGTTGAATCTTAAAATAGATGCTTTTTTATTTTCTAATGTTTTTTTTAATATTGATGTATAACTACCAATTTTTCAGATTTGTTCATATTTTATTCTATTTACAGTTATTCACTTTTAAAGTTCTGAATATCTATTTAAAGGGTATAAAACTGTTCCAATTATTCTAAATAGAATTTTATTACTTTTTACGTTACCACGTTGAGAAATATATCCTTGTTTTACATTTACTACTGGAAATAAAATACATGACATGCATTGCTTTCGATCGAATAATATTTCAGATTTTCAAAATGTGTTAAATAATGTTGTATAGAGGGGAAGGGGGTTTTGCTTTCTATTGTTTATATGTAAAACTGAAATTTTAATTTAACAAAATCTGAGAATCTCAGTTATAAAGTAATTGTCTCTTTCTGAGAATAAACAAGTAATTTTGTAGATAAAATGAATCACTATTAATTTTAATGCAACCCCTGAAAACATTAATCACATTGTGTTTGCATTGAAAATTATGAGCAATCATCTTGAATTTAGAAAAGTCATCTCCCTACGATATATTTCTTTGTACGATAACAAAATAAAGTAGTATGAACTACAACAACGTGTACACATTTTATGGATACTAACGTTCTCCCACATTGTAAAGCAGTAGTCAGAATATGATAATTTGAACATGAATAAAACTTGTTGATAATATTTTCTTAAACTTCTTCTAAAATAAAGAAAAAATGTGCATTCTTATTGTCGATGTAGATACTTTTCACAAAACAGTCAGCGGTGTTGGTTTCTTTAAAAAATGTTCTGACCATATAATTCATCTTGTTCACTTTCAGACTTAGTCACTTTGTGACGATTGATAAGAATTAATAAATACTGTATTTAATCGAATCTAAGCCGCTATCGATTCTTACCCCGATTCTTTTCACGTTTTTGAGAAACAATTTTAAAAACATGTGTAAAAAGTTAATCAATATCTGATATTTAAATAATTTAAGAACAATTAATAAGAAACAAAAAGTTCAAAAGTGTAATTCATTTTACTAATATTAAAAACATTCAAATACATACATTGCGGGAACCCCCCTGGGTTCCACCCTGGACACCAAGATTGATTTGAGGCAAAGAATCACTAAGAGCCATTTGTATAATAATATGACTTGTATTTATTATCTTGATTCAAATATCAGAAACTCTAACAACATAATATTTCTATGTTACGTCAAACAAAAGGGATTTACCTTTAATATTAAATTAAATTACGAATTATGAAATTAATCAATAATTACGCGCATGATCAAATAAGGTCTACCGAAATAGGAGTTCCGAGAAATACACGTACTCGAATTATTAACTTTCATTAACTTCAACTAATTTGACTAAACTAACACTTATTTTAAGCGTACATAAATTATATTTACAGCTGGTTATATAAACTTTCTCGTTCTTCAGTAGAATAACAGCATGACGTCTTCACTATCTTAATATCCTGGAATCCTCCAAACTTGAGGCTACTGCTGCTGGCCCAATAGCCTTCTTCCTTGCTAGCTTACAACGCTCTACTTAAATACCCTATCTACTTTGCATATCCCGTTCGCTTTTCGGAGTTGATTGGAAATATACGCGAATTTATAATCCCCAAAAAAACGCCTAAGAATATTAGTGGAAAAGTTCCGTACAGATTCGTCACGACATGAATCTATAGTTACTCTAACCATCGCACACCTGTTTCAAAAATGATTCATAACTCCCAATGTCACAGCTGACTTCAAAATTGGTTCCGGCGTTACCTTTTTCTCACAAGAGGAAGTTTTCCGTTTACTCCAATTCATTTGTTATTCAACATTCTTTTAAAATAAGTAATATAAAAGAATTATTAAAGACCGAGAAATGAACATTTACAAGCAAACATTATATATACAGCATTTTGTTTACGCCATCGACGTATGTTTGTTTCAACCATGTCAAACTTTCGGTGGCCGCGCTGCTCTGCTTCCATTTTTTCTCTGCATATAAAATCGCTTCCTTTTTCATACTTTCGTCACAGTGAACTAGTCTTGATGCTATTACCGTTATCTTTGATGTTTATATGATTGAAACAAATCGTACACAAAAAATTATCCTAAATATGAGTAGACAACGATGCTTAGGATAGATTGAATTACTGGAGATAAACTGCGGAGAATGGGATAAGTCATCGATGCGAATGGTCAGAATGGACGGCTACATTTTTCCTTTTGAATGGGGTGGAAACTCAATTTTCCCCATCCAGCAAATGTTTTGCCATTGATTCTAAGCCGCACTCGAGTTTCAGCAGCAGTGACACTGGAAAAATAGTGCGGCTTTGATTCGGGTAAATACAGTATATAAATCTTATTAAGCTGCACATTTGAAGTGGAGGAAGTGCAGTACGTGACTATGGCCGCAAACTTGTTGTCGAAGTTGCTTCAGTTGGGACGTGGTCTCAAATCCTGGTGCTTCCAAGGACCCATCGTGTAGAGAGGCTGATTCCTGCTGTATCTATCGAAGCTCAAAGTTGTCACGATAGTGCGGTGAGGACATTTAAAGAGTGTGATGACAGCCTTCTTAGTCAAAGATTTCCTGGAGCTTCAGAGTGTGACGTTAATAACGAATCAAGTAAAATCTGCGTTTCTCATATTTATTTGAATAGGGTTCAAGAGTTATTGTTTTATATATATCCTTGTGATCAGAAAAATATATTTAAATCTCTCGGTTTTTGATAAAATCGAGAAATTTAGAAATGGCGCTGTCATTTTTGGAATTCTTCTTTTAGCTTTAAGAAGTTATCGCTTAAAAAAACTGTTCAATCTCTCAATAGTAATGGGCTTTGTTCGTGTGAAAGACTTACTTTTCTAGATTTTACGACGTCCTAAATGTATTTTTTTAAGAATAAAAGCCCATACATTTAAAAATCTGTGAATATTCCTTTTCTTTTTTTTTAAATATATTTTGCAGCAATATATGCGTTTGGAAAATATAAAGTATTCACTTCCTTTTTGTTTCCTTAACTTACTTAAAGCACGGAAAATTTTTTTGGTGGTAGTGGGAGGTGGATTTTAAACGCGTTTACTAGCTTCAGAAACAATATTTGATTTAGAAGGCGGTAAATGAATAAAAGCTTGCTGCAAAAATGTCGCTGCATTTTATTGTTGCATTGCATTTCCTGTTATAACATTGAAGTAAGATTTAATTTAACATGCGGTGTTTTGCTCCCCTACTCCCCGCTTTGATGAAATTCAGGAAAATGAAATAATTAATCATTTTTTATAAGATCTTTATTTTAAACGAAGATCGTCTCGTTGATTTTTATTTATTCCTTTAAATAAAATGTTATTATTTCTGTGTTTCATTTATGTACAAAGTAAAATTCTTAGCTATGGAAATTTCAGGTAACTAATCGGGATTTTGTGTTATTGTAAATTAGTTTACCCTCTCAGCTGATTATAACTAGTCAAAATATATTTATATTAACTAAAAACAATTAGAATATTCATTAACATCTATAAAGACTATAGATAGATTAATCAGATGATTTAAAAGTAATTCTTTTTCCTAATTAAATTCTAATAGCTTAGGATTCTTTTAAGTCGTTGTAGCTGTTTCATTTTACAACCCGGTATTATTGGGGGGAAGGGAGATTTTTTAAATGTTTATTGAGATTACTAATTCACCACCGTAAATTACAGTAAACATTAAAACATGATTGAATGATGCTAATTTAGTGACTCTAAAAAAGAATCAAACAATCACACATTCAAATTTTTTTGATAAATTAACAATAACCGTTTACTCACGTACACATCAAGCAATGGAAAAATTCAATTTATATTGCAAATTTAATGTGGAAAGACTACTTTTTAAGATTTACAACCCGGTATTATTGGGTGGGGGAGATTTTTTAAATGTTTATTGAGATTACTAATTCACCACCGTAGATTACAGTAAACATTAAAACATGATTGTATGATGCTAATTTAGTGACTCTAAAAAGTATCAAACAATCACACATTCAAAATGTTTTGATAAATTAATAATAACCGTTTACTCACGTACACATCAAGCAATGTAAAAATTCAATTTATATTGCAAGTTTAATGTGGAAAAACTACTTTTTAAGATATGGAATTGAAATAATCTCACTCTTTTAGAGAACTAAGCAGGAAGCTCTGTATAAATTGATTAGTAAATTAACAAAATTGTTCATTTTCAAATACTCCGTACTATATACCAATATCGTCATTAAAATAAAGTGAAGCAGGCAATGGTAGGATATTATTTTACGATTAATTATTTTATGTAAATGAATGATAATGCTCTTATTTCATGTAGTTTACGAAAAATCAAAATTGCGAAAGGAAATTAGCATTAGGTTTGCTTTAAGGTTTTTTCGAACTGCGAAATGCTTAAAAGATTATAATAAACAATTAAGAATTAACTCTAATGAATTATCTGGGATATACTACTTATTTTTCAATAGATAAATTAACTATCGATATTAACTGAATAAGGAGCTCTACCTCTTCCTTTAAAAACTATATGCGAATGACTACAATAAACTGTATTCCACAAATACCTAAGTTATACTTTGAAAATACTTATACATTTCCTCATATTGAAATTCATTTTGTTAGACTGAACAAATGTAAGACCATTTATCAAGTTATCAACTAAGTATTATCAAGATGAAGGTGGTAACTTTTTTAGTTGTTGCACATTAATCAAACAACATTATGAATTAAGGCATTTTGCTGCGATCAGAACATAGGTTTTGCAAAAGGATATAAATGTGAATAATACCTTTTAATACTTAGTGTCACTTAAATTAGAATATATATAAAAAATTAGTTTAAATATTATTACATTAAAGTTATTTAAATGTCATACTTTTGGAAAAAATGAAGGAAAAATAACATATTTTTCAAAATATTTTCCTTTTATGGGAGATGCGTCTGTAATAATATTTTACCTATTCATGGTTGTGACTTCTCTACCACACATGAACTAAAAATTTTGAGCAATCATTTTCAGAGTTATGACCAATAGAAATAAAAACTGCAGTTTTTTGTTAAGAATTATCTTCTCTGATGTATAAAAATATGATAAATGAACTTCTAAATTATACATTTCAAAAATTCTATTTCAAGTTTTGTAAAGACATCTCAGCTATATACTGACAAGATATCATTATTTTAGAAGCATTTTCCATAAAAGGAAAATATTTACTTCGTTTTTGCCAAAAAATTACATTAAAATTGTTTTATTGTAATAATATTCTTAATTTTTTTTATTTATGTGTATTCTATTTGAAGTGACACTAAGTATATTGATGAGAGGCTGGACGACCCCCTATTTTTGGTAATTTCTATATGTGCCCCCTTGACCGGATGTCGTTACATTTCTTCGGAAGGGCCAGTCAAAGATCTTGGGTCCCTTGTTGGGGTTGAAAATCCCTTAAATTTTATAAAATGTAACTTTGCGTGATTGGAAATATCCAATTAAAAAAAAAAGACTCAGCATGGAAGATAGTAGTGAGTTCTGCCCAAGAATTTGCAGGTGGTTCGGTTCACTATTTAAAGAGACGCATACCAATTTTGGCAGATTTCTTTTCATCTAAATTGCACCCCAAACACCATGTAGAGGTGAAAGTCAATTGCCCCCCCCTCCCCATGAACACAGATCAACCAGGCTCCTCTCCTTCCCTTTTAAAGTTAAGTTTTCTCTTATTATTTTCTTTAATTGTAAATGTAAAATTTTAACTGCACAATAATAAATTTAATTGTAACTTAAATTAATGATCGTCTAATCTTTGAGTAATTAATCTAGTTGAATTTTGTTGATTTAACATTGACCATGATGTGACTAAGTAAATTTGAACTTGGGTTCATTTAGATTGAAAATATAATTTAATGGCCTCGCATCAATATATAAAAAAAATCATTCATATACTTCTGCAAAATCACAATTCTGAGCGTAATCATGTACTTAAAAAAATGGAAATTAATTCCTTTTAGAAATTTAGTTAATAAATTGTGGGGAAATTGTAAGCAAAATAAACAATTAAAAAGAAAACAATTTGAATGTGAATATTTATTTATTTATTTATTTTTTGCAAATGTGAAAATAATATGTTTTGGCATTAGCGGTTGTACGAGGTACTTTTTATGAAACTTCTATTGTAAGAAATCAAGCTCTTTAGTAAAAAAAGAACTAAAAAACATATTTTGTATTCCGTATATTGAAAAGGTAAACTGATGCAATGCTTAGAAATAGATCACAAATTACAAAAGAAGAATTATATACGGCAAACTTTGTAAAAGACGGAGTGGCACTGACACACTTCGCATACATTATATACAAGAGGCATACATATCTTTTCATTTAATGACGCTTCCCTCACTTACAAGTCCTGCATCATATAAACTTCATTTAATCCCCTCAGCAAAATTGAAGTGTGCAAAAATTAAATTCTGAAATTCACGCCCTCCTTTGTGGAGAGTGTAATCTACGGAGATAAATAAATCTTCCCTCCGCCTTAGATCAGTGAGAAATGAACGGTTCAGGATTATTTAAGCTACCTGAATAAAGAATGAAAAACGGCTACTTCGCTCTTTCGTAAAATAGCATTGGAAGGGGCTTCGTGTCAGGTAGCTATTAATCAGGGTTGTGAGATTACTCTTATAAATTAATAAATCATAAATAATAAATATCTTCCGTTCAGTTTCTTGTCTGCAGGTTAAAAATGATTTCCCGACTTCCTATTCAATAGTGAAGAAGTCGAGAAATTGCAATTACAATGTAGAGTCGACTTGTAAACTGGGTTTTTACTAAGAAATATCTTAAGAAACTTTTTTTGAGTAGATTTTAGAATGTTGATTGAGTGAATGTTTGACAAAACTACCATTTTTTGAGATTCTATATGTTTTTAATAAGTACGTACGTTTTCTCTACATTTGATTTACCTTTACAAAATTAAGCAATCGTGTTAAGTGATTCATAGCTTGAAACTCATAGGTATCAGTTTGGTTTGTGAAACTCGTGTTCCGAATTTACAAAAACTTTTTTATTACGTAAAACTATTAATTGAATATAATCGGATAAGTTTCAATTTTAAAATAAAGCTGAAAACTCTAAGAAATTTAAAAATATACATAAAATTCTGCAAATGCTGATTAATTAAATTTTCAAACGACAACTTAAACATACAAAACACAAACTACATGTATTTTGTTACATAAAAAATGAAAAGTTACAACGAACGGAAGCGAGTTTCATCTTTAAAATGCTTACTAAGAAGAATTATTTGGGATATGAAACGTAACGGAATTGAAATAGATTTCATGATTTCCAATATAGATCTTTGTATAGGGCATATATAAAGAGTGAGTTCCTAGACATAAGAAGAAAATACTGACATTCTAACTAAAATGAAGTAATACTACAACTAAAAATTTTTCGCTAACACCTGAGTGAGAACGACTGACTACAATATAAATAATAATATTCTTCAATTAAAAACATTTTAATGGATAGAAAAGAAAATGTACGAAACATTTCAAAAAAAAGAAAGGAAAAAAAAATATATATACTCTAAACTTTTTTTTTTTTTTTGCTTTGCGTAAATTTAGAGCTCTTAAAAACGTAATTTATGTTAAGCTTTTAATTGGAGCTCTTAAATATACTTTAGTTAGTTGTTTTAAATACTGAACTTTTATCTACAGACATCTTAAGGTTGTTTTCGTGTACTGTGTTAAAGAAAAAGACCAAAACTGTGTGAATACAAAATCAGAGAGATAGAGAAAGAACTTCAATATTAACATCATATTCAGAGCTTACTATTCTATAGAAATTGTCCTATTTTATCAAATTACTAAGTTTCAACAGAGTTGATTCTTTTTTTTTTTGGTGTAAAATATTTTTTACCTTTCGACCCCTATATCGTAATGCTAAAAGTGATTTTCCTCTTGCATAATTAACTGAAATATTACTTATTTTTCAAAGATTTTGAACTTTTAAAAGCTTAATATTATAAACAGATGTAGGTATTCTCTCAAATTTTTACGGAATTTGACACATTTTTTTTTTAATCATAAAATGTGTTCCGGTTTTATTTCCGACTTTTTTACATTGGAGAAGATCACCTTAAAATAAATTATTCTCATTATAGATTCAAATGTACTTTTAACTACTAATTATGATACCAAAATATCAATCATTATGTATGTTACTACAAACAAAAAAGCAATACAGCTGACATTTATATGAGAAGCAGTCTCAGAGAAAAGAAAACAACATGATTTGTCATAAAACTATTGTTTGTACTATTGGAAAAAGAAATGAGAAATTCACCAACATGTTTTATCTCCTCCGACCTTTCTAATCCATCTTCACAAAAGTGTCGCTTTATTTACCAATAAAAAGTTGGGCGTTCCCGACAAAAGTACAAAAGAATGAGAAAGGTCAAAAAAGTCCCATAAAATCATCTGCTGTCAGGGCTGCTGAACAGCGACCTAAGCCAACACCAAATATTCACTCTCTTCCATTAAACATGAACTGAATACTAACGACCTGTGACAACCTGGTATAGTGGGTAGAACACGGGCATTGCATAATTTACAATGCACGAACGGGGGAGAGGGGATGGATTAATATCGTGGAACAGTACATGCGCTTTTAGCCTCAAACGCGCCACTGAAAAAGAAGATTTTAAATTACTTATGGGATAGGCTGTGTGCATTATTTAAAGCATAAGTAAGAAATGTGTCTTAGATGAATAATTTTTCATGATAGAAACATCTTTGCCATTATTGTATTCCCCTGAAATTAAGTAAGCTTTTTTCACTAGAACAAAAAAATTCAGTGCGTCATAGTGATATGTGAATACAGTAGAAAGTAAAATGAACTTTAAATTATTAAAAAGGCAAAATATATTACTTTTTTCATTTTTATGAAAAGCATAAACTGAAATGTCGTTGTAAAATTTCAATTGGGATCTTCTAGGTGTAGAACTCAGGTCGCTTTTTTCATCTTTATTTGCATTTACAATTTCAGAATTCAGCCACTTCAAGCATTCAAAGAATTTGGTACAACTAATACTTAATTTTTAGATATAAAGACACAACGTTGTACAAAATGAGTTATATTCTTAGTATAAAAATAATTCTTGAAAGTAGTGTTATATTAAAAATAGACGCTCATACACAGGACTTTTGGTATCACAAAATATATTTATGTATTTACGAAGATTTTTTTTACAACTTTCGAATTATTTATCTCTTTAAAATGGAGTTTTCTTAATACTTGATGTTAAAATTACGTATCCAACACGACAAACGAAGAAAATTCCAGATTTTGGACGGACGTGTTTGATAGATTAAGTGATCGGGTGATTCATTTTTTAGAAAAGATGCAGACGTTGTAAGAATACCCTGGAGTCTCTCCTGAAGCAGTATAATTTGAGTTTCATTAAAAAGGCAAATGATCTTACAAACATGTTTATAAATTTCGAGAAGTAAACGGTTCTCTATTATGTAACAGCTGTTTGAACTGTGGAACCTAGGTTTCTTACCAGTAATTAATAAAATAATTCTGTGTTACAGATCAAACCCAATGAAAGCAATTATACTGAAGAGGCAGAAAAGATGATGCATTAACCGATCATTGAGTAGTTCTCCCCCCTCCCCCAGTTCACGAGTCCATTAGAATGTCAGGTGGTGGCAATTTCTTCTGAAAGGCCTATTGTAAAGTACTTATATATGTTCAATATTGTTCATGTCTGGGGATTTAGGTGACCAATAGAAGTGATTAAGTCATAAAAGTGTTTCTGAAGGTACTAGACAGCATTTCTCGATGTGCGAATGTAGCATTATTCTGCTGGAACTCTCCAAATCAGTCGGAATGGACAATATACATGAATAGATGTAAGAAGTCGAGCATATTGTTTACGTACTTTTAACCTCGAGATATATCAGTCTCTTGACGTATACCAATCATCAATCATTCCATATCAACCCACAACATCAAAGATATTTCATCCGAGTAAATAGTCTCCTTTTAACATATAGAGTTTATGAATTCATGTGAGGATGCCTCCATACCCGTAAATGTCCATACTTCCAATACAATTGGAGATAAGTCTCATCAGACCAGTCCTCGTGTTTCTAGCTATCAATAGTCCAATGGTAGTGTTAAACTTCACGTTGTGAAATCAACAACACTATACTAGTGTTACGGGCTCAGAAAGCCCGTAATAAAGATGATCCAATGAACAGTTAGTAGGCTCACACTTTTCGACGCCCATGTATTTAAATCTGCAGCAGTTTGAAAAAGAGTGACACGTCTATCTCGTTTTCGGATTCTCATCAGTCATCGATGGTTCCATTTTTTAAAGTCTTTTTCGGGTCCCACAGATGTTGGAATTTTAATATTTTGCAAAGTATCCGATATTCACAGTACACTTGTGAAATAGTTGCACGCAAAAATCTAAATTTCCTCACAACCAAAGAGATATTACGTCGACGTCCCTCAATGCCAACTTAAATCGTGTTAATCTGCCATTATGTCAACAGAAAACGATCTATCAGCTTTATCAGAGACATCTGTTGTCTTATATGATCACTGCCAACCGCACTTGGATGTTATTTACATACTTAGGTCAGTGCCAGTTTTTCTGGCTCTTAAGTGTAGAAAATTACACAAAAAATCAAGATTAAACGTACAAGTTAAAAATTTCAGAAATTAAAAATTATAAGACAAATGTAATTTTTCCCCTTCAAAATTAATTTGCATTCAGTAACGGAGAAAAATAGTTTTATTGCGTCCCCATTTATTATATATATAGGTTAAATGTAATACATATATCTAAAAATAAGGTATACTAGTCTTAATATAAACAAACAAAATTATAACATACCAAGATAATTCTGGTAGAATTTCAAAAATGCTTTCTAAACAGGAATTCACAACAAATTAAATCAGAGTTACCGTGACAGAAAACTCCAGCTCAACTCGATTTTTCTGCTTTTTCTACTCGGTTCTTTAATTAAAGCAAGATTTCTTACATTTCTTAATAATGTTAGAGAAATGAAATTCTTTGAGTTTTGTAACTTAAAAATTGTTTTAATTAGACTTCACAGTTCGAATACCATAATTTTTGATGAGGATTCCATAAGAACAATACAATTAAATATTTAGTCATATTTACATAACACTGAATAAAATAGTTATTACAAATAAAATCTGAAACGAATTCCATCTGTACTTCTTTTTTAAAATAGGATAAATTTAATTTGATTTTGAGCTTCAAATTTGTTAATTAATTAATTTTATAACTATGCTCAAAAGTGCATTATACAGAGAAACATATTAATCTGCATAGTGGAAGTTAACGCATGACTAACATGAAGTGTAATTTAAAACAACAACAACAATAAGCATATGATTATACTGTGGCATTTTTAATTAAATATTATATTCTTAATTTAATCCAGTTATTTATAACTGCAGCGCTGATTTAGTTTTCTTAAAATATATATTTTAAAAGTAAACATTGTATATAGGTACGTGACTAAAATTTATTGAAGATATTTTGAATAAAAAATACTTAGGATTTCGCAATTTAAAAAAAATAAACGGTAGGAATATTTTCAAATATATTTTACAATAAAACATCATGTTTCTTTATTTTTTAATCTCTTTAAATAAAATATTGTAATTACAATTAAATAAAAAATTATAATTGCAATTAAATAAAAAAATATAAAAAACTTATGAAGATTTTAGGATATTGAGTCTGAAGCAATCATATCGTTATATTGCAAAGGAAACTCGATTAAAATATGAGATGCAGTTTAAAATCAAGCCTGAATGAAATGAAAGGATTTATCTCGAGTTAGGAACAGAAACGACTACTAATTCTAATCTCTGAGAGGATACAAGTAATTGACTATAGAGGATCTTTCCGCAGCCTTAGCAGCACCTGGATGTGTTGTCTGAATGAACACTTAACTCGTCACCAACTTCACACAAGGTCTATTTCAATTATGTTTTGTGTGGAATCTCTCCGTGAGCCTAAGTGAATAACACGCTTCACTCCCAATCTCTGGATAACGATAATTAGGTGTCAGAATCCTGACCATCAGTCATTCGCGTCCTTTTAACCACGCCCTTGCCATCGCAAGGATCAACTGCTTTTGCAGATACAAAGGTATTACACACACCTGGTTTCTCTGACCAAATCAAAGGATCCTGAGAAGATATGTAATTGAAATCTTGCTTCAAAGTAATATGCGAGCGCCGCGTTCCACGGGAAATCGAGCTGGAGGACATCCAACTAAGTGCATAGAATGATTTCCCTGCCTTTCAGTTCCTTTGTCATGGAAAGCCTAAATAAGGAGCGTTCACTATGCACATTGCAGAAACTGAGACTCCAAATGCCTTTATCAATTACTCTGCTAATTATACGAGTTTTAAATTTGTGACTAAGTTGTCGCATTTATATTTATGCACTTTATTTACATTTATATTTTTGATAGTATTAATGGTATAAAAATTATAGAAGCACAATAACGGACATTTCCCGTGAGATTTCTTTTTTATAACATAAAAGTACAAAATGAGTTACTGTGCCACTGTATCCGAGTGGTCATTATCATGAACTAGATGGGCAATGGGTTCGAGTCCTGATGACACAAGGATAATCTATGCAATGTGGCTGATGCACATTACATCTATCGAGACTCAAAGTCCTAAAAATTAGATTGGAAGTTTCGAGAGAGAGTAATATCGCAGCTCAGAGGTGTCATCCTTGCTACTTGGCCGAGGCTCAAAATTATGAATTCCGTCGCCAATAGCTCTAGTGTAGCTGTAATGTGCAACGTTAAGTAGCAATCAATCAGATATTAGACTACAGAGGTTCAAGGAAGGCACCACAGTGAATTTTCGTATAATCATGCTTATTAGTCATTAAAGCAGGTAGGTAATACAATTTTTTCCATACTAGAATAACATATTTCTATCTTACATTTCACGTTCTTGCTTATGTAAATTGTAACTATTCTAATGAATTAAAAAATTAGCTCATGTCGCTACCACCAACAACATGTATCGATTTTTTTCAAAATGGATCTTTCGCCGCGAGATATTAATAGACCATTTGCATTGTATTTTCGGATTTAAATAAATTCGCGATGCAACATTTTTTCTCATGTACATTCAAACATATGTGAGGAACAGAAGGATTTTTTTTCTAATTTAATCTCTTTTAACCAATGCAATAATATGAAAGTTTTGAAAATGAAGTAAGGTACAAGTATTAGAAATAAAAATAAAGAAAAATATATTATGAATAAGAAGAGTTTTAATCAAAAAGAGAATTTACTTGAATTAAAAGGACGTTAAACTTTGTCTATGAAACATTACATCATTATTCATTCTTTTTATATATCATTTTGTATAATCATATTTATAATTGCAACATTTCCTTTGAATTTTTTTATCCAAATCAACTAATTTTATCCTTAAATGATTTGGAAGAGCTTAGCCAAGCTGTAATAAAATTAAGCTTTGTTATATAGTTTACATAATTTTATATAATTCCAATTTAAAATGCTATTTACGAAAAAAAAATGTTCTTAAAGTGTCGGCAAATAACAAATCATATCATTTATGGAAAAAATAGACATTTATGCCTTTTATGTCTGAATAAAATTATTTTAAATTATTTAATCACATATATCAGCCCCAAGCATTATTTAACAAACAGCTTATGACATACTGCGGTTAAGGGGTTCAAATAATGTTCCTGAAAACCTTTCATTAGTTGTCGAAAAATAGCCTGTGATTGAAATAAAAAATTTTCATTTGAAAGACGTGTATTTTTCAAAAAAATAATTAAAGGAATTCCTCACAGATTCTAATTAATTATATTAAATGTTTATCAAACTGCTGGTGAGAACATGAATAACATCATCTGGGACTAATGAACAAATTTCATTGATCCTACCTTCCGAAATATGAAATGCATAATTAATGACAAGTAAAAATAAATAACTGTGGACAGTTCAATTAGAATACTTAATAAACTTTTATTTATTAATTGTAAAAAGGTAATTAATTTAAAGCTGCATTGTTTTCTTTCCGCGTACGTCACTTGTATTGAATCGAAATTTCTGATTTTCTAAAGAAGTTTTATTCATTACTCATTAGCCTTGAAATGAGGTGTCAGGAACGTGCGTCGAATTAACGAACGCTTAAATTTCAAAACATTATACTCTAATCAAAGAGTAGAGAAAATTGAGAAATTAAATAACTCATGTGATAAAAATGTTTTTTATTTAATTTCTGATTTTTTTTAGGTTTATAAAAGTATACTTGATCAGAATAAAATAGCTTATCAAGCGACATTAATAAGGCGATTAATAAGACATAAAATAATAATTGAATTAATAAGACGATTAGAAAGCTTAAGATAATTTAAAATGATGAAGGTTGAAATCCACACATTTACTCAACAAAGAATTGTTATAATTTAACATAAGCTTAGTTATTTACTATTTTGTTGTCACTTATGCCACCTGAACGACAGTAACATTTGATCAAGACCCACGAAATTCATCGTTACAAGGGACTAGTTGTACGAATGTCGTTAGCTGTAGCTTTGAACACCATTCAGATGACAGTGTGATTTGGATTGGTTCCACCCCAATTTTGAGGGAGAACATTCTGGGGGAGGACAGATACCACCCACTTCTCTTCTCCTTCCACCAAACTCACAAGAGGGCTTGTGATTCTATGGCTATTTAGAGTACCTCCATGCTGCAAAGGCACTATACATTTAAAAACATCCATGCCTTCCACAGTACTTGAACCTAGGTCCAATAGTACAACAGCCAGCGTCATTAAATACTATATCGAATGGGCGGCATTTATTATTGTTAACCCTTTGTGTTTCAGTGTTCCACGGCATTGAACACCTACATTCACTAGCTACTCAAACCCCGTTAAATTCAACTATAAATACATTTACTATTTATTTTTAACTATTTATTTTAATCATACATGTTTGCAGAAAATAATTAAATTATTCTTTTTTTGTAATGGATTTTATAAATCCCTGGATTTGCAACAAATTTTGCAAATTTTTTTTTATATATTTAAAAAAATAGTTTGATAAATATTATTTTGCTGGGGCTATACTCTAAACTATTTACTTAATAACATATGTGCCCACATTTTCCTACTGTCTCATTTCGGGAAATGCGACTGGGGTATGTTGAATGACTTGAAAACGACTTACACCCCGCTATGGTTCCATTTCTTTTAGGGGGATGTTTCGAATAGGAAGTTTATAAGTAATAAGAGTCGTATTCGCTTAGAGCTGACGGAATGCTTTGCTCTCCGAGTTGAATTCCACTACTGTTTGTTTTATAGAATTTCTGGATGTTTGTGTGTGGATATTAACTTATTTTTTTACTGTAAATATAATAATAGCTATTTTTTTTTCTATTTTGCTTTTGAAATAATATGGCAGGAATTCAGTCTTCCCGAAGCATTGAATCGGCCGCGGTAGCCGAGTGGTATAGGTATCGGATCGTGGCTTGCCTGGTCACGAGTTCGATCCCAGTACCATTAAAGACCCGCCGAGGGGCAGCGATGCACGTTAAATCTGTCGAGAGCTGAAACGTCCCTCCCGTTGGTGTGGTGTGGTAGTTAGGAGAGGGGGTGCCAGCTCACCTTGACCATGGTTCAAAATTACGTGGTCCGTCGCCAAAAGCCCTCGTGTAGCTGAACAGTGCGACGTTAATATTAAATCAAATCAAATGCAAAATGGCTACAAGAATATCACCACATAAAATATATTATATGTGCAAAACCTGTAGTGTTATTTTATGCTCTTACCAAAAGGGTGTTACATTCTTTGAAAAATTTCATCAAGCGATGAAATGAACTAATTTCTAAGGTCTTGTGTGAACATGCAAGAACTTTAAATATTTGTACATAAAATACCATTTATAAACACGGACAAATTTTACTTTATTTCTCCTTTTTCTTCTTGAAAAGGGGGTAGAAAAGCAAACCTGCTCGTCGTGCACCCTGGATCGTGCTAAGTTTGCAGCGCATGTTTAATAAAGCTTTCCCCCTCATATGAAGAAACTTATACGCACTTATGTGCTTTCCTGCAATGATTATCCAGCCACACTATTTGGAGCTCTAGCGTTTCAGCGTTCCAGTTCAAGTACCGCCCGCAGAATCAAATAGGTACAAGCACTATTTTCAAAAATTTATCTGAATATTTCTTTAGATCCAAATAGAATACCCCAATCCCCCTTTTACCCCTTTTTTGTTGAAATTCCAACTTTAATGTGTAATGAAACATAAAATGCTAAACCTTCACAAGATATTTATTTTTAATACTTTTCAAACAGCTGAAGTACAATCACACATTTCACATATATAAATCACATATGTGTGACAGTTATATGTATATACATATATATACTGAGAGAGAGAAAAGAGATAGAGAAACAAGAGAGAGAATAGAGAGAGAGAAAAGAGAGAGGGAGAGAGAGAACACTATATATGTATTATGAAGAAATTTACTCTCGTATGTCGAAATTTTGTTTACATATGAACAACAATAATTCTACATGTTTGTTTAAATGTAGGTAAATGTAGCACGGATTATAAATAATAGTATTATTATTCTTTTGTTTTAAAATAAACTTATTGGTAATTTTCTGAGTGCATTAGTAATAAGTATTAATTTTTCAATAAAAAATGCACTTTTCTCATTTGAAATCTTAAATTTAAATGATAAATATAAATAACTTACATATTTAAATTTATAATCACTTATAAAGCTCACGAAGCAGATAAATTATTTATTTTATTTATTATATATCTAGAAACTTATTCTTCAGTTTCATAATAGAAATAAATTGTTAAAGTACATTGTTAAATATTAAAATAAACAATAAAGAACAAAAGATTGATATTGGAAACTAAAATTCAATTTTAATTCGAAATTAGAAAAAAGAACTACTAAATTAAATTTCGAGTTGAACTCTGTAAAACTGCTACAGAAACAAATTCTTCAATAATTGAATATTCCTCAAAAACTAGAAAGCGAAATTAAAATTATTAACATCAGAGAACATTTTTTTAAAAAAGAAAACAGAAACTAGTTCATTTTATAAAAGATAAGTAGATTGCGTCGCGCTATCAAAGAAAACAAAAGAAAAGAAAAACGAAAATAAATTTAAGTAATGCTTTCTGTTTTCTCGAAAGCCGTTTTCACATTTGTCGACTTGATAACACTGGCCTACCTTTTTACAAAAAGAAGAAAGAGGATTCCAATTACAGAACTGAGAAAGAACTAAAATGTTCACTCATAGGTATCACATTTCGGAACCATGTCAGACTAAAAATCAAGACAAAGTTAACAGTGAATTGATACTTCAACCAAGTGTATTCTTTGTCTACAGAAGACTGTCGACGAAATGCTTTCTATTTTAAGGGACTCTTTAAAAGGTTTCTCCTTCAAAAGAATCTGTTACAATTTCTTTTGTCATTCTCGTAAGTGCACAAATCCTTGTTCTTTTGCATTATGCGACGAGCATTTATATTGTATAATGCATTTGATGGAAATGATCTTTCTACGCTCTCTTTTCCTAACAGGTTAGCGATTGTTTAAAAATGGATGGAGAAAACATCTTACACATTCTTATGAGTTATTCTTTTTTTTTGCGATTTACACTAGATGGTAAGCGCAATGATTGCTTTTTGAAGACGAGTCACATAAAATATCGTGGATATATTCGTATTGTTTCCTGATTTATAAGTGTATAAAAATATTTAAAATTTTTTTATTGCTTTACGTAGACTTATTTTAAGAAATGTAAATGATATTTGAAGCGGTCATAAAGAGAAAAGATAAACAAATATACTGTTAATATGGAGGTGTTTAAGAAACACATGAATTAATGGCTGCTTTTCACACACACACAGCAACCCGACAAAACAATAAACTATGGGTTCATTAAATGACTGCTATTTTTCATTCAAGCAATTTAATTCAAATTATAATATACAGCATTTTTTTAATCTTAAATTAGGAGAATAATTGTTATTTGCGAGAAGTGATAAAAACAAAATAGTTAATTAATAATCTGTAATTAAGAAAGGATGATTTAAATATGTTATTTAAATTTTATTTGAAATTTGTAAAAATTGCTTTGCTTCTTAAATTTATGTAAAATTCTGATTAAAATCAGTGGGGAAGAAATGAAATCTCAATGCAGAATTGAAATTTTTTTAACTGAAAACTATTTAATTTGTGTCATTCGGTTTGAAATCTTTGTTACACACTTTCGTGAGCTTCAGTTTTTTAAAAATTGAAAATAATCACATTATTACATGATTTTTGGAAAATTATTCTTATTGATAAGCAAATTATGCATGACTAACAATCATTATAAGCAAGAAAGCTTTGTTAGTTACATATACCAATAATCAAAAAGTTAATAAAAATTGTGTCATTTTTTATGTTTGGCTTTAATTTTTCGGTTATTTTCAAATATTTTAAAATTAATTTTCTTAGCTTGTCTAAATGGAAAAATATTACTATAAATATATAACTTTTGATAATTTAGTGACAAGAATGTAAAATATCTTAGTGACACTTCAAAAGAATTTTTTGAACGTTATTTGTGTATTTACAATAGTTTTCTAGAAAAAAAAAGAATTACATCACATAAGAGTTTTGTGAGCTCTTATAATGGTAAAATATACGTGATATGAAGATTTTTGAGAATTGAAAATAGTATATTAGTCCTTTTTATATGCTGTTGTATAAGTTCTTCAATGGTTTAATATATTTATTGTGTATAGGAGAAAATAGATTCACTCATTCATTCACTCTCATCACGATGTCTCCTTAACTATTACACATACAGACTTTAAATTTGGTAATCATGTTTCTTTCTTGAGTAGAGGCTAGTAAAACGCGTTTTAATTAAATTAGCTCTCAAGAGGGCATGCGGAGGTGTTACAGATGAAAATATTCCCATTTTGTACCATTATACGTACTACATACTTCAAATTTGGAAAGCATTTTTGTTATTGTTGAGTTGTGATCTAATAAGAATGGATTTTGCCGAAATAGATTTCAGGGGAAAAGATTACGTGTACTATAAAATAAATAGGTTTTTTTATTAGAAGTTCAAGTACTGTCCTTTTTAAATCAAGAAGCGTGGGCTATAAATGTAATTTTTGAATATAATTGAAAGCTTAATGCTTGTTCTTAAGGTATCCGACTACGTTCGGAACCGTGATTTAAAAAAAAAGCGCATACATGTATAATTTTCGTAATATTTAGTGACACTCAGATTAGAATACATGCATAAAATTGTTTTAAGGACATTTTGACAAAAAAATTATTTAAATACAATATTTTGGTAAAAAATTAACTTAGAATAATCTTTTTTTCCAAATGTTCTCCTTTTGTGAAAAATGCTTCTATTAGAATAATATTTTGCCTGTATATAGCTCAGACCTTTCTACAGAGGCTCAACTAGAATTTTTGAAATATATAACTTATAAGTGGGTTTATCCATATTTTATGACAACAGAGGGGAGCAATTTTAAGAAAAAAACGCCAATAGTTACTTAAATTGGTGGTAACTCTGAACATAATGTGAATTTTTCAAAAATTCTAGTCGAACCTTTGAACAGAGGTCCGAGCTATATACAGGCAAAATATTGTTCTAATAGAAGTATTTTTCACAAAAGGAGAACATTTGGAGAAAAAAATATTATTCTAAGTTAATTTTTTGCCGAAATATTGTATTTAAATAATTTTTTTGTCAAAATGTCATTAAAACAATTTTATGCATATATTTTAATCTAAGTGACACTAAATATCATGAAAATTATCCATTTATGCACTTTTGAAAATCACGGTTCCGAACGTAGTCGGATACCTTAAATACCAATAAAGTGAAAACAATATATGATCGTACATGATCACAAAACAGAGAAGTGCATGGTCAATGGCTAATTGCTTATGTAAAAGAAATTACCGTAAAACTTGGCGTATAACGTGCACCTATACTTTCAAGCCACATTTTTTTTAATTTTTAGGTATGTTCAACTTATAACACACACTTCCTTTTTACGAAGAAACCTGAAATGTATGTGTGCAATGCTCTTATGTTTTAAAGTCCTTTGTTCGAGGTATTATCCCTGAACTTATATATATAAATAAATAGTATAGATCTTGAGCTCTACACACAACCTTTTAAATTCATTAAGTATATCATTTCCTTTAAATAAACAGTATTCTGATCTATGAATAAGTTAAATTTTTTAAGATTATGTTCTTTATATTTCTAAGGTTATTGTTTTTATACCCGGTGTAAATTTCGATGTTATTGTTTGAGTTGAAAGTGTGCGTTATATACCGCGGATTTTAAGGTACGTTTGTTTTGAGCAAACTTATGCAAAAATGCATTGCATTTATAATACAGATAAACAACCTTAAAAGTATGAACTGCCTCTAACTACAATAGTTATACATCTAGTGCGTCTTGCATTTATATGTACTAGTTTATACTTACTTATAATTGCTTTTATAAAGATGAAGTATTTCGTCTGTTGTAAATATACACTGCTGACCACGTTAAATGCAACACCAAGCAGCTTCCACACGTTTCCAAAATTGATCTGGTGTGGCAGCTGGTGGTGTAATCTGGGTCAATCGTTGAGCAACCATGGACCACATGCTTTCTATCGGTGAAAGATCCGGAGAACGAGCCTGTCAGCGAAGCAATTCAATCTGGTGATTAACGGAGAAACTTTGGACGTGTGGTCGCGCATTATCCTTTTGAAATATGGCTGTGGCCAAGCCCTGAATGTAAGGAAGGACAACTGGCTCCAACACCTCGGACATGTAGTGCTGGCTGTTTAAAGTACCGGCAATGCATACTAGAGGAGTGCGAGAGTGTTATCTATTACCGCCCCATAATACCCGGTGCAGGATCAGTGTGGCGGTGCATAACGCCGCTGTCCAGCATCCTCTCTCCACGGTGTCTCCAGACTCGAATCCGAACATCGTGGTGTTGCAGACAGATGCGTGATTCGTCAGTAAAAACAACTTTATTCCATTCTGCCACCCACATCCTTCTTTCATCGCATCATTGGCGGCGGAGACGTCTGTGGTTCTGCGTCAAGGGTAGACCAAGCAATGGACGTCTTGTGGACAGACCACTATTCTGTAAACGGCGTCGAATGGTACGCGCAGACACTGAATGATGCGTTACAGACTCAATGTGCTGTGCTACGGTTCGTGATGTGACTGAGCGATCTATCACTGCCATGCGCACAATTTACCTGTCCTCACGTGAAGTGATGCACTGAGGTGGAGGCGATTGACCACGTCTGTCCGTCGTACCCTCCTGTATGCAACGGTCACATATCTGCATTACAGTTGTTTGGTTTCGTCCAACTCGACTACCGATTTCCCTGAAAGATAATCCCCAATCTCGGTTAGCTATTATCCTTCCTCTATCGAACTCGGATACTTGATCAAAAGCTGATCGCTTTTTTCTACGAGACATAACTGATCGTTTTTTGAAAAACCACAAGAAAAACACTATTGCCGAACTTGAAATCGTCGAAATTTCCAAGTCTTAAATAGCGCTTTGAGGTGTCTCTGCGCTGAAATTCTAATCATTTGCATATATCAACTCCGCTAATGCATGTTGTAAATTTCATGTTATTTGCATGCTTCCTTCACGGTGTTGCATTTACGGTGGCCAGCAGTGTATTTGATTCGAGATTTTGCATAAAGTACACTTAACTACAAAGAGAAATATAAACATAATAAACTACTTTTGAAGAACTGAAATTCAATTAATCGCATTATCATCATATGTTTGCGTGTGAATTGATAAAAGATTATTTTATTTTAATCAATGTAGCCTTCACAAAATCAATTGTTATATACATTATTTTCTTTAAAGCTGTAAAGTAAAACTAATTCTTCTTTCATAACACTTTAATATGTTTGAAACTTAGGTTATACATATTCAGGTTGGTTTGCTAACAGACCAACAAACTGGTAGGGTATGCAGTTGATACACATACAACTAAGAATCACATAGGAATGCAGGGACGCAAATGCTGCAGTTTCGAGCTATGGTGCGAAGAAACAAAAAAAAAAAGAACAGAAATAGTAACACATTAATGGGACAGAAAAAATTTTATTGAAAGGATGTACTACGAAAGGTGCTCGAAATTATGACCAGAAATCGTCTGATAGGCTTGACAGCGACGCTGTATGATATTCCTTACTCTACTATCTGGAAAATTCCTGACATGTCACGTATCATCTCGGTAGCTACAGATATTCAAGCGTTTACTTCAACTGAAAGAACAGACGTCTCGTACACCAAACTCTTTATGTAAACCTAGTAGATGTTCATGCCTTTTCGAACTCCTGTTGCAGTACAACCTCTGAATAAATTGTTTTCTGTCTCATTAATGCATTGATGTTTCTGTCCTTTTTCTCTGCTTCTTTGCACCATAGCTTGCAACTACGGCATTTGCGACTATGCATTCTTACGTGATTCTGAATCGTCTCTGTAGCCACTACGCACCTTAGCAGTTTGTCGGTATGGTAGTGAATCTCCTTGTATATGTACAAAATAACTCGTATTTGAATTTTGATTTCAGAATTAGTTGAAATATCTTTAATTTAGAGGTGTTACGTTAATTATAAATCACAAACCAGGAAGAAGTTCGTATCTGTTAAAAATATCTGTGTTAATTAGATACACTCTCAACTTTTAGCATACTGGAATTTTTTTTGAAACAAAAGTATTTTAGTTTTGAGATATTCTATTAAAATATACTTAAAACAGCAATAAGTATTAAGTCCAAATAAAATTGCGTTGGCCGCAATGAATTATTTTACTTATAAAATTATACTATCTAACACTATTCTCATATTTACTATGCATGAGCATATAAGTAGAAACAGCTGTATCTCTTTAGAACTTCAGCTGTATCGTACATATGGAAGAGTGATAAAATAACGAATTTCTTATTTTCAGCATTTAAAAAAGGAATTACAGTTTCAATTAATAAACTTTTCAAGCGCAATCAAAATAAAGGATTTGGCATATTGTATTTATTTGAATTTAAGCCACCATTGAGATTCTAAGCCACACCCCAAATTCTCTACACATTTTTGAAGGGGGAGGGAATAAGATAGCATAAAATCGTTTACCAATATCCAATAGTTACGAAATAAAAGAAAGTTAAAGTAATAACTAAAAAGAAGTGAATAATTAAATTATCTTACCAGTATTAAAAACATTTAAATAAATACATGAACCCGTAATTGCTATCCTGTCACTATATCATGCTCACAGTCCCCCCCTCCATTGAATTTTTCCACTATTAATTCGAATCCACACCCGATATTAAGTAGCACTTAGTTTGAGAAAAAAAGTGCGGCTTAAATTCTATAAAATGCGTTAGTTGACAGCATACAAATAGTATAGGTTACTGTATCATTTTCAGAAATCAGAAACAGATTTATAATCTGGTAATATTTAAGCCTATCCAAACAAATTTATATTAAAAGTAACTATAAATAAATATCTTTCTTCTTCAAACTTAGGTATGCGTTGTAAATAGAATGCAAATCTATCAGAATATATCAAATAAACAGCTCATTAAAAATCTTAATATTAGAAACTACAACTAAAATGATACCACAGGAAATCTCTTTGAATTTCTGCATAATAACGTCTACGGTTAATATACATAAATATATTAGCCTACAAATATAGGAATTCACCAAGTTCCTTTGAATTATTTCAACAAACTATCTTTTTGTTTGCTATATTGAGGATACTCAATTGATTAATTAAATTCCTCCCCCAAATTATCATCAGAACCTTCGCACTAGATCTATATTCAGCATCTGCGCGCGTCCTCTAAATCTGCCGAGAAATAAGGATGTGACATTGTCCGACATCTTCGTAATGAAATTAAATCTGTCAGTAAAATTTAGCCCCGCATTTATCAGCCTACTCATTAAACAACAGGACACCGATGCGGCAATGTCGTTTAATTATCAAAACCGAAGGCCCCCCAGTGCTTTCGGCAATTCCCCAACTCAAAATGAATTAAAACACGAAAAATTCATTACGAAAATACCAAAGCATTAAATAAAAAATGTTGTTTAAAGAATTTGAGAAAAACGATAAAAAAATTAAACCCACAATGATAAGACTTCGGAATGTTCTTACAATTGTTTGGTCTTATAAATATACTGATTGAAACTCCTCCATATTATTTGTTTTAAATAATAATGTTTGTTTTAATTTTTGAGAAACTACAGGTATACCGTCTTCTCAAACCCCTTTTTGTCTTCACTTTTCGAAATTTTATTTGAATTGTCTTATTTTAAAGGTTTAATTATTTATAATCTTACTTGAAAAATGAATATGATTTTATTTTGATGAATATGTATTGATCAGGTAATCATACTTTATGCTCCTATAAATAAAGGGTGTTTTTTTAGAGGTATAGAACTTTAAATTGCAATAAAACAACGATGTATTATTCGATTGACATGAATTTTTTTTATTCGAAAGATAATCTTGGGGCATTACATTTTAAATATGATTTCTGGCATATGAGTGCCACGGCTGGCTCGGATGTAGTCCAATCTGGACGTCCAATTTTCGATGACTTTTTCCAACATTTGTGGCCGTATATCGGCAATAACACGGCGAATGTTGTCTTCCAAATGGTCAAGCGTTTGTGTCTTATCCGCATAGACCAATGACTTTACATAGTCCCACAGAAAATAGTCTAGAGGTGTTAAATCACAAGATCTTGGAGGCCAATTCACAGGTCCGAATCGTAAAATTAGGCGGTCATCAAACGTGTCTTTCAATAAATAGATTGTGGCACGAGCTGTGTGACATGTTGCGCCGTCTTGTTGGAACCACAGCTCCTGGACATCATGATTGTTCAATTCAGGAATGAAAAAGTTAGTAATCATGGCTCTATACCGATCACCATTAACTGTAACGTTGTGGCCTTCATCGTTTTTGAAGAAGGATTCCACCAGTCCATAAAGCGCACCAAACAGTCAGTTTTTCTGGATGTAACGGTGTTTCGACATACACTTGTGGATTAGCTTCACTCCAAATGCGGCAGTTTTGTTTGTTGACGTAGCCATTCAACCAGAAGTGCGCTTCATCGCTAAACAAAATTGTTGGAAAAAGTCATCAAAAATTGGACGTCCAGTATGGACTACATCTGAGCCAGCCGTGGTAGTCATATACCAGAAATCATATTTAAAATGTAATGCCACAAGATTATCTTTCGAATAAAAAAATTCATGTCAATCGAATAATACATCGTTGTTTTATTGTAATTTAAAGTTCTATATCTCTAAAAAAACACCTTTTATATTTAACACTAGATTGCCCAAGGAAGTCATTTTGACTGCTTTTTTATTTCAATTAGAAAAACAATTACCTATATAATGCATAATTTCTTAGAATCTTTTAGAATATATTTTTTTCCATGTGAAGTAAATTTTTTTATTGTTAATAATTACATGTTATATGACTGTAAATAAAAGAAAATATCAAAAGTTGTTTTTAAGCAAATTTTTTTAGACATTAATAATTCTTTCACTATACTGTCATTTTGACCGCTTCTGGGCAATATAGGTATATACTAAGTTTCAATCTTTCTAGTGTTAAAAAACAAATGTTTATATTAATGAATTATAAGTCTTTTATTAATGATTGAAGATTCTTGCTCGAATGGAATTTCCTCCTCTTTTCATTTCTCGTTCTTCTGATGAATAAGTTGTTTTAAAAAGCTTCTGTAATAATTCTATTATTTATCGCAACATGTACCTATATATATGTTATAACATAAATAATTATAGTTTTTTCCATATTTAATTCAATTTTGTTACCCATTACTTTTTTCCCAAATGATTATTCCACCATATTTTAAAATTTCCATCTACATTTGAAGTAATAAAAATGTCTTTATAATACTTTGAAAAAAATTTTGATAAAAGTCTTATTTAATTGTTTTCATATGATTGCTTTTTTATGGCCTGAGTAATTTGCGTTGATGCTATATAAATTATTTAGATAAATCAATGTTACATGTTTTAGTCGTTATGAAAGTAAATGCTGGTTATAATCTATGAACTCGTATCTTGAATAATGAAAACAAGTTGGCATATAGATGAATCATAATTTATTTTGAATGCATTATTTTTATATACAGGGTGTTTCATATTGAATGGTACAAAAAGAATAGCGCAGTGTGACTGCCGTAATGGATTTATTCAGCCGGAACAAATTTATTCTGCAACTACAATTCTACAAGTTTTATTTGGCAACAGGGAAAAATTATCGAATGACGAACTCGCCACTAGAGGCGCTGTTAAGCAAAATGTCGTCCTTGCAGGAGAAATCGTACTGCGTTTTCGAATATGCCAAAACCTCCTCGGTAACTGTTGTGCAAAGACATTTTCGCATGAAATTAGTAAAGAACCACCGCATTGGCATAACATAAGCAGGTTGGTGAAGCAGTTCCAGGATACGGGCTGCTTATGCAAGAATAAAAGCCCAGGACGAAAAGAAACGAAACCCGAAGTGGTTGAAAGAATTCGTGATTCGTTTTTACGCAGTATCTCAAAATCAACGCGACTTGCAGGTTTAGAACTGACTGTCCCTCACACAACGGTGTGGCGTGTTTTATGAAAGCGTCTCCAATTCAAGCCGTACAGATATCAGATGGTCCAGGCCTTAAAACCTACTGACAAACCGTTGCATAAGAATTTCTGTGTGAAATTTCAAGAACACCTCGACGTGAATGGTTTCGAGAACACACTGGTGTTTACCGATGAAGCCAAATTCCACTTATGTGGCAAAGTTAATCGCCATAACTTGCGATTTTGGTCCACGAAAAATGTTCATGTAACATTAGAACATCAGCGTGATTCTCCCAAGGTGAACGTTTTCTGCGCTTTATATCAAACAGTTGTGTTTTTGGTCCATTTTTCTTTGCTGAAAAATCGATTAATGGGGACATTTACCAAGACATGCTCTGGGAGTGTTTGCTTCCCCAGCTGAAGGAAGCTGTTCCTGATTTTATTTTGCAGCAAGATGGTGCTCCTCCACATTGGAATAAAACGTACGCGAGTTCCTGAACGAACGTCTACTCCATCGCTGGATTGGCCGTGCTGGGCCACGGGAATTGATATGTCTTCATTGGCCGCCGAGATCACCAGATCTAACGTCCTGTGATTTTTTTTCTCTGGGGTTTCGTTAAAGACAAGATGCTTGTACGTCCTCTTCCTCGGGACTTAGAGGAACTGAAGCAGCGGATAACTGCAGTGTTGAACTCCATCACAAGGGATATGCTATCTCGAGTGGGGCAAGAGCTTGATTACCGTGTAGATATTCGTCGTGTCACCGGAGGGGCACATATTGAACACCTGTAGAACTTGAATAAATGTAGTTTAGAGGTAAATTTGATTTTTACAAATATATTAATTACAACGTTCAAAATAATGTTTTCTTTTTGTACCATTCGATATGAAACACCCTGTATATAGATAAAATTCTACGAAACACTTTCAAAGTTATTTACTTTAAAGTGTTAAAACTAACAATAAAATGTCTATGCCCATAAGCACTTGCTGTGTTTCAGAATAGTTACATTTTGCTAATTATATTATAATTATCTTCCATTTGTATATCTTTCATCAAATGAGTAGATTTACGAAAAAATACAATCAACGTTTAACCCTTCATTTGCTTAAAATGGCTTCTTTTAGATGTGTATTTTTCCGTAAAATGAATAAATATTTCATGTTTGGCTGAATAGATGTTTCTGTGAATTTTATATTATGTGATATGGTTAAGTAATTTTGAATCCCCATAAATATGAACACGTTTATATAAGTAAATTAATACTCTTAGGTAAATTTTCCACATGATTAGAAGTTGAATAATATTCTATGGAGAACAAAGTAACAATATGGAAAAAAAGAAAATGTAATCTACATCTATGCAATCTGATAAAATATAATTAACGCTTTTATTGTATCAATCAAAAATAATAACGCATGCTTTTCCATTAATATTGCAACAATTTATATATTAGGAAATTTTTATTATAATTAATGTTTATTAAAACATACGTCCCAACCTTTTGCAATAAAGTTAATGATATATTTCTGCATTTTAGGACAAACTAATTAAAATTTCTTTCTTGAAAACCATGTAACCTTTTATTATTTCTCTGACCACATATCTCAGTTTAACTTTAACAGGATCTCTCATTTATTTTATCTTCTTGACTAGATTACATTCAGTATTTTATTACACAATTAGGTTCTTAAAAAAGTGATATCAGTTTCTACACATAAATTTAAAGTAGTAAAACATAGTTGAGATTTATATCGAACGAATTTCCTAAATTTTGTTGCTACACAATTAGGTATATATTTTAAAGCTACCTAATAAAAAATTCTTACTAGAGGTTTTGCTTCAAATAATGTATTTAAAAAAAAACAATTTTTTCGTGTTCTAAAAATTATTATAATTTTTATTTTTAAATTCCTTCTTTTATAAGTTTTAGATGTGTATCTTAAATAATGAAGAGAATAAGATGAGATTAATAAGAGATAATTTGTTCTAACTTGGTTCTATTGTCAAACTTTGTTCTTTAAACTTCTATGGAAAAGAAAAGAAAAATTCAGAGCAATACGTCTTAAAGTCGGGAAAATTTATTTATTTAAATAACTTTTTCATCGGCTCACTATGTAACGAGAAACCACTGACACTTAGGAATTCGGATATTCCTTTCCATTCCTAGAGGAAAATTTAATGAAATGTTTTATAGCTTTTGGCATGCAAAGTCAAAACTTGAACTCTAGTTTGATTGATTTGAGTATTTAGTTCAAAAGTTGAAAAAAGAAAAAGAAATATTTTTGAACTAGAAATAAATTGCTACGTACACAAATTATTTAATGAAATATTTTAATGTTGGTATAAATTTCGTTAAAATAGCATTTGTTCTTAAAAAAATGTAACTATTTCTTCATTCTAAATTTTTAAATATGTTCAGAATTTGTAATTGAATCAAAAAAATTATATTACTATTGACAATATATATATATATATATATATAAATATATATATACACTGCTGGACAATTGCTAGGACGGATAACACTATCATCCATAGCAACCACAAAATGAAAGGAAGCAAAATGTGGAAAATTAGAATAAGTGCGGGATATTAGTAAGAAGAAGCATGAGTATAAATTTTATTCCACGTCTGTTCATCACGTGATAGCGATCATAAGAGCTTTAAGAGGACTTGGTACCCTAAAAATCACAAACCTATCGTTTTTTTTTATTTTCATTTAATCTTATTTTTTGCATTATTATCTTTCGATTGATATATCACTTGTGCATGTCGGAAAGTTAGAAGTTGACTAAAACTTCATTTGAAAACAAATTAGGCAATTCAGCCACACCCCCTTTTAGAAAAAAAAAAAAGCTAAAAATGCGTTATGATAAAAAAATCTATTTTATAAATAGAAATAATAACTATAAAAAGAATGTGTAGTATTAAAAGCAGAATATTTCCGAGGCAATACAATAATGTAATTTTTCTTCCTTGTGAAATGTGTGCATGTAAAATTTTAAATTAAGGCATTTTATATTGATAATTTTATAATTTCAGTTCTTCTTCCTGATATATTTTCATACAAATGTAATACTTTTTAATATTATAAGAAGAAAACCAGCTAAAATTTCTGTCGTGACAGAAAAAAAAAAATTTTTTAAACATTTTTCTTGAATTTTCATGGGCAATTAGCTAAAAAAGTTGATCATTTATAAAAATGTGTGGGTTGAAAAATATGAAAATGAAATTATTTTAAAGAAAACGTATAACTAATATCTTAAAGTGGTATTTTAAGTTTAATTCTTATAATAATTATTTTTTCAGAATTATGAACTTTAAACCTGTTTTTCTCAGTTTGTGTTTTCGAAACCTTAGTGCATTCAAAAATGACAATTATTTACCAATCAAAGTGTTGAAAATAAAGCATGAAATAAAATTAATCCGTTTTGCTATAAACTGAATACTTTTTTAAAAAAATAAAATGTAAGACATGTTTGCTTTTTCGTTGATTTTTAGCCTGTATATCAACATTTTATATTTTTTCTTGAAAACGAAAAGAAGTTATTCTAAAATCGATCCCTAGAGTTGTTTAGATTATCCATAAGAGTATTATAAAAAATTTCAGGTCAAAAAATTAATTTTTACAAAAGGAGTAGGATCTTAAAATTTTCCCAATTTTCTTCAAAAAATTAAAATTTTTAAAATTGTGTGAATAATATATGAAAATTTCATCTGGTAACATTTTCTTGAATAGAAACATTGTATAAAATTCTAAAATATAATTTTTAAATACGTAAATAAAGAAGTTTGCTCAAAGGGTGCCAAGTCCCCTTAAAGGTTTTGACGCGTGTGGACAGTTGTTGTTTTAAGTCAAAGTTTTACAGGAAAGATTTAATAGACGAACTTAAAATTTTTGGCATGTCTTCCCGACATCACATAGATGATTTTATGCGTGGCCGAATTATTGGAAAGATCGAAGAAGGGCGAAAAATAACAGATGTTGCCAGGGAGTTCGACATCGCTCACAGCGTTGTTTCACGGCTGTGGAAGTCATTTAAAACTACTGGAATGTGTAGTAGACGGCACGGGGAGGTCGTGTTAGAAGTACGACGCCTGCAGAAGACAGATATATCGTCCTATCAGTAAAAAGGAACAGGCGCACCACAGCTCAGCAGGTGGCAAATCAGTTTTTGCTGCCTCAGGAAAGCAGATCTCCAGAAAACTGTTGCCAGACGTTTGAGGGGAGGGGAGGACTATACGCACGCAGACCTGTTGTGTGTGTCCCATTGATCAGACAGCACCGTACTGCCCGTTTGCAATGGTGTCGTGAGCATCACAATTGGACTGAACAGGACTGGGCATGCGTACTATTCTCAGATGAGAATAGGTTCAGATTGTCATCGGATTGTAGACGCCAACTGATCTGGCGCGAGAGTGGTACTGCTTATCGTCCAGAAAATATCCAGAAAAGGACCGATATCCGACATGCAGTATCATGGTATGGGCCGGCATCATGATCAATGGCCGCAGGCGCCTACATGTGGTTGCAAATGGGACTATGACGGGCCAGCGATACATTGATGAAGTTCTACTTCCTCATGTTCGTCTTTTCCGTGGTGCTGTCGGTGATAAATTTGTTTTTATGGACGACAACGCAACATGTCATCGAACACTCGCTGTTCAGTATTGTCTAGACAGCGAGAGTATTCAACGTCTCGTATGGCCAGCGCGTTATCCAGATCTAAACCCAATAAAACGATTCTGATGCTCAAAGAGTAAAACAAAAAACGTTCATCATTTTTTAATAATGGTTAGTTCCTAAGAATCTAAAATATTACAATAGATTTCGGATTTTCATGAATCAATCAATCGTTACATATAGTTTCATTAAAAATGTCTCTAAAATGAATTTTGATCCAAAATAATAGAAGATCTACTTTTTAATTAACAAAGAATTCATTTAGTAATGAAATAATAGAAATAATCCTTTTAAAACATATATATATATTTATTAAAATCAAATTTCTATAAGTAATAAATAAAAGGAAAATTTACAGTTAGCTACTGAACGATTGCTTTTTTCTGAACGTTTGAATGTTTGATTAAACATATAAATATATATATATATATAAGTTAAAAAAAACAGTATGGGGAAAGTATATATATATATATGTACAGAAAAAAAACATTAAAAAAACTCCGATCTGATAAGAACATTTTGATATTTTATTTTAAATTTATCCTTTTCCATTCCACTGTGTTTAGTAAATTATTTAAACACGTATCTGAGACTAAAAAATATTATGTTATTCAAAACTAACACATTCATTATTTTCAAAATTATTTTATGTATTATAATAATTTATATATCTTATTTATATATATAACATATTGTACATCATTTTATAAAACTTTTTGTAACTAATTTTTATATAAAATATTATTCAATGTTTTTTTCTTACAAAATTTATAAAAAGTATTATTTATTAATAATTATATTTATGAATAATAATATAAATATTTATATAATTACAGTAATTATTTTATTTTTTAAAATGCAGAGTAATTTTCTAAAACATGATTTAATAATCAATAAAGCTTTTTTAAATTCATTTATTTATTAGCAAAGTTTCGTTGTTTCGTAAAAAAATAATAATAACAACATCATACGGAATTGTGACAAATTAAAAATGAAAAGTTTTTTTTCTGGCTTTATTTTTAAGTTAAGGCCTTCAAACTTCATATATCTATTGCAAGCAACCGTAATTTTTAAACAAAAAATGTAACAAAAATAATTTTTAAATATTTCTAGCAAAAAGGGAAAAAAACGAAAAACACAATTATTTCTTTAAAAAAAACCGTAATTTTTTAAGTAAATTTTTCAATGTTTTTACAGATTACAATTTTTTTTAAAAAAAAATCGTGTTTTTCGTTTTCTTCTCTTTCTGCGAGAAATATTTAAGCATTATTTTTGTCACATTTTTTGTTTAAAAATGACCGTTGTTTGCAATCGATATATGCAGTTTCAAAGCAATAACTTAAAAATGAAGCCCGAAAAAAATAAACTTTAACAAACAACGTAATTGAGTATCTCTTCCTTTTCAGTTTCGAACCTAGAAACTACTCTTTTACAAAGAAGCGCCTCTGACATCCACGCTTTGGGTTCCTGCGGGGAAAATCATCGAAATGACCTTTAAAATAAAGGAAAATATGTTAAATTTCACATTGCGTTATTTGTTAGGGTTAAAAAAATTTTTTTCGGGCTTTATTTTTAAGTTAATTCTTTCAAACTTCATATATCGATTGCAAACAACGGTAATTTTTTAAACAAAAAAATTTTTAAAAAAAAGTAATGCTTATATATTTCTCGCAAAAAGGAAAAAAAAAAAACGAAAAACACATTTAAAAAAATTGTAATTTTTATCAATTTTTGTACAGATTACGTATAATATTGTTCTACACATGGAAAAAAGTTTCGTGACATTATTTTTATAAATAAAGGAGTTGGTAAGTATTTTTAAATTTTGAGTATTTTTTAAAATATCGTAAAAAAAGAATTTTTGACATTTGATTTTTTAAATAACTGATTCTAAACGAAAAAAAGCATGACCTTTTTTAGTGTAAAATATTTTTTTTCATTAGCGTGAAAGAAAATGCAACCGGATCTATTTAGAAATCATACTCATAAAAACGTATCGGTTTGAGCTTATTTTAATAAAATCGTAAGAAATAGAAAATATAATTATATTGTAAAATAAATTATTCCGCTTCGTGGCGAAGTAAATGATTTTTCCGAATATGTAATTATTTTTTGTCTAAGTCTCATGAAAAAAATTAGATCGCGTTTAAAACTGTCGGGAAAAAAAGAAGTTCCGAATTTTCGAACCTGACCTCTGGCGGTGAAAAAGAGTACTAATTATGCGTTTTAAGGTTTTTATTTAATATATTTTTAACTAATTGGAATTTCGGAATATAAATTGTCAAAACGGATTCCTCGGACCATTCCCAAAATTTTGGTACCTTTGGCGAGTTTTTGCGTCGTGCGGTTCGTGAGAAGATAGGGACGCACAAATAGATATATACGTTTGTTTACCTACGAATTTAAATAGTGTATATATATATATATATATATATATATACACTGAGTTACTCACAAGGTGTGTTAACGTACAAAATATACTGCTATATAGATTTATTATTTAAAAAATAATGCATTTCATGTAATTCGGTTCATCCATTATATGCCTTATTATTAATATTATCATGTTATGGAAGCCATGTTGTCATGGAGCTGCTTTCAAAGAATAATAAGAGAAGTACGACTCAGTTTATTTCCCTGTATTTCGACAATATTCATCTGTGACTTTTTAAAGTCTATCTATGGTATTGGCTACAAAAATAGGAAAAAAAGTGATATCTTTTACATATGTCCAATAAAAATTACTTTTCTTGAAATGCACCCATTGAATGCTGATACTTTTCACTTTAGACTACAGTTCAATTCTTGTATGGTGTAAATAGAGTTATAATTCTTTTCCAAATTAGCTTACGAATCCTGGATGGTATATATATATATATATATATATATATATATATATATATATATATAAACAGAAAAGCGAAAACTGAAAGAAAATTAGAATTTTTTAACTGAATGATTATATTTTCACGAACACAATTGTTATTGTAACAAATATTCAAGCAAAAATAAAAATAGTTTAATAAATATTTCATGATAGGGGCAAATTATTTGGAACTTTTTATACAAGGAAATCAAAAAGTTCCCCCTCCCTCTTTCCACTTGTTGGTGGTCCTCTAAATGTTCATATCATTGAAATTTCACTGAGTAGTTCTAGCATGTTTCTCGATGCTCAAATAAAATAAAAAAAGATACCGTCAGATATTTTTTTCTAGTATTTGAAGGAATTTTTACTGTCAAAGTATCTAATGATAATTGATTATAATGTACAATTCAATTATAAGACCTTAAAACACTAAAATTGAAGAGCATCATAGAAATGATAGCATTTTTATATATTGAAAATCCTGAAAAGCTGTCACATTTAGCTGATGTTGAGTTGGTCATTCTGTACATAGAATTGACACAAAAAGACGTGACATGGACTCTTTTAATGGGAACAGTATCCAGCACGGGGGATTCACACCAATATTCTTTCAAGGTATTTAACAATTCCATAGGGGACAAGGTAAACACAGCCTAATGCAAGACATTCCAGATCAGCTCAATAAAGTCCATATCTGGAGATTTACGGGAGTGCTAAAGCCAGAATAGTGTTCCTGGTGCCATTTGCTAGCAACTTTAGACATATGGTGTAGTGTTATCCGGTTGGAATCCTACAAACCTTCCATGATGCTCAAATATGATAAACAGGTGTAAGTGATCGAAAAAAAGTTTGCATTCCGGTTTCAACGGTATCCTTCCTATTGACATGTGGAGAATTATCTTCATGAGGTTTCTGTATATCCTAATGCGCTTAGCAGTCCGATTCAACTGGGGACACGATTCGTCAGATCAGTCAATTATTTAACTTCGTCAACAGTTCAATAGTGGTGGTGGTGAGCCAACACAAGATGCATAGCTTCCTGTCTTACGATCATAAAGTATACATGAATGGCCTTCGTCTGCTGTATATAGAAGGGAATCTTTGTACAGTTCGTACACTGTCATAGGTGGATGTCTAAGCAATGAAATCTGTATAAATCTCTCGACAAGATTCTTGTCAGTCATCGATGGTGCCGTTCTTTGATTTATTTCCATGTACGCCACTGTAAGAGATCTGGAGTTTCTGTGGAAGTTTAGAAGCTAGGGTGTTAGCTCCCTTAATCTTTGTTTAAAATTAGAAAGTTTGTGACTAAAAGCCCTGTTACTGTTTCATCAAACTTAAAATAAAAATACGTTTTCGTGAACTGCTTAATGCAAATTTCATTAAGGAAAAATAACTTTGTTCGTTATTCTAAAATATAAAGCTGTTAATTTTAAATTATAGTTAATTATATGCGTGTTACATATGATGAAAATATTAATACCATAACATTATTGAGATGCTACATGAATACTTCGTGTATATATATATATATATAACGTATTTATTTTTTTAAAAAAATTGATTTCTATCACATATTTTTTGTTGTATACGGCAAGTGCAAAACTAGTAAATTAAAAACTTAGCAATTAGTACCTGGAGAAATCCTTGTATTTAAAAAAATGTTTCGAGACAGTTACATTACATTCTTCCAAAATGTTATTAGTTTTTCCCATTTCCTTTAGGAAACGAACATGTTTCTACAATATCATGAAAAACGATTATTTTCTGGACATGTAACCACCCGACGATGAAAAACGGGGAGTAATAATTCTTGAAACCAACAAAAGGAGTCAGTCCTTTCCATCTACTTGTTACATGTGACCCATTCCAGGTCTATTATTTGTCTGTTTTTAGCTTTTTGTGCGGTTTCTTTTTATCTATGATGTGTCATAACTCACTGATTTTAAACAGGATAACCGGTTGTATAAAATAAAATAAAAATATTTAAGTACGATAACATTTTTAGGGAGACCCCGCTTTAAACATTGTACAAAACCATTTTTATCACATGTTAGGATTTATTTCAGAGTTAAACTATAAAAGATTACACACACAAAATACACATAAAAACTTCAAATACATCGTTATGTTTAAGTTAAGCAAACTTAAGTGCCTTTTAAAGAAATTCGGAGTTGAATTGGATTATATAACACACACACACACACACACACACACATATATATATATATATATATATTATGTCACTATCATTTTCGAACTCAGAGTACAAGAATACTATAGTGAATAAATATTTCAGAAATGTTTGATGAATAAATATTTGGATGTCTAGAAGTTTTCGATGCTTTCTTTTTAGAATTACTTTTGACGTCTAGGAAAATTATATCAAGTTTGAAAGTTTATTAAGATAATTGACAACGTTCAGAACCGTGATTTTGAAAAGGCATATAGTAGAATAATTCTTTGATATTATATTCAGTTGAATTATAATGAACATATGCGATTGTCTTAAGCATTATTACCAGAAGAATTATTTCAATGAAGTTTTAGGCAAAAGATGAAGAAAGAGAGAATGAACTATTTTCAAAATATACGCATTCTTTGAAGAATGCTTGTATAATAATAATACTTTGCCAACATATAGCTAGGACATGTATACCGGGGTTGAACTAAATGTTTTGAAAAATTCACATTATTTTCAGCGTTAGGATCAGTTGAAACAATAATAGGAGTTTTTTGTTAAAACTTTCTCTACTCTGGCATATTGGAACATGTATAATTTTTTACTCTGTTATATACTTTAAAAATGTTCTAAATTATATACATCTAATCTGTGGTATAGATCTTAGATATGTATATAGGCTAAATATTATTATAGAAACCTTTTTCATAAAAGGAGACCTGAAAATATGGCATATTTTCTTTATTTTTTGCAAAAAAATTGCATTTAAGTAATGTTTTGTTGTAATAATACTGTTAAAACATTTGTGTATTTATATTCTGATTCAATTGGCACTAGATATCAAAATAATATCCATATATACGCTTTTTCAAAATCACGGTTTCGAACGTAGTCAGTGAAATGAATGCTTTCGAGAAAAGTATTTATTTATTTCTCTAGATAAGCGAATTAAATAAGTTTTAACCTATTTTATGCGGACTTTATTGAAAAAATAACAAAACACGCATTTTAAGTAAAATTTCTTTTGAAACTTATGAGAATAAATTTCCAATTTTTAAATCATTCTTTGAGATAAAATTTAAAAAATCATTAGTCCGCTAGTACAGAAAAAAATTCTTAAGAATGAGGATTTACTCTGCGTTGATTAACTGTATTCGAATCTTTTTTATATAAAACGCGAATGGGTGTTTTGTAAAGAGGGAAATAAAAAAAAACATCTCGGCAATGATACGATTCTTTTTTGTAAGGGAACAAATGAATACTGTAAAAAGCAAAATTCAATCAGTGAGCAACTTCAACAGATTACTTCTACTTTTTACAGTACAATTGTGTGCTTGATTTCTTAGTTGTCTGTAAGGTTCAAATCTAACCAGGAAAGAGGTGTGATTTCTATTAAATCCCACCAGTATAGAAACTAAAAATTATTTAAACTCAACAACTAGCTAACAAATTCTAGTTAGTACTGTTTTGAAACATATATTTTATCTTTGTGAAGGTATATTCACTTCGACACAAAGTCTTGTTAACAATAGCGCAATTTATTCTAAGTAAATTTATCCATTGTATTTTATTCCTAACATCGCATATAATTTGTGAAACAAAATTAGGACTACTACGACGTAGAAAATAAATTTCTTCACTGGTAAATTATTTTAAAATGAATTTGTATTTAGATATGAAATGAATTATAGCATGGAAAAGAAAATTTTATAAACATTGAAAGAGAGAATCTAAATGTAAAAATATGCTACCAGAGAGAGTAAAATAAACATTTCTTCCTTTAACAAACTAAATTTATTTAAACCATCTGCACCAAAATATATCACATTTATCTATTTCATTTTTCTTGGCATCTATTCTATACTAAAAAGGCTAATTGTGTAGTCTTGGATTAGGTATTAATACTTATAATGTTTTTTATATAATAATTGAAATCTATTATTTAAATATTTCAATAAAATTACCATTACAACGCATATCCTTCGAAAATAAATGTATATGTACACGCGTGTTATTACGTATTCAATAAATAAAATTAATGTATTTGGACTCTTTTTAATATCTCATTTTGTGTAAGATTCAATATCTTCAACAAATGCTTTTAAATAATTTTTAGATAGAAGATTACGTAATTTTTTATGTTTAGTAATACATATGTAAATAATAATACTTAGATAATGTATTTATTGTTATCTCTATGAATAAGTAGAAAAAAATAAGAATAGTTTTACTTATAATTATTTATCTAGTTTCTTCTTCTATGTACCACACATTTCGAAATGAAAAAATTAATCACACATACACACACAACGATTATGTAAGAATAAAAGGAGGATGAATGTCAAAGGAGAATGACTACAGTTGTAAATTTGAAGTTCAAAGGCTTAGAACTGAGATTATGGGGTTAAATATAGTTTTCGAGTGTGAACCTTCCTCTTTATTTGCTTACATTATTGAGCTGAAATAAGATGAGAAAACCAAGGTATAACATTTTTTGTAAAAACTAAAATTGATAGGAAAAAATAGAATCGACAATAGCCATAAGCATCATATATTAACCATACATAGTTAATATTCTACAACACAAAGAATGAATTAATAATGGATTTGATAACCAAAAATAAGAAATCGAAATATAAGTAAAGATATAAAAAAGTCAATTGACCAAAATGGAAAACTATTAGGTTTTCTATAACTGTCACTGATTTAGGACAGTGAAAAAGGATTAAGATGCTTTACCTATGAAGATGATCTTAATCTTCCCCTTCAGCAGAAAATTCTACTTAATAGTGCATGAAATATTGTAGAAAAAAACCGAAATTGAAAAATGAAGTTAAGCCTAATAATAGCACGTGTATATTTATAGTTCTCAACAAACAATTAATCTAATAGGAAGTTTTGTAAAATTGTTCTTCGCTACAGAATTACACACACATTAATCCAACATAATAGTTATCATAACTTACCAAAAGTTTTTTCCCACCTTGTATAGTTTAATTAAACCACACCAACTACTGCAGCTCATATATTCATTATCAGTTTCTGCATAAAAATCGCTACGCATTTGGTTTCGACGATCTAAAATGCTTAGCAAATATTCAAAAACAAAATTTCTTACAAAATCTTACTTACAATAAACGTCACTTCTGTCAGGAAGAGAGCAAATGGTAAAATCTCTTAAAATATCACTGCATTGTGGAGTAAGATGAAATAAAAGGGTTTCCTGTCCTATATTCAAAATTAACACGGTAGATTACACTCACGACTCATCTACACCAGTGAAGTCTAATAATGGGCTACCCCCATCTCTGTCGAAATTGGTCACTTATAAGAAAAATATTTTTCTGGCAAAAAGGAAATCATTTGAAAAGTCCTGTTTTTTCTATTCAGAACTAATGAAAAAAAAATTCTCACTTTTTGAAATAATTCGTTAATTGGGAGTTTAATATTCGTTAAATAGTGGTCTGACTGTATATATATATATATATATATATATATATATAATCCATAATAATATATACAACTAGTTATAAACCTAAGTATAACTAGTCAGAACAGCAAGTATATATATATATATATATATATATATATATATATATGTATGTATGCGTGTGTATGTATGTATGTATAATTCGCTAACACTTAATGCTAAAAATGTGTAAGAGTATGGGAAGATATAGTACATTCCAAAGCAGAATATACAAATGTATAAAAGTATGCATGTTTCATACTAAGTATATAAAAGGGTTTTGATCAGTCTAGTATGTTAATGTGATGATTATGCTTCTTATTTTTTGATGAAAGAATCATTATCTTTGACGAATGCTTTTAAGCGCTAATATCAAAGAAGTTTCCACTAGCTTAGAGATTGTACGAAGAGATAAGTTCTAAACTCTTTCCCTGAGCTCCTATAAAATACTTTCTTTCTCTCTGTACTCAAATCACCCCACCGAAAAACTTACTTCCAAACTATTTGCTTTGAGAACACAGTCCACTAGAGGCACTCTTTTTATTCAGGAACGAAGCGAATTTTAGAAGAATCGCGCCATTAGACTGACTTATGATGAAGATTCTTTTTGGAAAAAACGGGGAGACTAGTGAACGAGGAGAACTCAAAAACTTAAATTACTAATTTTAGCATTTTTTTTGGGGGAATTTTGTGAATTACTTAAGAATGCAATTTCGAGAGATGAAACAATATTGCAAACTTCTTTATTTTAAATTTCTATCGAGCATTTTTATTGACGTAAATTCCTAAGAGTTAACTCACTATAAAACAATTAATCATTATGCAAAGCAGAAATTGTTTTATAACATTCCATTGAGGTACTGAGACTTCCTATAAACATACCTTATCAGAAATTTTTGTTATGCTTTATTGAAAGAACATCTTATTCAATATAAAATTCCTTTTATTTTCAATTATTAACAAGAATTTTCAGCATTTAAAAAGGTTGATAATTTTTTAGTTTTTTTATATGAACAACAAAAACGCTTAGCTGGAAATATTTATTGTAAGCAAATTTAACACATTGCTCGACATTATAATTCCATTCTAAGACGGAAAGTAAACAACCAAGCTTATAGTTATTGTATGTAGGAAGCAACATGAGAGTAGGTTGCATAATAGGAAAATAAATGATTACATAAATTTGTAAGCTGAAAATATAAAAAATGTGAAATTAATAAACAAAGTTATCTCCTCTGGCAGATAAAACTATTGCATTCTAGTAAATCTTCGACTCGAAATAACTTAAAAAACGAAAGAGTGCTAGTCATTTTAGACTACATGTTTTTGCCACATTTCATCAGTTGCAGAGACTGGAGATTGGTTTCATTCCAGTCATTCAGCAACCAATCACCAAATGTTTACATTGAACGAGAACTATGGAGAAGGTGATGACAAGGCAACAGTCAACTTCCCTCTGTATCGAGGTAGAACTGGATATGACGGCTAGCATGCAGTCTTGCGTTATTTTGTTGTTTTGTCTCTGAGGTCTGGGGGATAGAGTACAGCCACCATCCTTAAAATTTGAGAAAAGCAGCACACATTATTCAGATTACCGACCATGCGACAACAACAAAAATATCACAAATTTCTCTTGAGATAAAAGTGTTAAGTCTAAGTTTTGTGACAAATATTTTCATATTTTTTCTAATTATTGCTATAAATATACGTAAAGAAAGTTGGTATGCATATTTTAGAATAAATGTGATATTTACAGCTAAAAATAGTTCAATTTGGAATTTATACATTTTGTTAGTACTTTTAATAAGCATTCATACAATTTTTAGTTAATATTTATTAATATTAATTATAATAATATTAATATTAATAAATAATAATAATATTAGTAATAATATTAATATTAATAATAATAATACTATTAATAATAATATTAATATTAATAATAATATCAATATTAATAATAATATTAATATTAATAATAATATTAATATTAATAATAATATTAGTATTAATAATAATATCAATATTAATAATAATATTAATATTAATAATAATATCAATATTAATAATAATATTAATATTAATAATATTAATAATATTAATTATAATTTTAATATTAATTATAATTCTAATATTAATTATAATTCTAATATTAATTATAATATGAATATTAATTATAATATTAATATTAACTATAATATTAATCTTAATTATAATATTAATTAATAATTATTTCAGTTAAGCTATCACAAAAACCTTATTAGCTTTTGTTATACAAAGTTCGACATTCTTATAAATCAAATTTTAGATGTCCACAACAATTGTTGGAGTAGTAGCCTTTTAGAATCTCTGCATTAATTTTTAAATTTTTCTTTAAAAAGTTAAATGGTTCTATTTTTAGGGATATTTTGAGCAAACATTCTGTGTTATGCATAATGTATACATAGGATGCAAGTAAAAAATTGCAACAACAATTAAATTAATGATTTTTATATGAATCGTACCCATTCTTCCTAATTTATTCTGTCAAAAAGGCTCTCATATGCGGGGATTTTTTTTTTTGAAATTAACATACATGGATCAAGTAAAAGTTCATTTAGGATATGAATGGAAAATAAAACAAAATGAAACTATTATTTCTATAGAAATACTATTTTTATACAAAATGCGAGTGAATAAATCATTGTAAAAATTAACAAGCTAACAATAAATTTTAACTGATAATTTTTAGAACAATTGTAAGAAACTGCTATTATACAAATGAGATAAAACAAGCTAACAATATCAAATTGTGGTACAGTAACCAGCTGGTATTATGATGTAGTTTCATAAAACTTGTTTCTAAATTTTTTTTATTTGATTGTTAGATGAGGAAGGCGATATAATAAATTTGTTAGAATAAACACAGTGTATCATCTTTCTGAATGAAAATAATATATAAAGTCATTAATAGATTAGAAGCTGAAACACACACACATAACGAGCTTTAACGAGATGATTACATAGTATTCAGAAAATACGAAAGACGGTAAAATTCCTTGAAAATATTTTAAAGTGAAGAAAGCCTGAGTTTCAAATGAAAAAAAAAACTTTAATATCTTTTTGCTATAACTACGGGAAAGAGAAATGATTTTAATGGTTCCTAGAACAAAGAAGTAACATGTTCTGATAATTGAAGAATTAAGACTTAGATTTAAGAGAATAACAGCCCATAACACATTCGAATTTGTAGAATCTGCAATTCACTGAAACAGTTGAAGATAATAACCAATGTCAATACATAATTCACGAAATTTCCTTACCTCATACAGTAGTCTTATTACGAATAAGTATGTAAAACTCACACAAACATAATTAGAACTTATTGATTTTTAAATATGTAAAAACTAATATACTAATCGATCATAATAAACAAGCCAACTTTATAAAAAAAATCACGAAATTAATTCCATTCCAAACACAATGCGGGCTAAAAATAAGCATTTCTATATAAAACCCAAGCCCTAAAAAAATCCCGAAAGAGCACAGTAAAAACCTAGAAAGGTAATTATATGTATATAAATACAGCATCGATGCTGTATTATATAAAGTGGTTGTTTTTTATGTATTCCTAAATAAATAGCATTCTTTTTACTAATAGGAGAATGACATTCAGAAAAAAGGGAAAAGAAGCTGTTTGAAAAACTTTTCCAGACATTAATACACTTTTATAAATGCATTATTATGGAAGATTCTGGAATTAGTAAACTGTGAATATTTTTTAAATCACTTGATTAAAATATTATTAAGAGTTTTCTTTGCTTTGGAAACGATACAACAGGAGATATTTAAGACACATTTAATAAGTTTATATTATTTATTTATTTTATAAGAGCTTTATTTGAAAGATTTTTATGACTAAATATAGAAAATTAGTTTATTGACTTGTTCTAGTGTTACTGAATAATGTTTTCTGTATTTATATAATTCCGTAGCAGGAAATTTAAGAACTATCAATATTTGCTGCTTAATTATATAGGAATATTTATTCTAATTTTTTTATTATAAAAAGCTACTATATTAAATAATAAAATATTACTATTTTAAAAAAATAATTTTTTTAATCCGGAAATTTTTATTGCCTTTTACACTCATGACCATAAATGAAGAATAATGCAGAAACACATGGAAATCGAATTACAGAGTAATCAACACGCCTGTAGAATTATCACAAATCCTCAAGAATAATATGCAAATTACTGAAAGCTACCAGAGAAAGCGGATTGTACGTCACAATGGCAAGAGTGTAAGTGAGGAGTACATAAGGAATGGTGCCAAAGGAGCAAAATTATTCACGAGTGTTCTTTAAGCTGTTCAATGCCATAGCCGACTAGTTATAACACAGAGGACGCGTGTGGATGATTTTTAAGATGTATAATTATCATCAGCCTAGAATGTGGGCGTAATCAGATGGAAATATCCGAAAAGCTTGGAGTTGCCCAAAGTGTCATCTCTAGGCTTTTGCATCGATTCCAAGATGATGGAAATGTCCGTATGCGTTACAGTACTGGTCACTCCCGGAGTTACAACACCGAATTAAAACCGATATGTGGTAATAGCTGCCAAAAGAAGCAGACGGAGCACAGCCTCTGACCTGTCTCATCAGCTATCTGCTGCCACTGTGTTATAACAGTTTCAAAGGAAAATGTATACTGACATTAGGGACAGATATGTCTATATGCTCACAGGCCTGACAAATGTGTTTTCCACTCACTACAACCCACTGTTGAATCCGGGTTATCCTGGAGTAGAGAACAGGCAATGTGTGTGTGTGGACATTATAACAGGGGGCTCATGCGATATTTTCCGATGGGTCCAGGTTTAACATGCAGTTTGATTCACGTCGGACTTTCATATAGCAAAGGGTTGATACCTGTTACTCTTAAGGTATCGTTCAGAACCGTGATTTTCAAAAGCGCATAAATGGATAATCTTCATGATATTTAGTGTCACTTAGAATAGAATATATGCATAAAATTGTTTTAAGGACATTTTGACAAAAAAAATTATTTAAATAAAATATTTTGGCAAAAAATTAACTTAGAATATTATTTTTCCAAATGTTCTCCTTTTGTGAAAAATGCTTCTATTAGAATAATAATTTGCCTGTATATAGCTCAGACCTCTGTTCAGAGGTTCAACTAAAATTTTTTAAATATATAACTTAGAAGTGGGTTTATTCATATTTTACGAAAACAGAGGGGAACAATTTTAAGAAAAAACCGCGAATCATTATTTCAATTGGCGGTAACACTGAAAATAATGTGAATTTTTCAAGAATTTTAGTTGAGCCTCTGTAGAGAGGTCTGAGCTGTATACAGACAAAATATCGTTGTAATAGAACCATTTTTCACAAAAGAACATTTGGAAAAAAGATTATTCTAAGTTAATTTTTTGCCAAAATATTATATTTAAAGAATTTTTTTTGTCAAAATTTCCCTAAAACAATTTTATGCATGTATTCTAGTCGTAGTGATACTAAATATCATAAAAACTATCTGTTAGACATTTAAAAAAGTCGGATCCAAATTTTTATGATCTCCTTGTGTTGTTTTTCCAATCCCGTTCCATGATCTCAATGAAAGTAAGCACACCGATTCGAACCCGATCTTTTTTGAGTTTCGTGATTTGAGGTTGGCAGCAACTACCATGCAAATCGAGCGAGTATTTAAACTCGGCTCATGTTAGTTTTCGAAAAAGGAAGGAGAAACGGAAATATAAGAAGTATGTGAGTGGTTTAACTCTTAGAGGGAGAGAACAACTGGTTGGCAATGCAACTGCAGGTTGCATCATCATTTTAGATTAGAAATTAATTTTATAATATTAGAAGACGGTTCGAATCGGATGTTTCTGGTAATGTTGATTTTTGAACTTATTATTTTATCGCTCCAGTAACGAGCGCAGTGACTTTATGATTGATTATTAAAGGCCAATTTTAAGAAACTGTTTTTCGTCTTCATGCCTCCTCGACACATAAATTTCACTGCTAGCTTTGCAAAATTTAAATTAGCTTACCAATAAGTGTAACAAATTTGGTTATGGGCCCAGTCCATGTACTGTGTCGAGGCAGGCTAAACAGTTGAACCAGGCCATGAACTTTGTCTATTTAAATACTGTTCCAGTCTAGAACTATTTTTTATGAACTCTGTTGCTAGTACGCTAAATCGAGTAACAGATATGGAGTTTAACAACCAGATATCAGTGTTAACTCCAAATAACTGGAACACATGGAAGCATGATATGCAAGTACTCTTAATGCATTATGGTTGCTGGCAGTTTATAATACAGACCAAGACAGAGCAACCTGATGAAGAAGCAACATACAAGGAAAAATTAGATTTACAACTTCGTAAGGATAGATGTTATACGTTGATCTATACAAACATCAATTCAGATTTGAAAAATCTGATAACGGAAACAACTGACGGAGTAGCGGCATGGAAGATATTAAAAGATCACTTCGAACCAGTCACAAGAGCAAGAGTAATTCAACTATTAGATCAATTTTTTGGAACAAAATACCAACCAGGGGAAGATGTTGGAATCTTCATATCTCGTGTAAAGACAGCGGCAACCAGACTACAAGAAGCGGGTCATAAATTGGACGACCTGTACATAGGATTTCAATTAATAAGGTGGCTTCCTCAGGAATTCCAGTCTACCGTGCAACAAATCTACAGATGGAAAGAAGAGGACTTCAGAGTTGTCAAAATTGAAGCAGAGCTGATATTAGAAGCCAATCGTCTTCAGTTGATGAAACAAGATTTGGAGAAAGCGGAGAATGCTTACTTGAGCAGTTTCACTTTGAAGAAGTCGAAGACGTTACCTGGTGCTACGGCTGCAGCTCATGGAGATCCAAATGGCAAGAATGATTACCAAAAGAAAAGTGGTAAGGTATTTAACTGTAAAACTATTAAAAATGTTAAACAATCTATTAAGACTATAGGTCCGTGTTATGTATGTAATAAGTGCGGGCATCTTAAAGTAAACTGTAAAGAGAAAAAGTCTCTACAAAAATCTCCTTCAACTGTAAATGAAACTTTTAACACAGAGTTTGATAAAGGTGTTTGGGTAATAGATACTGCTGCCACGAGTCATTTTTGTAATGACAAGAGTTTATTTTTAGATCTTAAACCGATAACTAACATGAAAATGTCGTTAGCAACGGAGGATAAAAGTTGTCCCGTAGAAGGAATCGGTACACTTAGATTTCGGGTAAAATATAAGGGGAGTTTTCATGAAATAACTTTGACTGATGTATTATTTAATCCTAAGTTGAGGAGAAATTTATTATCCGGTTCCAGATTAGAAAGTAAAGGTGCGCATTTTGTGGGTACTAAAGGTAAAATTAATGTTTTTAATAAAGACTGGATAAAATTGTTCTCGGCGACACGCCATGAACATTTGTATTTTTTAAGCCAGATCATTATATTATACCAAAGAGTAAAGAAATTAGTTTTTTTAGTGATGTAACCGCTAAAACAAAAAACGGATCAATAGAAATATGGCATCAACGCTTTTGTCATGTTAATAACGATTACTTGGTAAAAACTAGTAAAAATGATAGTGTAAAAGGTCTCCCACGCTTAAATGATAATGGTAAGACTCGTTGTATACCGTGTAAATTAGCAAAGTCCAAGAGAGTTTCATTCAAAAAGATGGGGGCCGTAAGATCAAAACGTCCATTGGAATTGTTGCATATGGACCTCTGTGGTCCAATGCCAACTGAAAGCCAAGGCGGTAATAAATATTTCTTGAGTATAATTGACGATTATTCAAGAAAGGTGACTGTATTTCCCATCCGAAATAAATCTGACGTATTTCATACGTTTATAAGATTTCAGAAACGAGCAGAACGTTTTCTAAGTAAAAAGGTAATAGCAGTTAGAACTGATGGCGGACTAGAATTTTGTAATAAGGATATGGATAATTTCTTGACAGAACTGGGTATAAAGCATGAGGTAACAAATTCATATACGCCAGAAATGAATGGGGTCGCGGAGAGATTCAATTTAACCGCTCTAGATGGCATCAAAACATTGCTTAAGTCTAGTGAAGTTCCCCATAAGTTTTGGGGAGAAGCATTACTTTGTTTCACTTATGCGTGGAATCGAATTTGTCACAAAGACAGTAACAAAACGCCTTTCGAAAAATATTCAGGTAGAAAACCATCGGTATTGCATCTAAAACCTTTTGGATGTTTGGCATATGCTGGTGTGCCAAAACAAATTAGAAAAAAATTCGATATGCGTGCGAAAATGGGAATTATGATGGGATACGCACAACGTACTAAGGGTTATAGAATATGGTTGATACATGAAAATAAATTAGTCGAGACTATTAATGTAAGATTCGATGAAAATAAGAGGGGAATTAATTTTAGACAAAAGTTAATAGTAACCTTGGATATAATTTAAACCTTCCTGATTATTATGATGATGAGGATGATTCCGATAGAGCAAAAGATTCATTAACGAGTCGTTTAATTTCAAAGACAAGTACGGAAACGCCCTCAACATCTGAAAAACCAGATGTATCTTCCGATAATCATAGCTTGATCCCATGTACAGAGGTTAGTGGATTCGAAATATAGGTAGGAAAGTAACTGGATCTAACGTATATTATAGTATAGAAGGGGAAGCAACCCGATTGAAATCTTTTAACGAAATAGAGATACTGTAAGAGGCATAATATTAAGTATGATCCTAGTTTATTTAATTTTAGAAAGATAATACCGAATCCCAGGGATTTTCAGATTTGTCAGAGCAACAAGCTCTTATGGTTGAAATAACTATTCCTATTTGTTACAAACAGGCGATAAGATCCAGAGACGCATCTAAATGGCATGATGCAATGGATAAAGAAATTAACGTAATGAAGGAACGTAAAGTTTGGGATTTAGTTGATCATCCGGATAATATAAAAATTTTAGAAAACCGTTGGGTTTATACCATTAAATATGATGAAAGTAATAAAATTGTTAGATACAAGGCCCGCTTAGTTGCGCGAGGTAACACACAATTACGAGGCGAGTCATTTGACGAGGTATTTCAAGAATACAAATTAGAACTTTCAAAAGTTAAATCATTAAAACTAAGATGTTATTTAGACTCGGATTTTGCTACAAATAGGGATGATCGAATGTCAATGGGAGGGTTCATAACTTTTATAGACGAAACTCCAATTTCATCGCGAACTTTCAAGCCAAAATCCGTTAGTCTGTCGACCATGGAAGCTGAGTATGTTAGTTTAACAGAAGCAGCTAAGGAATTCATTTGGCTAAAGAATGTAATTGATAATAAAAGTTTAAATTTGGAATTAAGTGAAAATGTAATGTTTTGTGATAATCAAGCTGCTATAAGTTTTTCAAAGTCACCAGTAGAAAATTATAGAACAAAACATATCGATGTTCGTTATCATTTTTTAAGGAATTTGATATACGACAAGGTTTTCCAAATTAAATATATAGGTACCAAAAATAATTTGGCGGACATTTTTACCAAACCCATGGTAAAGGAAAAATTGTTAGAATTTTGTAGAAAATTATTTCTTTTTTAGAGAATAAGACTTTGTTTCTTTAAGATTAAAATATTAGTTTGTTTATTACAATAAAGATTGTGAATAAAATGTATTTTTTGTGTTAAATTGTATAACATGTGATTATAGATTAAAATTAATTTACTGATTTGTAAGAGATAATGGTACGAGAGATTGGAAAAAGGGGGCCGATTGTTAGACATTTAAAAAAGTCGGATCCAAATTTTTATGATCTCCTTGTGTTGTTTTTCCAATCCCGTTCCATGATCTCAATGAAAGTAAGCACACCGATTCGAACCCGATCTTTTTGAGTTTCGTGATTTGAGGTTGGCAGCAACTACCATGCAAATCGAGCGAGTATTTAAACTCGGCTCATGTTAGTTTTTCGAAAAAGGAAGGAGAAACGGAAATATAAGAAGTATGTGAGTGGTTTAACTCTTAGAGGGAGAGAACAACTGGTTGGCAATGCAACTGCAGGTTGCATCACCATTTTAGATTAGAAATTAATTTTATAATATTAGAAGACGGTTCGAATCGGATGTTTCTGGTAATGTTGATTTTTGAACTTATTATTTTATCGCTCCAGTAACGAGCGCAGTGACTTTATGATTGATTATTAAAGGCCAATTTTAAGAAACTGTTTTTCGTCTTCATGCCTCCTCGACACATAAATTTCACTGCTAGCTTTGCAAAATTTAAATTAGCTTACCAATAAGTGTAACACTATCCATTTATGCGCTTTGTTAAAATCACTGTTCCGAACGTAGTTGGATACCTTAAGACATTGTTTCTCAAACTGTGGGGTGCGCCCCCCTGGGGGGCGATAACCTTACAAGGTGGGCGCAAGCATATGGAAAATAAAAGATTTAAAAAATAATTAATTTACTGGAATGAATTAAAACAAAATGCTTTCAGACATAATAAAAAATGCACTTCTACTCTGATATAATTTATAGGCGAAATTAAGTCATCAAAAATAAAAACTTATTTAATACCTAATTAGCTATCATTGCTCCTATAACCAAATAAAAGCTTAATTTGATTTGCTGTAATTCCATGATGATAGATTTTTATTTCGTTTTCCTTTTCAGCTTAAATACCACTCTTCAGAGAAAAAACAAATGCCAGACCCAGAATCGAAAAAATTTAGGAACATAAAAAATTCATCACTGTGATTATTTTTGAAATATTGCACATTATAGCTGTAATCTGTTTTTGCTGATAATCTGTTGGACTTTCTAAGTTAATAGTATAGTTAGTTATGATCCCTCTCTTATGTGTTTGTTTTTCATTTAGGGAAGTTGTAAGCATTGTATTTCTCTAATGCGCTTTTTTTTCAAGCAAAAGTGTCTTATGATATTTAGAAAACCAGGGAGAGCACTTTGAAGGATTACTTGGCCAAGACTTATTTTTATGAGTATTCTCAAACATGTAAAGAATAACGAAAAACGTTTTACAGAATTTTTTAGCAGTAACATACATATTATCATAATGAATATACTTTTTACCCGGAAGTGGTCATGCGGGACACACAGATCACGAAATCGTTAATTCTGCAAAACTGTTTATTTGTTACCAAAGAAAAATTGAAAAGTCCTTGAAAGTAGGTATGTTTACTTTCTCTTAATTAAATATTTCACCTGAATCGCGATTTTTATCGTGTACAATAAAATGATTTAAAAAAAAAGGATTAGGGTGACTCAATAACCCCGCTCAACCGTATCGATTGCGTGACTGCTCGTGGGTTAAAACCTGTTGAAATGTGTTTTCGCTTATATATTTAAAATAATACAATTATTCTTCATCGGAATTTTATATTATTGTTCATTATTTAACATCAATTATAAATGCTATTTCTGTGAGGCTTAAAATTACAATTCGCTTGAAACTAATAAAAATTTGAGCAATCATTTAAAAAAAAATCATTTTACATTTTTGTAAACATTGTCGCGCCCTTAGCTTTACTCTCCTTACAATTCAGGCATTATATCAATAATGTTTTATTTTCTTATAAATGAACTCCTGCAAAGAGCGGGCACTTCATGCGGTATACTTTTAATGTTTCAGTGCTGCACAGAGTATTTTTTTTATAACTAATTAATTAAAACTAAATTAAGAACAAGTTTAATAAGTATTAACGACTTCCATGGGCTTGTCTTGCAAAGCAAAGTTTTTATAAGGAATGCTTATGATTAGAAATTGACCCTCTGAGTTCTTTTTCTATATTTAACTGATATCTATATTTTTTTTCTAACCAGCCACCGCATTTTACTATATGTTCAATTTAAAAATTTTAGAAAGGAAAAGTAACAATAATTATCCTATTACTTAATTTTTTTTTTTGCTTAAAAGTAACTTATACAAAATTTAATACTTATGTTATTAATTTGTATGGTTTATAATATTAAGATCGCGTTTCGTAGCTCTAGCGTCAAAGTGCATTATTAATGTATAAAGGGGGCGCGATAAAAATTGTGATTGAAAAGGGGGGCACCAGCATTGAAAGTTTGAGAAGCTCTGCCTTAATAATATCATCATTGAACGGCACCGTTATGGTGGTGCAAAATTGCTCGTTTTGGGGGAATTATACTAGGCTCCAGAACAGATATTGCATGCTCAAATCGGAACCATGACAAGCTAAATTTATCGGGATCATTCTGAAACAACATGTAAGTTTGTTTGGGGGTGTCATGAGTGCCGAATTTGTGTTTATGGATGACAACACCAGTCCTAGCAGATCAAAAATCATAAACGAATGCCTCTTATCTGAAGATATCACCCGTATGGAAGCCTCCTCATTCTCATCTGTCTTGACTCCGATAGAGCATGTATGGGATTTGTTTTTCCGATGAGTTGCAGCCCATTAACCACCTCCTAAATGTGTAATGGATCATCAAAGGGCGTTTCTTGCTGAGTGGAATAATCTTCCCCAAGATCAGCTCGATAATTTGATATTCAGCATGACTAGGATATATTTCATCGCATATAAGGCATACAATGTATTAGCCATCATACCAACCATGTAATATTTTGTAAAGTGTGTACTTTTTTTATAATTGCTCCAGCGAGCAAAAATCGTAGTGTATATGAAAAATGAGATATCATACATACACAATCTTTATTTGTCCTTTATTTTTTGTTTAATAAATGGGCTTTATGAATATATATAAGTCTCACGTTTGTTTGTTTTCTGAATATTTATTTGCTGTAGTTGGCATTATCCTTAATTTATGGACATGAGTGTATATATGTTAATAAAATATTTTTGAGAAAAAATAAGTGGTGCTTAAATTAATACTTAAATATTCCAAGCTATTGACAATCTATTAACTAATTATTCAAAAAGACAAACTACAATAAGCACATACTGGAAATAAAAGAATCTTTGAAATTGCGCGAAAGCATTTTTCGGTGAACTTAGAAAGAATTCATTGAAGTTTTATCAGAAATTTTATCAAATTTTTTTTCTCGTAGAGAATTATTATTCATTTCTTTTCAAAATGTCCTTAATCTGATTTAGTGAATTTGAATACGTGTTGTAAATGTTTCCTTAATCTTATTTGAGCATACGTATGTTGAAATGTCTGGTAGAGACACACTAAAGTCGTACGAGAGAAAGTTGCACAATAGAAAGTCTGAGATGTAACAGTTGATAATTTATTTCATTTGCGTAGAAGTTTAAAAATACTGAATTATTTAGAAATATGCATGTTTTAAATAACTAAATTTCAAAATTCTCTTTCTTGAATAATTTGGTTATTTTGATAATTTTGAAAGATAAAAATCTTAAAATAGAAGATATATTTGTTAGATTTCAATGAATAATCAGATTTGAATACTAAATAAATTATAGGATGAATTCAAGAAATACGAATCAAGATAAACAAATATAATTCTGTGATATTATTTAAATAATTTTCACCTGATAGAAAAAATTTAAGGGGAAATACATCTTTAAAGCAATTTTCTATTGTACTCAATTCATCGCTAAATCAGTATTAAAATTTTCAAACCCTCTTTAATGAGGAATGGAAATGAATATACTCTATTTTTCAAATAAAACATAATTAGCAAGTTACATGAAAGAAGTTAACATATTTTAAAAAGCATATGTGAAGATTTAAGAAAAATTCATTAACAGAGTTGTATAATAAAATGAATAGGAAGAAAAAGATAGACAGTATTTTCCTATTTTGTTTAATTAACATTAAACAAAAAGCCAAATTTAAATCAATTTAAACATTAAGTCAAATCACAAATAACCACAAGTAAAATTTTGTACTTAATCAATCATACGTAATTTTACACAATCAAAATTGTCTGGAAATAATATACACATGAATAATTATTGCATTATATATCAATATATTTGCTCCCACTGGTACAAAATGTAGTATTATTTTTCAATCAATATTTCCTTAAAATGTATAATTTGCTGAATATAAGATAATAACGTACTTAAAGAACCGAAATAAAATTCTATATATACACTCTACAATCTTAGTTCTAAAACTAAGAAGTAGCTATTGGATTACTTTGGATATTTTATCTAAGCTATTCTATTATTAGCAGTTCTTTCACTTAATTGTTAGCCTTAAGTTAGATTTATTTAGGTTTATAGCAATTTAGTATATTGTTAACAGTTGCACATACATATATCGTAAATATACATACATATATATTATGTATATACTATATATCTGACGCACATATATTCATGCTTAATTGCCTCGTAGTTTTGTTTCAAAAACAATACAGAAAAGAAAATTATTACTGAATAAAAAGATCTAAGTGAACTAAATTGACACTAAAATGTACCAAAAATAACTTGACCACTTATTGGGAAAAAAAGAAAAAAAAAGAATCTGAACAAACACACACACAAAACAATTTTACTTATTCATTTTAACTAAATCTCTTCCAAGGGGGAAGGATTGGCATTCTTCACTTCTAAATAAATTAGTCACAATTTCTAAATTAATTTTGGAGATTTATTTATATTTTCAACTCTAGAGTAATAATTACTGTTTCTTTCTTTTGTTTCTAAAATTTTATATGCAATCAACAATCTATAAAAATGCAAAGACTAAAAGTACAAATTATTCACAAACATATTTAAAGGTCTATTCATATTATCAAGTGTGTACATCAAATTTACAGATTCAGTTTATATCTTCATTGAGTAGGATTTTCTCAGCATTGCATTAAATTCATGAAAATTAACCTTAAATTCACAGTGTTAAATGTTGAGATCTGTTCACATTAACTTTCACTATGTCTCTCAAAGTCTTCATTATACACGTGAAGAAAATGTACTTATTTTCACTCAGAGATATATTCAGTATATTTTAACATTTTGAATGAAGTACACCAGTATACTATGTATAATAAATAAATTTGTGATGATTTTAGATGTGAGGACTTAAGCTGCACTTATCTAAAGTGGTGAAGATGTGTATATTTTATACTATTACCAGTTACCTAAGAGTTTCATAAATACATAATTATATATGTATACATGAATTTGAAAAAAAAATATTGGAATAATTTTAAGATACGTAGAAATAAAAATACAGATATAAAGGAAATGTTAATATCCAATTTATACTTCTATTATTTAACGTGTTAACAAAAAAGCAAATCAAATCAATGGACCTTTCGCAGAACAACAAATATCTTAAAAGTTAGTTTTTAAATCAGTATCTTTTCTTGTTTTTCAGGTTTTAAAATCTGTTAAATCAGTGTTTCTCAAACTGTGGGGCACGCCCCCTGGGGGACATGATAACCTTACGAGGGGGGCGCGAGCATATCGAAAATAAAAGATTTAAAAAATAATTTATTTACTGGAATGAATTAAAACAAAATACTTTCGGACATAATAAAAAATGCTCTTTTACTCCGATATAATTTAAAGGCGGTATTAAGTCATCAAAAATAAAAAAAATAGCTATCTTTGATCCTATAACCAAATAAAAAAACTTTTATTTGATTTGCTGTAATTACATGATTAGAGATTTTTTATTAATTTTATTTTTAAACCTAACATACTACTCTTTCAGAGAAAAAACAGATCCCAGACCCAGAAAGAATCGAACAAATTTAGGAACATAAAAAAAATCATCACTGTCATTATTTTTGAAATATGGCCCATTATAGCTGTAATCTGTTTGACCTTCTAAGTTATAGGTACAGTTAGTTATTACCCCTCTCTTATGTGTTTGTTTCTCATTTAGGGAAGTTGTAAGTAATGTATTTCTCTCTTGCGCTTTTTTCCATGCAAAAGAGTTTTATGATATTTGGAAAACCACGGAGAGCATTTAGAAGGATTACTTGGCGAATACTTATTTTTATGAGTATTCTCAAACATATAAAGCATGACGAAAAACGTTTTACACTTGTACAATAAAATAATTATAAAAAAAAAGGATTGGGGTGACTCAATAACCCCGCTCGACCGTATCGAGTGCCCACCTGCTCCCGGGTTAAGACATGTTGAAGTTTTTTCACTTTAAATATTAAAAATAATACAATTATTCTTCATCGGAATTTTTTGTTATTGTTCATTATTTAACATCAATTATAAATGCTAATTCTGTGAGGCTTAAAATTACAATTCGCTTAAAACTAATTATAATTTGAGCAACAATTTTAAAAAAAAATCATTTTACATTTTTGTAAACATAGTCGCGCTCTTGGCTTTACTCCCCTTATAATTCAGCTATTATATCGATAGTGTTTTATTTTCTTACAAATGGACTCGTGCAAAGAGCGGGGCACTTCAGCATCTAAACTTTTAATGTATCAGTGCTGCACAGAGTATTTTATAACTAATCAATTAACACTAAATTAAGAACAAGTTTAATAAGTATTAACGACTTCCATGGGCTTGTCTTACAAAGCGAAGTTTTTATAAGGAATGCTTATGATTAGAAATTGACCCTCTGAGTTTTTTTTCTACATTTAGCTGATATCTATATTTTGTCTTATAAGCAGCCATCGCATTTTGCAATATGTTCAATTTAAAAATTAGAGAAAGGAAAAACAACATAATAACTAACATAATAATTATCCTATTACTTACTTAATTAATTTTTTTTGCTTAAAAGTAGTATACAAAATTTAATACTTATGTTATTAATTTGTATGGTTTATAATTAAGATTGCGTATTGTAGCTTTAGCGTCAAAGTGCATTATTATTGCATTCAGTACATTATTAATGTATAAGGGGGGAGCGATAAATATTGTGATTGAAAAGGGGGGCGCCAGTATTAAAAGTTTGAGAAGTACTGTGTTAAATAGTTAATTTTGCATGCGATTCGCTTCAGATACCAGCTACAAGTAAATAATAAAGGAAGCAACAAACTTTTTTTTCTGTATAGTAGGAAGAAAATTTGGTGATCCGTGACTGGACTGGTGAGAAGCTAAATGACTCAATTTTCCTTTTTAGTTAGATTATTTATAACACAACTTATTTTTATTTCGTAGTAAAACTATTAGTTTAAGTAAGTCTTCACATTTTCCATTAAAGTGTTGAAACATTTATCAAACAGAACTTAATTATTTGTATTCAAACTGTTTAAAAGATTCATGAACTTCAGCTTAAGATAATCCTTTACATTAAGAAATAAATAATTAAAAGACAGAAATATGGTTCGAGTTGTTTACAATAAAATATCTTTTGGAAATTTAAAAGTGTTCCGCCATCATATTTTCTATGAAAATTACGCTTTAGATAACAAATGATTCAAATAAGAGCTATAATAATTAGAATCCTGAAATTCAATTTAAACTTGAGAAATGGTGTTTGCGAAATTCATCGTCTGTGTCTACCCTTTCAAATCATCTGAAAACATCTTTGATTATGGTGAATTCAAAATTCCAAAAGCAATATAAATCTTGATTAATTGTGGAGTATATTCTTAATCTTTAAATGACTTAGCCTTCTACTAATAAAGTTTGCATTAAAACTCACTGCTTCTAACAAATAGGAGTAAATGGCCTTTCAACTCAAATATAATTTGTGCAGAAGGAATTGTATAAATCCCTTTTCTCTTCATTTGAAATCTTTCTCCGAAGATTTATCCTGATACTTTCTACGTCGCTCTTATATAAACTAGTGAATGAATTAAGAATTCTCTAGTTCACGAAGATAGCCCACATTCATTTGGAGGGTAATTAATTTTGATTTTCCTTCAACTCTGTGTGTCTCGAACTAACCTCAATTTCCCGAACTTGAGACGGCAATTAATTACTTGGAATTTGGATGCTCAAGCACTTCCAGGCGCTAAGGGCTACCGTTGCAAACTTCGATAGTGTGCATGTAACTTCATTTAACAAGGGTATTCTAACTCCTGTTGGAGAAGGAAACGTATTGATGCACCATAAATCATAAACGGATGTGTGGGACTCAAATCTTATGAAATGACAAATGTGACGCTTCTTGATCTCTTTGCTTTTAGAGTAAAGCATCAATGTTTAAAAGGGAAGAATTTATAGAGAGTGACTGATACAGAGGTTAATAATTTATTGCTTTGGTCCAGAAAATGGGCACTGAGCGGACACCTTAAATTTATCATTTATTAATTCAGGGATCTTTCTCTTGTAAATGAAACGGAAGGAACAACAACAAAAAAGAAAAGTGTAAGCTGTGCATGAATCTTATACAGAGAGCTGCTTAATCTCAAATTTATAATTTAAACACAACCTATGTATTTTATATAGAGCATAAAATAACATTAATATAAGGTAACTGAAAAATTGTAAGCTTTTTTAAAAAAATTCAAAAAATAAATTTCATTTACTAAGAAATATTACAATAAAGCTGAAACGTGTCTCTTTGTATCTCAACTGTTTCCTTTTTTTTCAAAAATAAATTTAAATACTAATAAATGGCTGCTTTCATTTTTTACTAGAAGTAATACCGTTGAAAATATCACTGAAAGTACACCTGTGAAAAAGGAATGGATTGATGGATTATTTGGTAATAATAATTTCCATTTCTATCACTGAGAATCGGGTAGATTTGAATAGCTCTTTATCATATTTTTTTCATTTACAATTTATATTAAAAGTCTCATTTCTTTCTATAAAAATGTATAAGTTGCGAGAATTTTAAATTGATTTAAATGATAAATGTTTCATAAAAGGAATCAGTTTTTATAGTGTTAGTGAAAAAATAATGTGATAATTGAATGAAATCAGTGAAAAATTAGCATTCATTTTGTCATCCTTCTTCCATCTTCAAAGCTTCGTATATTTTTAAGATAAAAATCATATATGTATAAACGAGGAATAATAGCATACCATATAATCCACATAACACAAATGACTAACCTACTACATATATCATAAGCTTTTGTTCATCAAAAATTAATTTTTTTTTCTGAAACCATTTGAAAGCAGTGATGCACTAACAGACGATTCTTCAGATGAAGAATTCCCATTAAATTATCTGCAAGAGTTTTCGTTAGATTCTTAAGTTGATGATCAAGAGACTGAACAAGATTCAAGGTGCAGTAGCTCTTGTTCAGAAAATGCAGTATTTCTTACCCCAGGTTTCAGTGCTTTAAAAACATTCACTCGAAATCTCATTCAAAATGCACAACGTGTAATGAATTTTTGTGTATTAGTGGAAAGAAAAAATGTTTCTTTAAATATCTTCAAATTATTTTATGTGTAAAGCCTGTTTTTTTATATGTGAAAGAAGTAAATAAATTTTATACATTTTATAATTTTCAAAAACATGTATTTTGCTCTGTAAATTAATAGTGTTCTATGGTTATTTAGCCTTTTTATGAATTAAAGCTCCTTAAAAGTCATACTATTATTTTGTATTATGAGAATAATTAAACCTACGTGTACTGACAGTATTTTACAGTACCAATTTAATTAATTAGCTCTAACAGATTAAATTACCCAAATTTAAGTATTTGATTTATGTATATCCCTCAAATATCAATGTAGTGATTCAAAAGAAATATTGTACGAAATAAATTGCAGTAAATTATAATGCGGTAGATAAAGGGTTAAGCGTTGTACTGAGTTTAGCTGAATAGCCTTTTGATATGTGTTTTAGGCACTTTCTCCTAAAAGTAACAAAAAGGATGTCTGAAAAAATAAGGATTCTTGAAAAAGAGAGAGAGAGTATCGTAGTAATGTGAAAAATATCTTGCATATATATACATATTTCCAATATAACATTCTTAACTTAAATATTAAACTTAAACTTAATTAATATTCCTTAATTTAAAAGTGATTTTAATTTTTTATGAACACAACAAAATAAAAAAAAATGATTTATTAAAATCCTAAAAATTTACATTCTTTCATGCAATAAGAAGGTATATAAAGACAATTTTCTAAGCTAAACTGCCCCAGCACTCCCAAAATGGGGCTGAAGCTAACGAAACTAAGCTTACAAATGAGGAAAAGCAATATAAAAAGCATGCCAGTACAATACATTATAAATGTAAAAAAGTCCGAGATCCGTTAAGATGCCCAGTAAAAAAAAACTTTGAAATTACACACAAGTCAAAGACAAAATAAGAAAAACAACTTCTAAGAGACAATGAAATAAAAAAAAAACAAATTCAAGAAATAATCACAGGAATACAGATCAATCAGCTCAGGCCATGAAGAAGAGTCAATAAAACGCAGAGAAAAGAAAACTAGAATACCTTCAAAAATTCAAAAAGACGTCAAAACATTCATCTTAAGGAGCAAAGAGGCAAAAAAGTCCGCATAATAAAAAAGTGAGGGAAATTCCATGACAACGCCAAATCGGCATAGCAATTTAAGATTAAAATTTATTGTAAAATGATACGTAAAAAAAGGATTAAAAGACGAAGACTACAAACAGTTTAAAATTTAAGACAATTCAGTGAATGTCTGAAAGTCAGGTCATCAAAAGGAAAAAAATCGCTTGGAAGATAAGTTTAATGTAAAAATTACAAATGTATTTTTATGACCACTTCATAGCCACAATGCCAAATAAAAATTCCCTTATCAAATATAAATTAAATATCAACAATGAAGGACGAAATGAATCCGAGACAATAACTAAATGGACTGTAAAATACGTACAATACTTTACTACTTGTGTTTTGTGACAAATTACAGATTTTTAGACTATCTGGGTTAAGAATCACACACACAATATATCCTTTCCTCTTCGATACTTGTTTGATACTAGCTGGTTTCAAGCCGCATTGAAAGCAGATGTAAAGGTTTAGTGGCAAAGAATGTTCTCACTGACGACATTTATGGTCAATTCGTCGCAGTTTCAACAATGTGATACCTTCATAAAACGTGGTAAAATGAGACAACTCTTTCCAGTCCAGAGCGAACGATGTGTTGTAGGGAGATTGAGAAAGCAACGATTACGCCTTTTTGTCTGAGATCAATACTCTAAAAACTAGTCATAATGAATGTAATAGTGAAATTTTGTTTGAAAAGAGATGGTAGTAAAAATAAATCTCTAAATCTTTTTAAAATATACGCTTTGAGCACAAGCCCTAAAATGGATGTTTTTTTTTGTTGTTGTTGATTTTCTATATTAATCATTCAATATAATGCATAGTATTCAGTATACATAGAAATGTATTAGGACTGAAAATTTTAATTTAAAGTCTAATGACCAATGAATCACTTCACGAAAATCTGTTAAGAAATATATTACTGAGTTTTAACAGTGGTGTGATAGTAAATTTCTGAATATTCATTGTGGTATAGTTTAAAATTGCCTGAAATAATAACTTTATATGCTTTTATTCAGTTTAGATTATTTTTCAAGTTCAATTAAATGATGACCTCCAGGAATTCAAACTAAAGTGCTAGCATTCATTAATTAAGAAAATTTTTTACTTTTTTGAAGACACTTCTTTTCTTATAACTTTACATTTTGCAAAATATTTTAATACTGTAAAAAAATTTTTTTAATAGAATATTTTTTTTTATCAAAAATGATATTTGGAAAGTTTATGGTTTAAAATTTGCATGAATTTTCATCATGTTGAAACTGTTCGCATGTTATGCATATATTATTTTAAAAAAAACTAATCATAATTTTTAATAAAAATGATTTACTTAAAACAAAAACAAACAACAAAATAAATACACATACAGAAGCAAACTAAAGATAACACGACTTCTCAATTTAAAAAAAATCCTTAAATTTGGCAGATTTTAACATAACAGAGACAAGAAAATTACTGCGTGAAGTAACTGCCGTAATAAATTCAGCATTTATTAACTACTCGATGTGAATAATGCATTTTTGATGTGCACTACAGAAGGTAAATGTGTGTTGATCAAGCTTATAAAAATGCACAAAAATAAGTAATTGCAGTTTTTTAAAATGTTATATATAATCAAATATTTAGGAAAAAAATACATCAACTTACCTTTTTAACGATATCGTTGCAATGCATTGAATTTTTTCAGTGGTTACTTGTACAGAGTGTTTTTTTTTCAGGTATAGAAGTTTAAGTTGGCATTACTTTCCAAGATGGCGACCGATTTAACAGCTGTCAAGTGATTTATTCTCAGTTTGGTTTGGCAATTCATCATGAATAGACTCACGCCTCAACAACGCTTTCAAACTGTGCAATATTATTTCGAAAATAATGGACGATTTTCATAAGCGAATTTTGTTTAGCGATGAAGCGCACTTCTGGTTGAATGGCTACGTCAACAAACAAAACTGCCGCATTTGGAGTGAAGCTAATCCACTAGTGTATGTCGAAACACCGTTACACCAGAAAAACTGACTGTTTGGTGCGCTTTATGGGCTGGTGGAATCCTTCTTCAAAAACGACGAAGGCCACAACGTTACAGTCAATGGTGATCGGTATAGAGCCATGATTACTAACTTTTTCATTCCTGAATTGAACAATCATGATGCCCAGGAGCTGTGGTTCCAACAAGACGGCGCAACATGTCACACAGCTCGTGCTACAATCGATTTATTGAAAGACACGTTTGGTGACCGCCTAATTTCACGTTTTGGACCTGTGAATTGGCCTCCAAGATCTTGTGATTTAACACCGCTAGACTATTTTCTGTGGGGCTATGTAAAGTCATTGGTCTATGCGGATATTATTTTGACCATTTGGAAAACAACATTCGCCGTGTTATTGCCGATATACGGCCACAAATGTTGGAAAAAGTCATCGAAAATTGGACGTCCAGATTGGACTACATCCGAGCCAGCCGTGGCACTCATATGCCAGAAATCATATTTAAAATGTAATGCCCCAAGATTATCTTTCGAATAAAAAAATTCATGTCAATCGAATAATACATCGTTGTTTTATTGCAATTTAAAGTGCTATACCTCTAAAAAAATACCCTTTATATACCCATTTCTTTTTTACACAGTATATACGTTACTTAGAAAACCGTGTGCAAAGGAAAATCATGTAAAAAATACATGCGATATATGTTTAATTTGGGATATGTTCAACAACTTAAAAAAAATTGTGTAATATGAAAAGACTAAATATTCCCCCAAACCGTGAAAAATAAGTCATAACGTAATCTATGTTATATTTTTTATAAAAAAAACAAATTCATTTTTATTACAAAAAAATAGTATACTTTGAAAATTTTGCCTAAAAGTGACAACTCAAACCCAACCTGAACGATTTCTTTTGGCCACGCTCATCTTCAGGCACTTAGATTTTCGCCTCACTGATAAATTGCGATTCTTATAAAAAAACAAACGTTACAAAAATATTACCTAAAAGTTGTTTTGTAGTGAAAGAAATTGTTATAAAGACAAATTATACTGGAAATTTCTCCTTCGAATTAAAAACAACAACTTTAATTTGAGCATCACACACACAACCTTAAAATTTTATTGAAATTATTTCCGTCCGTAGGAACTGAACACTTTAACACAAAATACAAATATACTGAAGAATGAAATGCTGTGTCTTAGAGGCATCCTAAAAAAAACACAAAATAAAGAAAGTTATACAATTCTGGTATTTCTCGTAGCAGAATACTATATTTTTGCGACAGAGTGTATTTTTATAAAAAAAACAACCATAAAGTAAACAAGTCGCTTACACATGTGTGGTCATAAACCGACCGTCTTATGATTACACTGTCAAAATTAGAATTAAAAAGAACAACTTTTTTTGGATTTATGCAAGAACAAAATATTTGTGTAAAAAAGTATATTGGTGAACCATGCTATTTCTAAATCGTGTAAAAAGACCGTGTAAAAAAAGAATTTTGTGTACTTCGATGGTATGTAAAATTTCTAGACTTATCATTTCATTTGTAGGGGGTGTAACGTAGCCTGGCCTCCTTGTGGTGAACCCTGTTTAACGCTAAATCTGCTATAGCGATTGCCGCTCTCACCAAATCTGCTTTTGCGGCTGCTGCTTTAGATTATTGACTGGACATAAATGCCTTTGTGCTCATTTGTATCGTTTTAATCTGGGATACTCTTCTGTGTTTTGTGTACTTCTGGACAAGTCATGGACGTTTTTCATCTAGACGTGAGCTCTGCACTCAAGAGTTTGGACAGTATTGTGAAGAAGTATTGGAGAGCTCGTTGCCTAATGACCAGATGGTCAATGGCCAGGCATTTGATAAATAAATAAATCTCTCTCATTTCATTTGTTTATTTTAAAATCATAAGTATTATATTATTTCTCTATTGAGCAGAAATATTTTCTGCAACACATAAGCAAATATAAAATAATTAAGATTACTTAATATATTTCGTGTTTCATTAAATAGTTACTAACACTTTATTTGGTAACTATAACTATACATTTGCAAAAAAAGAGGTATTGACTATATCTGTTTTATTGAAAGCCGAGTAAATAGCGTAGTATTTGTTACAAGAATATTTTTCAGATTTACTTTTATTGACAATTTAATATATTCTATTTTCATCTAGCATCAAAAGTCTTACTTAGTGAAATTGTTATGGTAAAAGTAATAAACTTCTAAGATTAAGTGTTTATCAATCTAGGTATCTTAAGATAATTAGAGAGCCTTAAAATTAATTAGAGTTTTAGATTTCAATTACTTTTCTCAGTCGGAATACCTTTTCACTTTTTATTTGCTAAAAACGAGATAATTCATCAAAATAAAATGTGTATATACACTCATGGACAAAAACATTTGCGCACCAAGAAGGAATTCTCAAAATGAAACGAAATTTTACATACGTAATGACTACTTTGTATAAGTAAATGTAAAAGTAAAGTAAAAGGACAATTTATTTAAGAGAAAAAGGCAAAAGAACGCAGGATTTAATACCCTATTGAAGAACCTCTAGCACGAATGCACGATGCCATACGATCAGGCATTGAAGCATACTATTTCTGTATGATGACTTGAGACATTGCAGTCCATGTATGCAGTAACCTTGTCTCTAGTTCGTTCAAACTCGCCGTCACAAATTATCCCAGATATGCTCGATTGGAGACAAATCTGGGGATCGGGCAGGTCAAGAAAGGGTAGTAACAGTGAGGAGACAGTCGTGATACCCTTGCCGTGTGAGATCGATCATTGTCTTATTGAAATATGGCTCCTGGGAGCCGTTTCATGAGTGGCGACACATGTGGTTGCAGGATGTCATGAACATACCGCTGGACTTCCATGGTACCACGGATCAGTACTAGGGGTGATCGTGTATTGTAGGAATGACACCCCAACTGTGGGAGTGATGTGTCGCTGTAAAGCAAATGCAGGTTTGAGGCGTTCACCACGAAATCTCCACAAACGAACACAATTGTCTTTACTGCTGATATTGAATCTGGATTCGTCGCTAAAGACGACCTGGTTCCATTCCGCTGCAGTTTAGTTTCCTCGTGCGCGGTACCACTACAAACGGAGGCGTCGATTGTTGGGCATCAAGGGCAGCACACGTAATGGGTGCCACGATCCCAAATGTCTTTCAGCCAGACTCCTTCGTATGGTTCAGGAAGACACAGGGGCCCCTAGTGAAGGCTGCTACCTGTGCCTGGATGATGAAATAGTTGGCTGTACGCGTTTATTTCTTACGATGTGCCGGATTTCTCGACGATTGGTCTGTCGAGGGCGTCCTTAGCCTGGTCTTCGTGTAAATGATATTTCTCGGATCCACTGGTCCCAACACCTCCTCATAACACAATCAGATCGGCATAACTGACGAGCTACTCGCCTAGCTGTCAACCCAGCTTCCATCATACCAATGATTCTCCCCCTCTCAAACTGCATCAGCTGCTCACATTGTCTTCGAAAATAGCGTAATGGCATGTCAACCTCTGCTCTTCCTTTGTAAATGATTCAGCACACTCAAACAAGCTTTGGTTACCTGTTTTATACTCCACGGAGAACAACGTTAAACGCCATCTACCGGCTATACGTAATGCGTCCCCAGGCTGAATTTCTAATCATTTGCATATCTGCCCGACATGTTCCTTCATGCCAAGTTTCATTACAATCCCGCAATTATTTCTTGGTGCACTAATTTTTTGTCCATGAGGGTATTTCCAAATTAAGTAGCAATTTAAAAAGCGGGTCATTTTAATAAAAGCCAATCTGTGCGTTGACAGTTTGACTGTAAATAGTATTTCTGATGCAGTTAATGATAGTATTGATTTCAAGAAAGTAGATTAAGCGCGAAGAAAAATGTCAGAAACTTAGCTCGGAAGGAGATTTCTTAATCATTTTTAAGTTTCATCGGACTTTTCAACTCCAGTTATGATTTATTCAATAAAATGTGTAAGAAGTCTTGCGTGACTTTTGAATGAGGTAGACTCCACTGACTAAAATATTAAAATAGCAATGAAGATAAATAATAAACATATTTGATGTTTTCACAGATATATCACAAACAATTTTGTAAATCGCTACAAGCTTTTCTAAAAGTACATTTACATGGTTTTTTTTGTGCTAACTTTTACGTTTTTACAGATATATCATAAACTAGGGTTGGAAAACTTGTTTTGACTCGCGAGCTCCATTGTGGTAGCGGAGGTTACCAGAAGACAACACCTTTTAAAATGATTGCATTCATTATAAAAAAATAAATAAATGTATATTAAATAAATTGGTGGCAGTGTTTCATTCAATTTTTTATTGCGTTAATTTCATTTTATCTATAGCTTCTAGCGCATTTAATTTTAAAATTTGTTTTATGAGACACACAAATGTACCCCCTATCATACTTTTCTACATTTTTTAAAACCAGGAGTGAGATTTTTTTTGCTTAAATTCTCTTCTCAGCCTGCTAGAGTTTGTCGATTGTTGAAAAATAAGCAAGAAGACTTCCCGGAAAAAACTTTGCTCACAAATATATGCCAATTAAAATATGTAGAACAATTCTCCCGCAGATTTCTTGATACATGAAAACTTTCCAGCTGGCAAAGATTTGTAACAGCCAATTAATGCCATAGTATGAAACATTTTCTTTACACCATGATCTGACTTCAAGTCAATAAGTTCAAGCTGTAACTTTTCAGTTGATGATATCAATAGATGCAGCAATGCAGTGTTTTTCAAACTGAGGGGCGCACCCCGTCCCCAGGGAGACGTGGGAAACCTACAAGAGGGCGCGAGCATACTGTGTGTGAAAAGTCTAAAACAAAATATTCTTTTAAAAAATTATTATTTTCCTCAAAGTAAACAAATAAAATACATTCCGACATAATAAATATAAAATAGACATTTACATTGATATAATACACTTATAAATATATCAGTACTGTGCAATGTATTTCATAATTAACTTAACCATACAAAGTTAAGAACAAGTTTAATAATTACCAGTGACCCAAAATAGGCTTGTCATACATAATGTTAAAAACAAAAATTAACCCTTATCTTGATAATCTGTACAGTTTATAATCAATCCTTTAAATGTCAATTTAAAAGTTACGCAATTAGCCCCCTCCATTGTCACTGTTTAACACGTAGGCGAGCGTGTGTGGTGAATCGGAGGGGGGGAGTCTATGGATAGAAAAGGAATAAATAAGCAATGCCTCTCTCTGAAACAAGTATATCTTCCCAACACTGTCAAGGGCCTTTTACAGCATTCCAAATCCTTCGGAATAGTTTTTTCGATAGCAGCGCACAGAAAATATCGTACATCGGAAAGACGTATATATACGTATAGGACAATTAAAACACTGTCTGAGCAAGACGTTGGCATATGCCGGTGGCATTTAAAGTCGTACACTACTGTAGGTTTAGCCTGAAAGTATAGTATTATTGAATTCAATACATAATTAATGTATGGATGGGAGGGGTGATGAAAACTGTGATTGAATATTGGGTCGCAAATATTGAAAATTTGAGAAGCACTGCAGCAATAAGGTAACAGAGCGAATTAAATTTATATTCAATTTTCTTACAATTTTGTGACTTTGGCCTCGAAACTCTGAAGATGATCTTTTAGTGGAAACATTTTCAGGTGCTTTGTGTTCTGCATAGGGAAAAATGAAAGAAGAATCTATGATCGCTCATGGGAAAGGAATCTTAGTTCAAAGCGGATTTTCTGACTGTCTTCGTGGGCCACATAAAAACACCTTGCAGGCCAATAATTGCTCAACCCTGTCATAAACAATTCTGTAAATCATTATATGTTTTTCTTAAAGTACATTTACATGTTTTATCGTGTTAATTTTATCATAATTGATTAATTTTATGTATAAAAATATTTTTGAGTCTAATTATGAATGATATTTTTTGAAAAGATTTCTTCTCATTTGCGTATTATTTTATTTTATTTACATATACATATAAATACGGATCTACTAAGAATGATTATTAATTTTTCAGTATGATTTCATTTAATATAACAATCATTTCAGTTACGTATTTTCAAATAAACTTTAATTATTGCTTACTATAAATTAAGAATTTACTATATTTTATTGAAAACTTTGCTTCGTTATTTTAAATCGCAACAACAAAAATATCCGAAATAATTTTATGTTGTTGCAATATTGCATTTGAGTAGAGATTCATTCTTTCACGTAATTAAAGTAAAAATTTGCTTAAAAATATATATTTGAATTATATTAAAAACATAAAAACACATAGAAACCTTTGTTTGATAAGCGGCGGTTAAATTCTTATGCTGGATACATAAATAATATGTCGATATATGTTTTACGCAATTTTTTTTCAAAAAATCATGTTCCTTTTTTTACGTTCATTAAATCAGAAAAATGTTTCTAATATCCGTCAAATTTTTTTTAAAAAAAAATTAAGTTTTCAGCCAAAAATGCGGTGAATATTTTACATTAAACCAAAGTTACAATAAGAACAAAAAGAAAAACTAAACATTAGAAATATTTTACATCTCCTGCCATTAAGAATTTTACTTCCAGTATGCATATGCGGCCGCGGCAGCCTTGTGGTCAATGTAACAAGCATGTCATGAGTTTGAGCGGAAGACGTGCCGTGCAGAAGGAGACGGTGCACGTTAAATATGACAAGACTCAAAGTCATCCCATGGTACGGTGTGAAAATTAAGAGAGAAGGTGCAAGCCCAGGTGTCGTCCTCTTCACTTGATCATGGTTCAAAATTACGTGGTTCGTTGTCAAAAGCTCTCAAGTTGCTGAATAGTGTGACATGAATATTCGCTCATTCACACCAGTATGCATACATTTTTATTTTAAACAGACTTAACTTAAAAGAGTCAAAACCATTTTATATTAATAAATTAAATGCAGAAACACTTTTTAATAATTTTAAAATCAAATAGTTTGTAACAAATACACATTGATTTTAATTTTTACATAATGCCAAGTGCTAATTAATTTAATAGAATATATGGGTTAAATTTTACAAAAAAATTATCGAGGTATAATATTATTACAATAAACACATTTATTTGACCAGAATGTACATACTCAGCTATTGAATTATGAAAATGAAGGACATACTTAAATTGTAATTGTTATAACAAAATCATAATGGATTTCTAAGTATCAAATATATTAAGAGCGTGTGGTAAGTTTTAAACAGAAATTATGATTTAGAATAATAGCACAATTATTCATGTTTGTACTTAAAAGTGCCTATCTGTGTAGTATCTTTTATTTATTTATAGATGCACTATTAAACACACACGTATATATTAATATATATATATATATGTATATGTATATGTGTGTATATGTATTGTTTTATGTATTTATATTATGTAATTTGTTTATATGTATATGTATATGTGTGTATAAATTTATATATATGTATATGTATATGTATATGATTATATATTAAAAAATTCTTATATTGGATTAATATATATATATATATATATATTCATTTTTAATAATATATTAATAATGTACTCAATTGATGAAATTCTAAATTAATGCTGAATAGTAGGTTGGAATATAGTAGGACAGTACAGGACTAAGTAGAATAGCCACAATAGTACAATAATAGATTCTTTGGCTTAGGACTGAGACTGTAGGCTTAAACATAGATTATAGACATTTAATCTCTCCTTTATTTGCCTTGATCAGTGATTCTCACCCTTTCTTTTGTTGTACAGTTTGAACACTTTCAAAATTGGTGGCTCGCTAATAATACAATAATTTTAAGAGAATTTTTCTAATCTTTAATACACTATGTAAAAAAGTTTATGATAATCGTTTCCAATGTTAAATAAAATAATATGTACGACAAAGACAACGAAGTATTTATTGAAAAATTCATTAAAAATTAATTATAAGAATATATTCAACGAGAAATTTGAGTTTGAGATGATTTTTGATCATTTCGTTTATATCTGATCGTAAAAATGATAATGTCACTCTCATTTCGACGTTAAAAGTCTCAATATTTTTAAATTTTTTTTTACTGAATTATGCTGAAAATCTATAAGATAAGATCAAATAAGATGTTAAAAATTGTATCAATATCTTATAAAGCTTTTTTGGCTTTATGAGATAATCACCTCTAATTCTAATTAAAAATGAATTAAGTGACTTCCTATTGTTTTGAAATTAAATCTTGATTATTACAGAGTGAAATTAGTTTTTTCTCTTCATTCGAAGTTATTTCATATACAATTGTACCCGTTTATCACAAATGGATTACGAGCCCAATCAATTCTTTTACATCCGTCTATACCCAAAAGAGTAAGCTAAATATAGCACGAATACTCTTAGTTTAATTCTATAAAACGGCCGGAATATTTGGCATGGGATTTTAATTTTTTTCTCAGATTATAATTAATAATCTTAAAAGAAACTATCGGAACACTTCAAAAATTTGGCAGCACACAATGTGCACTGGCCTATATTAAAGGCTAAAACAATATAAGATAAAAAAAAAACAATTACAAAATTTTAATACAAAAATTAATCTATATAAAAATATAAATCTCCTCTATTTTATAGTTTATAAGACTAATCTACTTGCATAGAAGTTTGTAAGAAATTTAAGGTATCCGACTGCGTTTGGAACCATGATTTTAAATAAGCACATAAATGGATAATTTTCATGATATTTAGTGTCACTTAGATTAGAATACATGTATAAAATGGTTTTAAGGACATTTAAAAGTATTATTTAAATACAATATTTTGGCAAAAAATTAACTTAGAATAACCTTTTTTTTTCAAAATGTTTTCTTTTTGTGAAAAATGCTTCTATTATAATAATATTTTGCCTGTATATAGCTCAGACTTCTGTACAGAGGCTCAACTATGATTTTTGAAAAATTCACATTCTTTTTAGAGTTACAATCAATTGAAATAATTATCGGCGTTTTTTTCTTGAAGTTTCTCCCCTCTGTTGTCGTAAAACATGAATAAACCCACTTTTAAATTATATATTTCAAAAATTCTAGCTGTGCATCTGTACAGAGGTCCGAGCTATATACAGGCAAAATATTATTATAATAGAAGCATTTTTCACAAGAAGGGAATATTTTGAAAATGGGTCATTCTATGTTCATTTTTTTGTCAAAATATTGTACATAAATAATGTTTTATTGTAATAACATTCTTAGAATAATTTTATTTACATTTTGTAATATAAGTAACACTGAATATTATCCATTTATACGCTTTTGCAAAATTACGGTTTTGAACGTAGTCGGATACCTTAAAAATACTAAACTTATTTTTTTTCGATTTATCCAATGATAAACAAAAGAAATAGAAATCATTACACACATTTCCCTATAACCTTTCCAAACAATGGATACCACAAAATATCATTTAAGGTTAAAATTGCTTCTAAATGTTCTTCAACTAAAATAATAGTTCGTTGTATTCAGAAAATATGAAAACAGTGAATGGCATTTAAAAAAGTTTTTTTTTCAGAAGAAAAAGTATAGAAACAAAATTTAATATTTTTGTATATTTGTAATAAACTTATTACAAATATATGTGTTAAGATAATTAATAAAGTAAAAAAAAATAGTAGAGAAAAATAGTTCTAAATAGAGTATCTGGTAAGTGTTCATTATTATAAATATTTCCTCTGTCCTTATTAACTGCGCAAGTACTATACTGTACACAATAAGGAATTATATTCTTATAAACAGATATATAGATATTACAGCTATCAGGAAAAAATTAATAAAGTTTAAAATAAAAGCATACGGGTTTTGCAATCTGAATCGAAATTTAGGGACATTTAGTGCCAGCTCAGGTGTCGTCCACGTCACTTGACCATGGTTCAAAATTACGTGGTCAGTCGTTAAAAGCCCTCGTGTAGCTAAACAGTGCGAGATTAATATTCACTCACTTACTCACTCTGGAAAGGAGACATACTCTGTGTGTATATTCAACACAAAATATCAACTTTAAAATATTAAAATAAATTACAATATATCTAAAGATATTTCTGCATAATGTCGAATGTTCTCAAAGTTAAGGTGTAGTTAAACTAATTTTAAAAATTTGGAGACATTCTCTGAGTAAAAAACCTGAAAATTATATCTTTCCTTTACGATGATTTTATAAATAATATATAAGTATATATATATATATATATATATATATATATATATATATATATATATATATATATATATATATATATATATATATATATATATATATATATATATATATATATATATATATATATATATATATATATATATATATAATTGATGCATTTTAATGATTAAGATATATACTTACAACTGAAACGGGGTATGTCGGAATCTAAGTACCGTTTAGTTCAAACGCAATCGCAGTGGTAGTTTTGCAGTTTAACACTTGCGCACACGTGCCTCTGGTTGATTGTCAGTCTGGTGATGCTATTATTGACCTATGGTGTTGTTTCCGCACGTATTAGAGAGTTTTCGAAATGTTTAAGACGATTGCTGAGAAGTGCGTTCTGTAATCCATTCTTTGAACACAAATAATATTAAGAAAGTTGAAATTCATTATCAACTTGTCGAGATCTATGGCGGATGAGTGATGAAATGGGGAAAAAGTGGGTTCGACAATTCAATGATATGCGCTCCAGTGTTCATGACGAAGCACAGAGTGGGTGGCCTTCTGTTGTTAATGATGGTTTGGTTGAAAAAGTGGATGAGAAATTTCTTGAAAATAGACACTATTCATAGTAAGATTGCTTTATTACGAGTTTCCGCAAATTTCAAAAGAAGCTCACTAGCGGCATCATTTTTTTAAAAAAAGGTATCGACAAGTTGGTTTACCTATAAGAGAAATTTCTGAAGAATTGTGTTAACAATGTCGAAAAATAGTTTCCAACATGCTCGTTCAACTAAAAATAAATTTTGATTTGTAGAAAGAATTTTTATGTGAGTTGTTTTGAAAACGGTTTCGGAACACGCCTTGTATTTTATATGCCCTTTAGAAACTCAAAAACAATTCAAATTTTCAAGACGACATTCGGGGCAGTAATTTACTCTTATACAGATGTAAGAAAATTATAATAAAATGTTAACAACAAACTTATGCGATTGTTATTTGAAATTTCAATCATATTTTACTTCAATAATGCAAATTCAATAAATAACCGAATTACATGTTGAATAAAGAATTTGTATGAAAAGTAATTTACAATTAATAAACAAAAGCTGTATTCCTTAGAAATGTTAGAAATTAGACAAGTAATTTACATATTTGTATTTCAAAAATTCACAGTGATTTAATTTGATCATATAGAATCGTTTACAAATCACGCATTTTGAACTATAGGGGAATCAGCAGGAAAAAAAGTATTTTGAATATTTTTTTTTTATAAAAAAAATAATAATTTCCGTAGTGATACATGTTTGGTGAAAATTATTAAAGAGATGCATTTAACTTTTTAATAAACACTGAAAAACATGATAAACAATAAGAGAGGGATTAATGGATTTTTTTATTAAAGTAGCCCTTAAATACAACACGAATGAAATTGACTATTACCCACTTAGTGTTTTAGATTCAAGATCAAATGGCAAAATAACAAGGAACCAGTTCAGTTAGTTCATAAATAAAAATGCAGTGTAAACAGGATTAAAGTAATCATGTTTGAGAAATTGGATCGCTAAATAGAGCATTTAAACTGAATTCATTCTAGATATACTTATAAAAGTAATCACAAAAATAATCAGAGGTGCTTTATTTTCCTAGCCTATTTTATAAACCAAAATTACTCGCCTTAATAAACAACACAGAATAATCCGTTTCAAGACAAAATACTCAAAAGCTAAATTTCAACAAGTAAAATTTATGCGTAAAGCAAAATACCTGGTACTATTTTTATTAATTCCTTTAAAATGATCTTAAACGCCGAAAGGGGGAAAAAGCAAGATCTGAGCACATCCGACTGTTTAAATTTTCGCGTTAAAGAACAGATGTTCGTAAGTAGCTCTATAAATTTTGAAAATACTGGTAATATAATAAAGTTAAATAAATCAAGATGCAAACCGTCAATTTTTCTTTTTTCTAAATCGATCCAAGTATTGATTTAAAGAGTTGCATATCGAAATATAATAATTCTATACGTACAACGTAGGATAAAATAATCTTTTCCTCCTTTCTGTTTATTATTTATTTTTGTTTTCTTCCCTTGAAGTAGATAACTCATGCATATTTAGCACTACAAAATCATATTCTTTGTAAGTGGGAAGGAAGAAAGTGTTCTATTCTCTTTCCAACCCTAAATAAATCTGCGATGCTTTTTTGAACAGAATCGAAATTCTCACGCTAGACGCAACGATTTGTCTCAATTTTCCCTTTACGCAATATCTACTTTTCAAATCCAGGTGAAATTCTTCGCACACGAAAGGCGAAGGGTTTCTTTTAAGAGGGGAGAAAGAAAAGCCGAACATTCTTTTTCTTTCCCCCCTTTTTTTCGGGAATAAAAAAAAGGATAAAAATAATAATTAAAACAAATCGTTCTGCAAACCTTTAAGTCTGTCTTTTGGAAATCAGAGCAAGGAATAAGATTTTGGGAATGAGAAGAAGTTGTCTTTGCACTGGAGTAAAAAGCCTTCGGCTCTCTATCTCTTTCAGATGTACAGTAGATATCGAGAGAAGAAGGACTAAAATTATTCTTGGAATTAGAATACTCCCCTATCTCTATCTTTTTCCCTTAGGGCACATCGTGCTCCCCAGCTTAAGCGATTGTCGTGACATTACTTATTTCGTTATTTTTTAAGCGCTCTCATTTGGCTTTTTATCGCAGAATTTATCGAGATTTCTATTCAGTGAAGAACATGGAAACGCTTCACTTGCTTTACTTTCAAATCAATTGATGTTAGTTTTACTTTCGTTATCTTGTTTTTAGTAGCTTCACTGCTTGGAATTGAGATGCTATGAAAATAAATTGTTCGTCGATGCCTCTCTTGTTCATCAAAAGTATTTCTACTTGTAGCTTTGAAACAGATAAGAGAAGAGCGTAAGAAGAAGGTCTAAAGAAATTACTTTTGTGTTTTAATTAGAATTTTTCGCTTATGTTTACTTCGACGTGGAACATTCATTACTTCGTTTGAATTTTGTAAGCAACTTCTGATAGAAATATTTTTATGTTTATTAAATTGAATTGGAAAAAAAAACTCTGATTTTAAATCTCAAAGAAATTTATGAATAAATGCTGAAAAATATTTGTCGATTTTATTTTAAAAAGTGATTTGTTCATGAAAGAGAAAAGGGATTTTATTCCTAATTTCACCCTCGTCAACAGCAGTAAGTTTATTTGTTTTGAAATTGTTTAGTTCTGTATATCATTAAAGTTAATATCTCATTACATATTAACTGTATTTCAAAGATACCGTGTTTATTCGAATCTAAGCCGCCATCGATTCTAAGCTGCACCCTTAATTTTTATCACATTTTTGTGAAGAAATGAAAAATAGCACACAATTGCTTATCGAGATATAAAATATTTAAGAAATTCACACACACACACAAAAAATAATGATAGCTAGTAAATGAATAATTCATTGATTTTACTAATATTATAAACTTTTAAATACATACTGTAATTGCTCTAACCGTTAGTACTATGTTCAATTTCCCCCATCCAAAGAATTTTTCTACCTTTGATTCTAAGCCGCACCCAATTTTGAATAGCTTTAACATTATAAAAAGAGCGGCTTAGATTCGAGTAAATACGCTATTTAATGCAAAATAAGTATACATGCTGTAAGAAAATCCTAAAAATAAATATAATGTTTAATTTGAGATATAATTTGATACTTGATAGTGATACTTAAAAAGAAAGTAATGCTAATAAATAATTAAATTAAATAAATATGGGGAAATAATATAACTTTACAAATACATAAACACTGTCGCGTACTGAAATATTTTAAATAAGTATTACTCGAGCTTTTTGAAATAAATATTAGTATAATATTTTAAGTGTACGAATATTGTTTTTTTAAAATATCTGAGTTACAACTCTTTGCTATGAAGATGAGGAACGACTTCTACTGACCAAACGATTGAGTACAAAATCCAGTCTAATACATGCATGCTACTATTGATGAAGATTATTAGAATGATAATACCTAAAATGCTTCATTTTAAGAATAAAGTTCATTCAAAAACATCAATTTTAAATCTTATAATAATTGTATTTTATCTAATATTTTCAATAGAAGGAGAAAAACGATTTTAATACTTATCCCCGGTAAAATCTTGACAATACATTTGATGTAATATAGGAATGACAATTAATTATTTTTTTAACGAATGGCGATTCTCGAAAAGTTTTTATCGTTACACAGATAGATTTGATAGCCTTGTTCAGATGATTTACGGAACATTTTTATTTTGACTAAGAACTTCTGCTGGAGAAACGTTTTGAGACAAATATGTGTGATTCATAAATGTTGTAAGATATAAATAAAAGAAACGAGACATGGATCAAGGTACATGAAAACATTTTACTTACTATATTTTTTTGGTAAAAAAGTGTACAATCCATGCATATATTATAAAAAATCAGCAATCACATGCAATTTTTCATAATAAGAATTAGTTAAAATCGGGGATGGGGTTTCTCCAAACCAAAGAGCAATGCTGCGTAAGTATGAAGCATTGCCTCTGCATTGGGTTTGCTTTCCAATTTTTGCGGAAGAGAGATTACCACACACATATTTTGAATTGCTTTTAGAGTGAAAATAAAGCTGGTAACCTCAATATTCCAAAATTTCCTTAACATATTTAATTAGGTTTATATCAAGGGAATTACCAAGTCAATTCATTCATATTCTTTTGTCGAAGGGAAAATTGGCCATTAGCCAAATACTTAGCCAAATGCTTAGCGTAATCCCCTAAATGGAGTGCTTTCCTCTGTCCTTCCCCTCTTTAGAATACAAGCCCCATATTTTGTAAAAATACAACTAAATCTGGCGCTATTAATTGATTTTGAAAACACCGAGTAGAAATTACTTCTGTATTGAAACATATTTATACTGTAGTTTGTTAATTTCACTGGTGTTAAATACCGACAATTATGTTATGTTATTTTATGCTAAAATGATTTATCTTGACATATAACGTATTTTCTATTTTTAAATTTTCGATTTCATTGTCTGGAAAAGATATTGGGTTATTCCAAAGTCTTTCGTTAAAATGGATAACGTTTGATAAACATCTAAGCGTGGTTCTTAAGGAAATAGATTTAGATTATATTAGATTGTTAAGGAATTATATTCTGTTTGCTGTTACGGTAATAATTCAACGAGTGAGAATTTTTATTTCTTTTTTATGTTAAAAAACTCTGCATGTTTTCTCGTAATATATATCTAAAGAAGGAGTCCTTATAATATATATCTAAAGAACTAGTCCTTATGACATATCTAAAGAACGAGTCCTTACATTATGCATCAAAAGAGACAAACCTTGTTTATTATTAAGCTGATGAAAGTGATAATTTCCCTCTGTATCCTCTTTTATTTCATGACTTTTAAAATGTTAGTCTATTGTACGTTTTTTTTTTATCTAATTCTCAATATTCTTAACAATTTTTGAGCTGTAAGAGAAACAGCAAAAAATTGTAACATAACCTAAATAGAATTACTGAAACATTTGTGTTATTTACTTCAGTTTTAATTTAATTTGTTGTTAACCCAAAGTGTTTTTTTAAAATTAAAGGACATATTTATTATGGGGATAATTTTTAAGAACAACAAGAAAACTAAGCTTTATTAATTTTTAAGCGCCTATTGCGAGGACAAAATAAATTTCATCCCTAATGATAAATTTTTAATTGATTGTATTAATGATTATATAACACTGAGATGGGTATAAAAATTATTAATACGTAATTTTAGTAATATTATTCTATTCTATTTAATGTTCATAAAACAATTAACAAAATACAGCGTACTTGAAAAAAAAAAAACATTGGTATCAGAACAATATCTTTTATTTCCTTTGTTTTCTTTTTCCATACAAATAAATCTCCAGAAAATCATCAATAAGCACTGTAATGTCTAGCAGACACTTAGGGGGAGCACTTTCAAAAAGTAATTGTCAAATTATTCTAAATATTTTTCTTCTTCAACTACTTCTTTGCTCAATAAAGATCCCAGCTACGAAATGTTCAAGGAAAAGAACAATCCAGAAAAGAAATCCATACGTTGCCTTTATTGAACGCACAAATAATTTTAGATGTAGATAGGTTCAAGCGAAACAGGGGCACAAAGATCCACAACCAGCGTTTGTCGCTATTGGAAATCTCTAAATCCCCTCCCTTACCCAAGAAAAAGAGAGGTACTGCATGTTGGAAGGTAAAATGGGGATTTTGCTATAGATCCATACTACTTGGGTTAGTAGGCTGCCGAAGGACGTTGTAATAAAGAAGGACCGGAATAAAGATGAAAAAAAGTTATCTATACATTCATATATATAATATATATATATATATATACTCACAAAAGAGAAGCACAGTGTTATTCGGTACGGTTGATAGTGGAGACGTGAATTGGTTGAATATGATTTTGTTTTTCCATTCTCAAAATGTTGAAGAACCTGCATTGCCATTGATGTATTATTTTGCCTACTAAATTGAAGTTTACACAATCAAAGCTTTTCAAAGTTTCAAGTCAAAGCTGATTTAAGGATTACTGAACAAAACCTAAATGCGAAAGTGAAAATAATAAAAAAAAATATATAAGGAAAATGATATTTGTCAAAAGACTAGTGTTGGTATTTTTAAATTGCGTTGTAGTAAGCGCTTCAAATATATTTCGTACTCTTAAAGGAAAGTTGGTTTCTATATCTTCGATAGTTTAATAACTACTGTAGTGTTGTTTCCTTAAAACTGCTGTCTGAAAATTATGTTTTTATATAGAGGTTGTGATAATTGTCTATAATGAGCTTCGTTTTATAGTTTAATGATGTGTGTATTAAAAAATTTAGAGAGTGTGCGCGAGGCATGAAAACACAAAACTAAATAAAAAAAAGCATGAACTTGGAGTAGCTTTCATAATAAAAACACTTTACCAAATTGTAATTGTTAACAGATTCATCTCCATGATCTTATTAAACTATTCATATCACCGATCAATTATAACCCAATTATATTTTGTATCGATAATTACACTGGGTGGAAACTTAAAAGTTCTTATAAGAAAAAAAATTAGGATATTAAGACAAGATAGAGATAAAAGAAATTTAATTCAAATTTTAGATATCTATTTAAAATAGTAGCTGTGTTTTATTTATGATACTTGGAAACCCCTTGCAAATATTATTTAAAATGTTAATTTATTTATATGATGCATGAAAGTCCACAATAGTCTCCTGCCACAATATATGGTTTTAAGCTTTTTAAATAAATAGATGTACTGTAAAAAACTCCTATTAAATTCCGGCAGTATAACTAACAATTAATAATTATTTAAAAGTCAATTATTTTAATTAGGGACTAAACACAAAATTCATTTTTCTTAAATACCTCGAACAGTGTTACGAATTAAAAAAACAAACGAAATGCCCATTTTTAAAGTAAAAATAACAGTATCATTCTTTGGAGACTTAAGGGTTCCTTTTCTTTAAAGATCTGAAAAGAATTTCAATGAGTAGGAGATGTAATGGTTTGGAAAAAGTAATAGAGTACCTAAAATATTAAATGGAAATTTTATATTGTGTACAGTTATCGCTCATGAAATTCATGTCCCTGAGGTACTGTTAGCATTTTTGTTCTTATATATTTTTACTACATGTGAATTTGTTTTTTTGGAAACGTCTACATAAGGTCTATCATATGCTTTTCAGCTATTAAAATATTGATCAGCAAGTGTTTAGATAGATTGAGTATTTTATGTTTTGCTGACCATATACGACTATGGAGGATAATGCATTGCCCTTTTTCGAATTGAACTTCTTCTAATGAATTTCGTGTGGTGCGCTATTATAGTTTTGCTCATAACTTTAAAGGACATTCAAACAGTCTTTATAGCTAATTTTAAATAATGAGCAAATCAGAACCCAATTTTATACGAAAAAACATCAGTGGTAGGAGGGTTAGGAAATTCTAAAGAACAACTAAAATATGAGTTTGTAAACAGGTCATGAGTTATATTGTTGTATCACTATGAACCACCATTACCATTAGCGATTTTAAAACATGAGATAGACTTTAACTGAATTAAACCTATCAGTATTCATTCTATTAGGCATCTTAGAACCAGTTTTCATTGCCAGGGAAATTTATAAAACTCTCTTTTCGAAAACCAACTATTATTTTTAGACTTTTAAATTTTAATCCCGTTAGAAATGCTTCATATACGTTTATATAATTGATATTTATTTTTAAAAAATGGGAAGCATTTCTTTTCAAAATGTTTGTAATGTGTTTTGTTTTTGTAAAAAATTTAAGCACACATCACAGAACGAATGTGTTTCTCAAGTTTATGAGCAAGTGTAATTTAAAACAAACATCTATAAAGTACTTTTATGTGACTATTGTAATAAAATATGAACCGAAACAAAACGGTAAAAGTTATAGTTGCAAAAGAAATTAAATTTTAAGAAATGAATTTAGTACTTTCTTTGATTCACACCTTGATTCTACATTTTGATGCTTAGAAGTTATTTATTTATATCACGCGTAAAGCAAATTGCATAACATTATAACTGATTATTACTAGTTTATTATTATTATTAGTTTTTTTTTGGGAAAAAAAACACTTGTGTTTTCTAAGCATAAACTTATATTTTTATTATACTTTCTGCAGTATATTGCAAGTTATTTGAACAATACTATAATCATTTAAGTTTCCAGAAAACTTTAAAACAACGCAAAGCTGTGTTATTGAAGAATTATAATTGAGGATCTGGCGATTCCACTATCGAACTAAAATCAAAGAAACTGATTTATTTCACTGTGCTACATATTTAAGCAATACCCTTCATTCTACTACTTTTTCAGCAGTACAATTGCAATTGAGATAGCAAAAAACAAGCGATAATAAATAATATGATACATAAGAAAAAACTATTATTAGATATTACTGCCAAAACTCTTTTAACAGATTTAGTGTTAATCAAAATTCATAAAGCTTATTATTTCAAAAATCAAAGTTTCAATGCTTAATTTTTTTGTTCAGTCAAAATGTAGTTGAAATCAACAAAATATATAAATGATTAATTAGAGAAAATCATGAAATAGTTGAAGGCTGACAGACATATACATCTTTTGGTCACTTTTTTTTCAAATAGGGCTGTGGATTGGTTATTACTATTGCAGTCCTAGCATATTCCACGGGAGCTGGTATCACTTTTTAGTGTGGCATCATATAGGTGGGTACCAATTCCCAAAATGTAATTTTGTCACTTTGGTTCCACCATGAGCTCTGTCATTGCGAAATTGTACTTGGAATTTAATTTTATCGTGAGCAGCCTGGGATCTTTTCATTACAATGTGTAGCAATCTAAATTACTGCTAATTTAAAGTAACTGGTCGAATTACATTTGAATGAGTTTTTACGCCATACTTTTTTATTTATCACTATTTTATCATAACCCCCCATTAAATTGTAGATTTTTGGTTAACCGTAATCCCGTTTAATTCTTGAAACTACCTGTAAATAACACTAGTTTCTTACTTTTGATTAAGGTATCCATGATTTTAAAAAAGCGCATAAATGGATAATTTTCATGATGTTTGGTGTTACTCAGATTAGAATACATGCATAAAATTGTTTTAAGGACATTTTAACAAAAAAAACTATTTAAATATAATATTTTGGCAAAAAATTAACTTAGGATAATCTTTTTTTCCAAATGTTCTCCTTTTGTGAAAAATGGTTCGATTATAATAATATTTTGCCTGTATATAGCTCAGACCTCTCTACAGAGGCTCAAATAGAATTTTTGAAAAATTCACATTATTTTCAGAGTTACTACCAATTGAAATAGTTATTCGCGTTTTTTCTTAAAATTGTTCCCCTCTGTTGTCATAAAATATGAATTAACCCACTTCTATGTTATGAATTTCAATAATTCTAGTTAAACCTCTGAACAGAGGTATGAGCTATGTACAGAGAAAATATTATTATAATAGGAGTATTTTTCACAAAAGGAGAACATTTGGAAAAAAGATTATTCTAAGTTAATTTTTTGCCAAAATATTGTATTTAAATAATTTTTTTTGTCAAAATGTCCTTTAAACAATTTTATTCATATATTCTGACCTAAGTGACATTTAATATCATGAAAATTATTCATTTATGCGCTTTTGAAAATCACGGTTCCGAACGTAGTCGGATACCTTAAATCTATTTAGAATTCTAACTATAATATATTTGGTTAATATTTTGTTAATATATTAAACATAGTTTTTATTGCATACTATATTACATAGTAGAACAGATTAAAAAATACTTTGTTAAAATATGATTGTTTTTACATCTATGTAAATTATTGTTATTTATTTTTAGAAAAAAAATGAATATTATGAAGGGATTTTTATTTTTATAATATTAAATTGATAACATAAATTGTGTTTCCAAAATCTGAAACAGATGAATCATTTTAATTGCAAATACCGCATCACTGAAGAAATATGTAGTCTTTATATTCGAATAAACATATTTTTAAATTAACTAAAGAAATCTCAGCTCCATTTGCGATGTTTTAAAAAAGAAAACAATTACTTAATTTATAAGTAAGACAATGAATAACAGCTTTTGTTTGTTGTTTTCTTTCACAATCCTTAAATAGAAATGATTATCTTACGTAAATTTAAATCAGTAAATAATGGAATTTGCTCAACATTATTTTTCTTACAAATTTAAACAGTTGATTTTTGCGCATTTTCAGAACTATTCAGCTTTTATGTATTATAAAAAAACTGTTTTCTTTATTCTCAGTGAAAAAAATTATATTCTCATTCAATGCACAATTGAAACAAGTGCGCGCGTAATTATTTCTTGCTGTTCTTGCTGTCTCAACTAGGAGAATAATTACTTTTAGATTCTGAAATAAATTGTCAAGAGCATTCGCGATTGTTTCCCCTCATTGTTATCCAGAAACTACTGCCAAACTAATCAAATATTTACTTGCATACCTTATGAATAAGCTCTTAAGAAAACAGGAATAAAAGGGCTAAAAGAATTTAAGGTTAGAATATTTTAAATTCTCTAACTTAGGATAATTAGCTACGCAAAAATCGTTTTGCTTTTATTGCCTTTTCACGTTAACCTATCCTTTTACTTGATAAGATTTAAAGATCGCATACAGATAATGTTTTGATACCGGAAAAAAATATTCTCAAAACAGTTCACCATTAGATAAACAAGAGTTGCATAACATTTATACACAACAGCAAAAGGGAAAAAGTCGGCTTGCTTCGGGATATACCAGCGGTTGTACGGTCCAAAAATAAACTTAAGAAGAATCACAAATTTGCATTTGGAATGTGATTATTAGCAATTACCCCTGAAAAAACATCCTGGTCAATCAAAAACCTTACACATTTACAGGCTTCAAAACTAGTTCGGGAGCTAAGAGGTTTCTTCGCACCATATACGAAGCAACTCGAAATAATAGAATGAAGTTCGAACAAAACCTCAATTTCCGTAGCCCTTTTTCTTTCATTGCAGGACTCTTGAAGAGAGAAAAGAATGTTGGCTAGAGAAAAAAGGACTCATTATTTCGTATTGTAATGTCTTTTGTTAAAGTTAAGATCCTGACTGAAAATTGCGTTTCTATTGAATCACACTGCAATAAGGAAGACACAAAAGAAAAGTTGTGCCAAACAAGCGTCAAGTCTTCGTTTAAGGAACATGATTTGAACGTAAATAGGTTCTAACTTCACTTACCGTAAATTTTTTGGAAGAACAATTCTACGACTAAGGTCATATATATGTGTATATATAAGACAGATATAGATATATAGATATAGATATATAGATATAGATATATAGATATAGATATATAGATATAGATATATAGATATAGATATATAGATATAGATATATAGATATAGATATATAGATATATATATATAGATATAGATATATAGATATAGATATATAGATATAGATATATAGATATAGATATATAGATATAGATATATAGATATAGATATATAGATATAGATATATAGATATAGATATATAGATATAGATATATAGATATAGATATATAGATATAGATATATAGATATAGATATATAGATATAGATATATAGATATAGATATATAGATATAGATATATAGATATAGATATATAGATATAGATATATAGATATAGATATATAGATATAGATACAGATATATATATTGTTACAAATTTAGTCTTATTCTAATTGTTTCTACTCATTTGTGTTCATTTTTACAGTTTAATTTGTCGTATCTAATGTGATTTCAACCCTGTTTACCTGTAATATCATTTCCACTGCATTGCACGGCCCCCATGCTTTAACATTGGTTTAAATGGTAAACTCGCCAAATATTGCAGCTAGCGCCAAGTTGGCGACTTAATTTTTGGCGCCAAATTTGGCGATATATCGCCAAATGTGGGCGATAAGCTTGGCGACCATGGCAACCCTGCTCTAATAACCCTGTCTGGCAACCCTATCGCGGTATTGTAACACTATTGTATTGAATGTATTACTGTATTGAGCTTTTCTCGTACGTTCCGGATTTTGCTAGACCTTTCTATTTCTCGATTATTCTGGCAAGTGCAAGAGGTTTCTGACCGAAAGGTATAAAAAGGCCCGGGCCGGCTAGTCAGTTAGTCAGATCTCAGCTTTCATGCAAGTGATACCTCTCTGAGCTTGGGAGAGAGACGATTGCATAGTGCGTGTGTTATTGCTTTTATTGAGTTATTATTTTTGTGCTGAGTGTTTACTATTGCTTTTGTTAGTGTATTGCATCTGTGTTATCAGTATTTTCATCGATTGTACGTGACTTTCTCGAACTGTTCTACAATTTGTGGAGGACTGTTTTGGCCAAGAATAAAATTGTTTTGGATCCCGCTCTTCGGCTTTAATCATTTCGAACCCCCGAAAACGTAACAATTGGTGTCAGAGGTGGGGTTGAATGCCAACAACAAGAGCGATGGAGGCCCAGTTCCAGACTCTTCTAGAAAAATTGACTGAAATGAAATCGGACTTGACCGCCAGAATGAATGCCAATATGGGCGAAATGAAATCGGAGTTGACCGCCAGCATGAATGCCAATATGGGCGAAATGAAATCGGAGTTGACCACCAATATCGCAGAAGTGAATACCAAGCTTACTAACGTAAATGAGCAGATCAGCGCCAATATGGACGAGTTGAATAACAAACTGACCGCGAACAAGGAAGAGTTGAAAAGTGATTTGAAGGGTATTGGCGACAAATTGACGACTATGGACAAGAAATTTGAAGAAATGGAAGGAAGAATCGAGTCGGTGGAAAATAAATTCGAAAACAAATTTGTGGATATAGAGAACAAATTTGAAAATAAATTCGAAGATATGGAGAGCAAACTAGAGGCGAAAATTTTCGAAAAGGTAGAAGATGTTTCCATCTCGTTCAGGAGTGACCTAGAGAAATTGAAGCAGAAAGTCATGACTGGTCAAGGGGACGAATTTAAGTTTCAAGCTCCTTATTCCAAGCCTTCCATCAAGCTTTCTACATATGACGGAAAGTCCTCTTGGCAGGTGTATAAGACCCAATTCTCCATAGTGGCGGATGCAAACCAGTGGGACTCCCAGACCAAGGCCTGCCAGTTAGCTGCTTCTCTTCGAGCCGACGCTGCTGACATTTTGCAAACTTTGCCGGAAACACAGCGGCTGGATTTCGACGCTCTCGTTAATGCTCTGGAGTTACGCTTCGGAGAGAAATGTGAAGGATTACAGCAGACTCCAGCTGAAGTCACGGCAGCAGAAAGTGTCCGAAACGCCCAAGAACTGGCGACGGACGTCGAGAGGCTTTCTCACTTGGCGTTTTCTGACTGTCCGACTGAAGTAAGAGAAGTCCTGGCGCTGCAACACTTCATCGACGGGGTGCGTGATCCGGAAATCCAGAAAGCTCTCCGAATGGCGGATCTCAAGGACTTAAAGGGAGCCCTAGTGTTTGCTATGAAATTCGAGGCAGCCCAGCAAGCAACACGAAAGGACAGACACCCCATACGAGCCGTCAACGAATCGGACACGTCGAACTCAAGTGTGGAGCGGTTAGAGCGACAGATGAGAAGCTTCATGAATAGAGTTGAGTCTTTGATGTCCCAGAAAGCAGACGGGAAGAAGACCCTTAAATGCTGGACCTGCGGTCGAGAAGGGCATCTGCAGAGAAGCTGTCGGGCACGCCAAGGCGCTGAAACTAATAGCGCCTCCCAGAAAGGAGGTGTCGGAAAACTAATTAATGCCATCTCGTGAGGCGGAGGTTGCCAGATTTTGGAAAGCCCCACTTTCAAGTGTGTCAAATTTCGACAAAGAGCACCGGTGAGAATGGAATTTTTATAATGGGACATGTTTACGAGCTTCCCTGCAACATGATCATCGATACAGGAGCCAATGTGTCTATCATTCGGAGCGATCTGGCTCAAAAATTAAAAGAGAAACTTATCTGGACCCCGCCCCGCGTGGTGCTACAGACCGTGACGGGGGAAAAGATTGATATTCACGGAAAATTAAAAGTCAAGATCAAGTTTGGAGACACTACCTACCGACATGCTGTGTATGTCGCAGATATTGCAGACCCTTTCATTCTTGGACTGGACTTTCTAAAGGAGCATGGTTTCACTCTAGACTTCAACAAGAACGAATTACGTTCCATACACGAAGAAGTCACTATATTCAAAATTGAACACAGGACAGAATCTATTCGACAGGTAACCGCTAACGAGAATATTACCATTCCCCAAGGACTGAAATCATAGTACCTGGATACATCGGTAACGATGTGAGTTTCAACTCTGGCCTAATTGGATCTGCGGAAAATAAAGCGAATGGATTGCTAATAGCTTCGACGCTAGTGGACCTTTCCAGGAAAACTATCCCGGTAAGAATTTGCAACGTAACTGAAAAACCTAGAGTGTTCCAGAAAGGTGAAGTGTTGGCAACCTGCAGTCCAGTAACGTGTGTCTGCAAAAGTTCGATCTTGCTCCTATCCAACTCGCCTCAACAGTTGACTCCCGACCTTCTAGAAAATGCTGAATTGTCCCCCGAACAGAAAAAGCTCCGCAGAAAGACTGTTCCAAGAATTTGAAGACGTGTTTTTCTAGAAACAGTAGCGATATTGGCCATACTACAGTGACACAACACAGAATTGATACAGCAGACCATCCGCCGATTAAACAGCACCCAAGACGCTTGCCGTTTGCTAAACAGGAAGAGGTCGGAACACTACTACGAGAGATGCAGGAAAATGACATCATAGAACCGTCTTCGAGTCCGTGGGCATCTCCAATCGTCTTGGTTCGTAAGAAAGATGGCTCCACAAGATTTTGCGTGGACTATCGAAAACTTAACGACGTCACCAAGAAGAACAGCTACCCTCTTCCAAGGATAGATGACACCCTGGATACCTTTCCGGTCATAAATGGTTCTCGACTTAAGATTTAAAGAGCGGATACTGGCAAGTGGAGATCCATCCCGAAGATAGAGAAAAACAGCATTCACTTCCGGCCAAGGACTATGGCAGTTCAAAGTCATGCCGTTCGGGCTCTGCAATGCGCCAGCTACTTTCGAGCGCCTGATGGAGACCGTGCTAAAGGGTCTGACTTTTGAAGCTTGCCTTATTTACCTGGATAACGTCATAATAGGAGGGCGTACGTTTGAAGAACATCTTCAAAATATCCGGAAGGTGTTATCAAAATTAAGCGACGCTAACTTGAAGCTAAACCCTTCGAAATGCAAGTTCTTCCAGAAAGAAGTCAATTATCTGGGACACATCATCTCTGCAGAAGGTGTTCGTACGGACCCCGAAAAAGTGTCCGCCGTAAAGAATTGGAAACGCCCTGAAAACCTCCGTGAGCTGCGAAGCTTCCTGGGACTATGTACTTATTACCGAAAGTTTGTGAAAGGGTTCTCTAACATCGCAAGACCCTTGCACAAGCTAACAGAAAGTAAAAAAAGTTTCAGTGGACAAAAGAATGTGAAGATTCCTTCCTCCAGCTTAAAGAAGCTTTGACGTCTTCACCGATCTTAATATATCCACAACCGGACAAGCCATTTATCTTGGACACTGATGCCAGTAATGAGAGTGTCGGAGCAGTATTATCTCAGGAAATAGATGGCCAGGAACGAGTCGTAGCTTATTGGAGTAAGTGTTTATCGAAACCGGAAAGAAATTATTGTGTCACTCGAAAAGAGCTACTGGCTATTGCGAAAGCCATCGAGCATTTCCATCACTATCTCTATGGCCAAAAATTTCTTCTACGTACCGATCATGCCTCTTTAACCTGGCTAATGAATTTTAGAAACACTGAAGGCCAGGTAGCCAGATGGATACAACGGATCAACGAGTATTACTTTGACATCAGACATCGTAAAGGCTCCTCGCATGGAAATGCTGATGCCCTTTCAAGAAGACCATGCCCAGAAAATTGTCGTCATTGTTCCAGAGTAGAGACCAAATATGACTATGCTATACGCCAGATAACAACTTCAACAGCGACGCCACCCGATCCCTGGAGTGACGAGAAAGTTCGAGAAGACCAGATGGCGGATCCTGATATTAAACCCCTTATAGAGTTTATGGAGTCTTCCAGCAATAAAACCAAGTTGGCAGGACATCTCGGCTTATAGTCCTACAACTAAGCAGTATTGGGCCCTCTGGAATTCTCTACATCTCAGGAATGGTGTTCTATACCGAAAATTCGAATCAGAGGATGGAAAGACATTCAGGTGGCAATTAGTACTTCCTCGATCTCGTATCCCAGAGGTACTCAAAGAATTGCATGGCAGCCCAACAGGAGGTCATTTCGGCGTCATGAAAACTTTGCACCGAGTTCGAGAGCGATTCTTCTGGGGTAAAGTGAGAGCTGACGTGGAACAGTGGTGCAAGTCCTGTGATGCCTGTTCAGCTCGGAAGGGGCCAAAGATACGTAGCCGAGGGAAGCTGCATCGCTACAATGTTGGAGCACCCTTCGAACGTATCGCTTTCGATATCCTGGGACCTCTGCCAAGGACTGCGTCTGGTAATAAGTACCTACTTGTTGTCATTGACTACTTCAATGAAATGGCCCGAAGTGTACCCCATTCCGATCAGGAAGCCCCCACCGTAGCGGAGGCTGTAGTGCAGCACTGGATATCGAGATATGGGGTACCTCTTCAACTTCATTCCGATCAGGGAAGAAATTTCGTCTCTGCGGTATTGAAGGGGGTCTGTGAACTACTCGGAATTGACAAGACCAAGACCACACCTTTGCACCCACAGTCAGATGGCATGGTGGAGAGGTTTAATCGTACCATCCTGAATAACCTCTCACTGATGGTCTCCAAGAACCAACAAGACTGGGACCAGAAAGTTCCTCTCTTTCTGCTAGCGTACCGCAGCGCCGTTCACGAGACTACCGGATATTCACCATCCCAGATGCTTTTTGGCCGAGATCTTCGTCTCCCCTTGTGACCTGCTGTTTGGTCGCCCTCCGGATACACCTTCATCGCCTGAGGAGTACGTGCAGAATCTCCAGGCACGTTTTGAAGATGTACACAATTTGGCTCGAGAACGGATCAACCTGAGGACGGAGAAGATGAAGACTCGGTACGACACAAAAGCCACAGGACATCAATTCAAGGAAGGTGACAAGGTGTGGTTCTACAACCCGACTCGACGCAAAGGACTTTCTCCTAAGCTACAATCGCATTGGGACGGTCCTTATACAATTTTAAAGATAATAAACGACGTCGTAATCCGGATCCGTAAGTCAACGAATTCGAAGCCTAGAGTCGTTCATTACGACAGGCTTGCTCCATATTATGGCCATAATTCTTAGTGTGTCAATTATCGTGTAATTTATTTTGACCATGGTCTTGTATAAATAAGTTAGTGTGTAAATAATCTTGTAAATAATTTTGTTTATTGTTTTGTAAGTGTTTATTTTCTACTATGCATTAGGTGTTTATTTTGTACTATGCATTAGGTGTTTATTTTGTACTATGTATTACATGTTTATTATTGCATATTCATTTAGTTGTTTTTAATCAATTGCTTTATTATTATGTTAACGTCTGATGAAGGGTTGTACTGCCCGGGACGTGCAGTTCTTGAGAGGGGGTCAATGTTACAAATTTAGTCTTATTCTAATTGTTTCTACTCATTTGTGTTCATTTTTACAGTTTAATTTGTCGTATCTAATGTGATTTCAACCCTGTTTACCTGTAATATCATTTCCACTGCATTGCACGGCCCCCATGCTTTAACATTGGTTTAAATGGTAAACTCGCCAAATATTGCAGCTAGCGTCAAGTTGGCGACGGATTTGGCGACTTAATTTTTGGCGCCACATTTGGCGATATATCGCCAAATGTGGGCGATCAGCTTGGCGACCATGGCAACCCTGCTCCTAATAACCCTGTCTGGCAACCCTATCGCGGTATTGTAACACTATTGTATTGAATGTATTACTGTATTGAGCTTTTCTCGTACGTTCCGGATTTTGCTAGACCTTTCTATTTCTCGATTATTCTGGCAAGTGCAAGAGGTTTCTGACCGAAAGATATAAAGATATAACTGACTAGCCCGGGCCGGCTAGTCAGTTAGTCAGATCTCAGCTTTCATGCAAGTGATACCTCTCTGAGCTTGAGAGAGAGACCATTGCATAGTGCGTGTGTTATTGCTTTTATTGAGTTATTATTTTTGTGCTGAGTGTTTACTATTGCTTTTGTTAGTGTATTACATCTGTGTTATCAGTATTTTCATCGATTTTGTACGTGACTTTCTCGAACTGTTCTACAATTTGTGGAGGACTGTTTTGGCCAAGAATAAAATTGTTTTGGATCCCGCTCTTCGGCTTCAATCATTTCGAACCCCCGAAAACGTAACAATATATATATATATATATATATATATATATATATATATATATATATAAATAAAGATATAGATATAAATATAAATATAGGTATAGATAAATAGATATATAGATATAGATACAGATATAAATATTTAGATAAATATATATATATATATATAGATAAAGAGATATATAGATATATATATATACAGACATATAGATATAGATAAATAGATATATAGATATATATACAGACATTAATATATAGATAAATATATATAGATATAGATATAGATATAGATATATACATATTGATATAGATATAAATATATATATATATATATATATATATATATATATATAGATATATACATATTGATATATATATATATATATATATAGATAGATAGATAGATAGATAGATAGATAGATAGATATAAATATACATTTAGATAATTAGATATATAGATATAGATATGACCATATAAATAAATTTGATAGTTTAGGAACTTAATTATACTAACGTATTTATTAAAAAGGCGACTAATTATTTTATTTTCTATTTTAAAGCATTACATTTTCATTTTTAACGATAAAAATGTTTCGATGATTTTGAGATTCCCAATGGCTTTTAAGGTTTTTCATCCTTTCTGTTTTTTATGTAATGAAATACTAGTAACTATAATTACGACTATAAAATTAATGCATTATAGTTTTTTGGAATGCGAAAACTAATATTTATGATTCATTGCTCTAACCATGACCTGTTTAATTTTGTTCAGTTGGTTAATTGATTGATTATCAGATTACAGAAATTAATTGCCAACATCCTATGAATTACTTAAGTATTTAAATTATCTTTTTTTATCAAGAATAATATGTGTTGTACTCTATTTACACTTCTGTCTCATTTTTTATTATCTACGATGTAATCAATTAAAAAATTTTACTTATAAATATGTATATGTACGTATTTATACTGTCGAACGAGTTCGTCTTCAAATTAAAAAAAAGGTGCCAAATGCGTGATATGTGGTCATTAGTGGAAGCCGTTCTCCCACACGTTCGAACACAGTAATGATAACGATGACAGCATTTGGCGAAATTTTTTGAGTACCATACATATCTGTATATAAGTGGAATATATATTATGTGTGTGTGTATAACTCTTAATCTCTAACTTTACCATATTTGTATATGTATCAAAAATATTCGTATTTCATTTCCTGTATGGTTGAACTCACTTCAAAGTTGAAGAACACTTTATCCGTTTTTGCTTAGTAAGCCCTGAATGTTTTTGTTTTCGTATTATTTTAAGTAATCAAATAGTTATCGAATCCCAAAGAGGCTGCAAGATTATTTTATTAAAGTCTCACTGTAAAGCAGCACGAGAACCATTGGCGACAGACCCCGCAATTAGGATCCATTATCTGCTGACAAGAGCAGGGCCCTCTATCTAAATTTCCACACCATGCTAACGGGAGAACTTAGTTAAACAGATTTAACTTGTATCAGCCCCATAACATGGTGGATCATAAGGACTGGAACTCATGATTCAACATGAAAACGCAAACAATGATCTTTCTACTCCAATCACCAGTAGAAGTTATTTATGTCTTATAATCCCTTATTAGTGTTTTGTAAGATATTTCCCATTTTTGAATACTTTCCTATTTTAAGGGGACTTGGTACCCTAAAAATCACAAACCTATCGTTTTTTTTATTTTCATTTAATCTTATTCTTTGCATTATTATCTTTCGATTGATAAATCACTTGTGCATGTCGGAAAGTTAGAAGTTGAATAAAACTTCATTTGAAAACAAATTAGGCAATTCAGCCACACCCCTTTTTAGAAAAAAAAGCTAAAAATGCGTTATAATAAAAAAAAAAAAAAAAAAAATCTATTTTATAAATAGAAATAATAACTATAAAAAGAATGTGTAGTATTAAAAGCAGAATATTTCCGAGGCAATACAATAATGTAATTTTTCTTCCTTGTGAAATGTGTGCATGTAAAATTTTTAAATTACGGCATTTTATATTAATAATTTTATATAATTTCAGTTCTTCTTCCTGATATATTTTTCATACAAATGTAATACATTAATAGTATAAGAAGAAAAACACACAGCTAAAATTTCTGTCGTGACAGAAAAAATTTTTTTTTAAGTTTTTCATGAGTTTTCTTGTGCAATTAGTACTCTCTAAAAGTTGATCATTTATAAAAATGTTTGGGTTGAAAACATATGAAAATGCAATTATTTTAAAGAAAAACGTATAATTAATATCTTAAAGTGGTATTTTAAGTTTAATTAAGCTTATAATAATTATTTTTTCAGAATATATAAATTTTAAAGTGGTTTTCTCAGTTTGTGTTTTCGAAACCTTAGTGCATTCAAAATGCTACTCCTTAGACAATTATTTACCAATCACTTCAATTTTTTTCTTGCGTGTTAAAAATAAAGCATGTAATAAAATTAGGGATCCGTTTTGCTATAAACTGAATACTTTTTTTAAAAAAAAAATAAAATGTAAAACATGTTGGCTTTTTCGTTGATTTTTAGCCTCTATATCAACATTTTATTTTTTTTTCTCGAAAACGAATGAAGTTTTTTTAAAATCGATCCCTAAAGTTGTTAAGAACATCCATAAGAATATTATAAAAAATTTCAGGTCAAAAAATTAATTTTTACAAAAGGAGTAGGATTTTAAAATTTTCCCAACTTTCTTCAAAAAATTTAAATTTTTAAAATTGTGTGAATAATATATGAAAATTTTCATCTGGTAACATTTACTTGAATAGAAACATTGTATAAAATGTTAAAATATAATTTTTAAATACGTAAATAAAGAAGTTTGTTTAAAGGGTGCCAAGTCCTCTTAATAAAGTATGCCCAAAATGCGTTAAATTTAAATGCAAATCATAGAATATTTTACTTAAAAGACGAGTATTTCTTGAATAAATTGTGAATGTGGTTTATAATGCATTTCAAATATCATAATATAAACACATTGATTTTCCCCATGAATTCAATATTTCCTTGAATGTATAAAAAGGAAAACAATCCACAAAATATTTTCATTCAGGTTTTCAAACAAAATTTTATTCCACTCTAAAAAAATTGAGCTTTATATCCTTGCGAAAATAGGATTAAAAATGTTTAATATTCATTTTTGAGCTGATATAAACTTTTTAAACCAACGAACATGGTGAAAATTTAATACGAATGTTCCTTTTCCAAAACCAAATTCATCACTTTAAAAGTTCTTTAATTTTATTTTTAGAAGAAAAATGTAAAACGTAGAAAGCAAGAGATTTTAAAAATGCCCCGATTTCAGTGAATTTCGAATTATCTGGAAATTTAAAGCTCCAGATTTTAGATATAATATGATTTTCTGTGACTGTATAATTTAACTGAGTATAAAAAGACAAAATAATACATGTACGCTATTGCGAAAATTTTTCAGGTAGTAAAACTAAGAATTTAATGGAAATTTGTAAATTTTACTTATTCAAAGAATTGAAGAAAGATAAAAACTAAACGTCATATGAAACCAAATGCGAATGATACATTAGGAAACCTAGATAATGTAAATACATTCTGAAATTAAACATAGATTTACGAATATATAGGAAGATCCATTTTATCCACAGATATAGTATAGAGAATAATGAAGTTATGTATAACTACGTAAAAGCATTTGCTCCATTAAAGTGAAAATGTGGAGCCTTTAATTCAGGAAAAATTTGTTATAATGGGAAAATATCTCCTCTGTTATTTTAATCAATACAGCAATGTTGGATCGAGCAATTATATTCTGTATTTATTATTTTTCCGGTCGTCCATTTGGTTTAGTGGTTAGGAACTTTGACTGCTGTGCCGTTAGGCCCGGATTTGAATCCCAGAGGAGGCATGGGTACCCGTAAATGTATAGTGCCTTCGCAATATAGCCGTCGAGACGTAAAACTTCTCACGAGGTTGATGGAAGGGAAAAAAGGTGAGAGGCCCTTGACCACCCCCAGAGTGTTCTCCCGCAAAATTGGGGTTGAACCGAGCCAAATCGTTCTGTCACCTGTAAGGTGCTCAAAGCTACGGAAAACGACCTAGCAATTTGCCACGATGATTTTCGTGGGCCTCGATCTGACTACGCCAGACATGTTGCATAAGCAACAATAACAACAACATTTATTATTTTACATACGTATTGCTTCCAAAAAGGTTGGATTTTTTTAAGAAATATGCATTGAATTTGATATTTTAAGCTTTCAACTATTTCCGTTTTTACGAGGTTAAGAAAACAACTTTACCTTCACAGGAGAAGTGAAAACTAATGTTTCTTTAGAGTAACTGACTACCGTTCGGAATCGTGATTTTGAAAAAGCGCGGTATCAATGAATATTTTTTTTCATATTTAATGTCAGTTGAACTAAAACGTAATTATAAAATTATTTTAAAAATATTATTGTAATAAAAAATTATTTAAATGGTATTCTTCTAGTGAAAAATAAAGAAAAGAATCATATACTATCTTAAAAAAGTTCTCCTTTCACAAAAAATGCTTCTATAAAAATAATATTTTTCATATGTATAGTTAAGACCTCTAAACATAGCCTGAAAAAGGTTTTCAAAATATATAATTTAGAAGAAGATTTATTCATAATTTAATACATCTGAGTAGAGAAATTTTAATCAAAATCACGTGTTATCAATTAAATTGATCGTAAATCAGAAAATAATGTGAATTTTTCAAAAATCCTAATTCTGGCTCTGTGGAGGAGTTCTAGCTATATGTAGCCAAATTATTATTATTATAATAGACGCATTTATTATAAAAGGGGTGTGTTCTAAATAAATGTAATTTTTTCTTCATTTTTTGCTTAAAAATTCTATTTAAATAATTTTTGCTAGAAATATTATTCTTAAAACAATTTTATGTATATAACCTAATTCAACAGACACTAAATACACTGGTGTGCAAAAATTAAGGACAAGACGGTTTTTTCAATATAACTTTGTACAAAAGCTTTCCAAATCTACACATTTAATACCGTAAGATCCCCAACACGTAAGGACATGTGTAATGTAAGCAACACTTACTAAAAGAGAAATCAGAGGGATAAAAAGAAGCTTGATTGAAAAAGTAGCATGGAGCGCAATGCGACTTAAGGCCGAAACATCCCTGTGATGGGTGTCCAGCAAGAAATATCCGGTCTTTAGTAGGAGATATGATCTCCCCTGACTGCTAGGCAGGTTTCACAGCTTCTGCCCATGCTGAGAATGAGGGTGTCAATGAGTTGTTGAGGCATTGCTGCCCATTCATCTTGCAGCGCCAATCGAAACTCACGAATCGTTACTGGTGGTAAGGTACGAGCTGCCAAGCGTCTGCCTAGAAAATCCCATACATGCTCGATGGGATTGAGATCCGGAGATCGTGCCGGCCAATCCATACGTTCAATATCCTCACTCACTAAGAGCTGTTCGGCAGCTACTGTGCGATGACATGGTGCATTGTGGTCCATGAAAAGGAACTGCAGACCCATAGCGCCTCTAAAAAGACGCACATATGGAAGAAGAATCTCGTTACAATAACGGGTCCCGTTGATTGAACCTGCGTCGAAGATGTGAAGGTCTCTACGACTTCCAAGCATGATGCCTCCCCAAACGAGAACACCGCGAACTCCATACCTGTCCCTTTCAATGATGTTCGAGGGATGATTGCGGCTTCCCTGCTCTCTCCAGTTGAGTATGCGATGAGAATCGCTACTCAAACTGAATCTGCTCTCATCTGTAAAGAGTACTCGTCCCCATTCATTGTCTCTTTAATTCCGGTGTTCCCGGCACCAGAGAGAACGCCTTCTCCGATGGGCAGGCGTTAAAGGTACACACCGTACAGGGCGTCGTGCAAACAGACCACCACCGTGCAGTCTTCTGACCACGGTAAAACGCGATATCGGTCGTCCAGTCGCCTGTGTCGTGTGTCTAGCGATTTCTCCCGCTGTCTGCTGCCTGTTTTTTCTGGCCTGTAAGACAATGTACCATTCATCTGCGGGTGTGGTTCCTCGTGGACGACCACTACTGAACCCCCGGATAGCTGTTCCTGTAGTTTGAAATTGTCTCCAAAGTCGTGAAACGATGCTGTGAGCAAATCCGAACTCTGCAGCCACACTTGTCACACTGCGGCCTTCCTCCAACTTCCCAATGATTCGACCTCGGGTAAAAGCATCCAGATGTCGTCTAACAGAATGATTATTCGTCATTTCTCGCTGAGGCAGCAACTCGGTGTGATTTTAACTGCTATACGGCGTGCAATCTTTTTGCCAGAAATACTGATCTTACACCGACAATATGCTTTATACTACTTAGACACTCCCCCATTACGTCTACCTGCATATCTGCGCATGTGCTACCGTACATCACCTTACTTAATCTCCTGATTGGTCTTTCTGTCCGCTCTGCATCTTCGTTCAGCTGATATGCTAATTTTTCGACTTCCTCCTTAATTTTTGCACACCAGTGTATATTAAATAAGTATTCGTTTACATGCTTTTTTTTAAATCATGGTTTCGAAAGTAGTCACCTTAAATATCCTTCTTTGACTCATTTTTTTCCTTTGTTGTATGTTCTTAATTATACATCTTAATTCGATTCTTCCTTTTACAAAATGACAATGAAAGTATTGAAGTAAGGCTCAAAAAGTTGTAAAAACTAATTTTTACATCATTTATATGGGAACACCATACGCAAATTATATGAAAAGCTAATTTCAATAAAATGACATAAAAATTATAAGGATATCGTTACAGCTTTTTTAATTTAATCGTTCTTGTGCAGCATTTTTTCAGAAAGATAAATATTTTGAGTATCATAATTTATTTCTTAACTTGAAAAAGAAAAATACATTATAATTAAAACTATATTTCATTCTTATTAAATTCGTTTTTTAAAAAAAAAATATAAAGAGAAAATATGATATCAATATGTCAAAGAATTTAATTTTCGAAGCCATAAAATTTATATTTCGTATATCAGCTTAACTGTAAATCATTTTGGTCGCCAGGTACTAAAGAAATGATGCATAAAAATTTTCTTATGTAGATCCATGTTTGCCAAAGGAAGTCAAAGTAAAACTACTATCCTCCCCAGGAATTAATAATATTATTCAATATTATACGAACCGATGTTTCATAAAAAGCTAACATATTTCTTGTTAGCTTGTTCTGTCTTTATAGACTGAAAAATCCGTGACTTTCTTTTTGCGAATACTATAAGGAGAATCATATGGTCGTTTTTCTTCTTTGTGTAAATTATTTTTCTCTTCCCAGAGAAAATGATTTTTTTAAACCGGCGAGATATTTATTTCAAATAAAGTTTTATTTTTATGCCTCTGAAAAAAATATATAGCATATTGAATGTTACAGTATTGCAATATTTGTCAAATGTTTCCATACAAGTTCTTTCTTGATTAAAAAAATTTTACGACTGTCTGCGTCTTGCATTAGAAAGTTTCTTCAAGTTTCATTACTGCCTGCAATCATGAAAGTTTACAACGAAACTGGAGTGCTATTTTCACCGAAAAGTAAAAATCTTACGGCACTTGCAGAATAGGGTTTTTTCACTAAGAATAATTTTTCTCTCATCACATTTTTTTGGAAAAAAGTTTTATCCTCTTTGTCAATTTCACTAATTCTGTAAAAAGAAAGACATGTATGAATAAAACTAGAAATATGTTTCAAAATCAAAAAAATTTGCTTGCAAATAACTTAAATCTGCTTCCTCAGATTAAAAAGAGTTAGTCGAGAAAGAGATTTATGTACATATAGATAACTAAATACTGCTAATTCTAAAATGTTGGTTGACTTAGAGGAAGATGTATATAGAATTTAATAAGAAAAGAATAGAGTACACATAAAAGTTCAGAGTGTTGAATATTTAGACTTTTCTAGTATAAGTATAAATGATTTTTACTTATTAATGAGTAGTTGCTTATTTCAGCTACTTATATTATCACGCAATAAAAAATATATCATGCAATTTTAATAAGAATATGTTCTCTGTATGTATATAAATGTCGCAGGGAAATCATAAAATTAGGGATTTCATCAAATCCCTAAGATAGGTGATGAATTCACGCAAGATGCTAAAATAAGAACTCTGTAAGATGATTTATCTAAGGAAAATAAGTGATTTCATAAAATCCCTAACCTATTTCAGTGAAATGATCAAATAATATTGTCAAGAGTTTAAAAGTGTTCAGTGGCCGCGGTAGCCGAGTGGTATAGGTATCGGTTGTGGCTTGCCTGGTCACGAGTTCAAGCCCAGTACCACTAAAGACCCGCCGTGTAATGGAAGTGATGCACGTTAAACCTTTCGAGAGTTGAAACGTCCTCCCGTTGGTGTGGTGTGGTAGTTAGGAGAGAGGGTGCCAGCTCAGGTGTCGTCCACGTCAATTGACTATAGTTCAAAATTACGTGGTCCGTCGCCAAAAGCCCTCGTGTAGCTGAACAGTGCGACGTTAATATTCAATCAATCAATCAATCAATTAAAAGTGTTCATTTAGCAAGTATGGTACATTATTAAAAGTAGAGTAATTAATGCAAAAATAATGATTGAATGACAAATTATTTATTCAAAACTAATTAACAAAAAATTAGCTGGTATTTTTTTTAAAAGGATATTTGAAGCAGAACTCAAAATATTTTTTTTTGAAATTATACATTAATGTAGTACTTCAGAAATATCCTGCTTTATATTTGTAACACCTTTTTTTCAGTTTTGATTCCTTTTTTTAAAATAGATTTTTTTTAGTATCAAAAAGTTTTTTTTTTTACTATAAAGAGGGCGTGGTCGAATTCCCTAATATGTTTGCTCCCATTTTTCAGTTTAAGTTTTATCCCGTTTCTAATTTACAGACATACAAAAGTGATATATAAATCGAAAGATATTAATGCGAAGAATATAACTAAATAAAACTAAAACATGATATTTACGTCATTTTGTTTTGGAGTGTCACGTCAGAAGCCCTGCGCTGCCTAGCACAGACGAGGGGAGGGGGGGAGGAAAAGGGAGTTGTAACAAGCGAAAACAGAACTCTCCAAATGCTGATTTGTTAATGTCATCATTTCACTAAAACAATTCGAGGATTTGATCAAAATCACTTACTTTAGGGAAATGGTCTCAAAGAGACGTTATTTTAACATCTTGCGTGAACTGATCATTTCCCTTAGTGATTTGATGAAATCTTTATTTTCCTGCGACATAAATATCCTCACAGATTTATAATGGTATGTACCTGCATTAGTAATAAATAACAGGTCAATAGGTAGCTGTACTTTTAAAGTAATTATATAATGTGCTGCTATGTCATGTATAATATTGATTCCATTGTCTTATCTTCACATTTTCTCGCATATATCTCGTATCAAAAAGTGGATAAAGATGAAATTGTTGTAATTAGATTAAAGATACTACATAGTACGACGTTTAAGTGTCAAATCTTGCTTAGAATATGCCGGGTTTGTTGTAATAATTTTCAAAAATTATTTATCAAGATTTGTTCGCTAAACAAATCAATTCATGAATATTATATTAATTCAATGTTACATTAATCAAAATATCCTTATTTTTCAGCCTAGTGAGGAAGACAGGAATATCATACAGTAAAGCTGTTACTATTCACTGTTACTATTTTACAAAAGTTTGCTCACAAATTTTTTTTTGTAAAATTCTACACACTAAAAATTCTTAGATAGGCTTTGTTGAATCTTTCAAAAATTATCATTTTTAATGAGTAATTTTAAGAATAACTAAAATCCATTCCCTTTACTTATTAATGGAGATTATATTATGATGTATAATATTTTAAAATAGTGTTTTATTGATAAAACACTTTTTAAATACAATTTTTAAAACAATTACTATAATACTAATTTTTTAGCTATATTACATTATTTATAGAAATCTTGTTAGTTTTGTAATGTTTTTAATAATGAGAAGACTGAAAATTTGAAGCATGTATGTTTAAATACATTCAAGGTTTTCTCATCATTACTTATAAAATTTAATCCTCTAAGCTTTCTTTTTTGTACAAGGTGTGGAAACTAAATTATAATCGTATTGAATATTGCCCCCAAATATATTATTACTGAGAATACTTACCATTTTTCTCTGAAAATACTTTTAAGTTTAAAAATTGAAGTCAACTTTACTGAATATATCCATGCATGACTAAAATGCACAATCTTACCTTTTTGAAAAAATTTAATAATATAGTGATAAGATACATTAATTATAAAATTAAATACTTTAAATTTTTGTTATGAAATTGTAAAAAGTGTAAATGAGTTTTTCCTTCAAATGCAGAAACTTAGTTACAGCTAGATGTCCATATGTTTAGAATATCAGTCGTATACTGATTTTATAAGTATTATTTATACATACATGATTATTAATATAGAAACCCTAATTTTCCACAGTATAATTCAAAAGTGTAATTTATCTTGAACCCATTTATGGGAGAAAAGTAATTCAAGTCTAAAACAAGGATAAAGAAAATGAAATGCATTGAATATCATGAGCAATTTATTCAGAAATAAAGCTTTTCCCACTCTTTTAACAACATGACGGATACCAGACATATATTTCAAATTCCTCAAACCATCCTTCAATGATTTTAATTCTTCAGCTATATTTTTTATCACATTGGTTACTGGAATTTTCTTTGAAAAGCTTTATAAATAGCTTTAGTTGGTTTTTAGTTATCTTTTTTAGCTTTTTTCATGTTTTGTGACATACTGTTACCTTTCTACTTGTCTGCTATTAGTTCAGAGCAGTATAACTGATTTTTCATTTCTTCAATATTTCCCCTTTGATTTCTATTATTAAATATATTTAGTTTTGGAGATGTTAGTTCAATTCTACTTATTTTATTATTACTCTTATATTGTATTTCGTTAAACAATTCCTCGAAAATATATGGGCTCGCAGTTACACATTTGAGGAGGAATCATATTTCCCCCCTGGGATTTATATATCAAAATAGAGGTATGGTTAATTTTTTTGAGCGATTCGTGCCCAGAGCTACAAATAAAATTAGATATTATTCTTTTTTGATTATGATAGAGATTAAATGCATTTTTTAAAGAAAAATACATGGAATCTAAAATAAAATTGTAAGTACAATCTCCTCTTCTAAGATGCAATTTACCTTATTTTTGAATGTGAATTGATTTAAAAACAGTTATAAAAAAGTCAACAGTTAAAATTTTAATACTAAATTAAAATTAAATGCTAAGTCAGTCACATGCAATATAAGACCTTATTAAAGTATTGACTTAATTTTTTTTTAAACAAAAACTATTTTTCTGTTGTAAAATAATAGCAAAATAGTGAAACCTCGTTCAAAAGAAAAATGGAAAATTATAAATCCTTTTATTGAGTGTTGTAAATCACACTGTCTCCAATTCCCTTGTGGTTAGTAGTAAGAAGTCAAAACACTTCCCAAATAGTTTCAAATTGTGAAATGATTGCGTTACCTCAAAAGAGGCTATCACTTTGGTCACTTTCCTTAACGAGGAGGTTTATGCAGGCATATATTTTATTGCACTCTGTTGCCCTTTCTTATTTCCTGTTAGGAACTAGGCTGCATTCTAATTCTATGGAGCACTGCTCACGTACCGGAATCGGCTTTTTATGGTCGAATCGAGATTTCTCTGGGGTGGCATTTTCTATCAAGCCACCTGCTATGCAGGGAGAGGAAACGGGGCCGTAAAACTATGAATATTCGAATGAAGTACGAGAAAAAGATCTCCAGTGATATTGTGGAGGGAAAAGTCTCGAATTTCATACAGCCTTTAGAATGTCATGTTCGATCTGAAACGTAGTTACAACGTAATAACAATTTTCGTAGTTTTTTCCAAGAGTGTTTGGTACTATTTAATGGGAAATTTCGTTTGATATATTTGCAGAATTCATTTGTTTGTATCGTGGTAATGTTATCAAAGCTGATTGCCTGTGCCTATACAACCAACAGACTTTGCAAACATGTATTTGTTATACCTATACAGGATAAACTTTTCACTATGCTTGCTAACAAAAAAAGGATTTTATTTACTAGCCCTGATTGTTTCAATGGACATTTGCTTTGGAATTAAATAGAAAGTTCAGAAGAAACAAAATGATTTAATAATTCAAGTAAGAAAATCTTTAAAAGTAGGACGCTTTCATAAATTGAAAATAGATTTCAGTTAAAACTAAGCACACTAAAAATTAAAGTCGGCAAAAAGCTAAGATATCATTATTAAAAGTAAAAAAAAGCCCAGATTTCACATTCCCATAATGGTTCTAGGTCACAGATAATTTTTTTTATCATTTGAGTACTATTAAGTAAAATCAATTAGTTGAACTGCTAAAAGGGAAGTAAATGTTAACGGATTAAATACCACAATGACATTTATCTAAAGCGTAAAATAAACAGATAAAAATGGAAAAAAATAAAACCGAATATACGAATATCTATATTTTTTGAAAAACTTTTTATGTTGTGTTTGGGAAAATAAAAATCTGCTGTTTCTTCAAATATTACCTAATATAAAACACAAATTAATGATTTGTAGGCGCAAATTGTGTGTAATCTATTGTTATGCCTAAATAAAATATGATCCAGTGATTTTCCTTTTTACCTACCGGTTATATCCTTGTCCAGTTCTTATTATTTATTTTGTTGTTTCTTCGTCCCCCTTATCCTTTATATGCATGTAAATACATTTAAATTATCACAGCAAGATGTAATAGAAGAAATTATAATTTTATACAAATTGTTATTAACAACTGTTATCATTATTTTCAATGATATAGGGGACATTTTCTTAATAATTTTAAGTAATTGTAGTTTAGAAATTGTAATATCTGGTACTGTGAAATTCCATTAAAAAGAAACAGTAGCAACTACAGAAATGTGAAGGATGCTTTAACTTGAAATTGATGATAGAAGTGACTAAATTTACCAACATGAGTATCTTGAATATTAAGAAAATATCAAAACCTTTTCTTTTTAAATTGCAATTGGATATGATTCATGATTCTTTAGGAAAAAGCACAATTATCTATTAATTTTTAACTGGCTCGAAGACATTTAAAAGTTTTGATATTAACTTTTTTGTAGTCTTTTTCTGCTTTCATTTCTCATAAAATGAAACGACCAAAGAAAATAAGCGTTGTTAATTTCCCGTACGTTCTAAATTTATATGAGAAACTACACAAAAATCTGAAAATAATACTTATCCTTAAAATGTAGAGAATTCTCTATCCTTATGAAAATTATTTTATGAAAATAAATGTATTTTCAATGTAATTTATTTTTATTTATATTTTCAAACACAAAACAATAAGCAGAAAATTTAATAGTCATCATAATATCAATAGCTCATACATTTTCAAACATAAACTCATTTGATTGGCTAATAATGAATTTGGATCGCAGTTTGGTTCTCTTCTCATGTGGAAAATTCAGCTAATAATATAAAGTTTCCCAGTAAATGAATTAATGAGACATGTAAATTTAGAAATGTTGAATTCAAAACACATAAATGAACAAATATCAGTTTTGTTCTAATAAGTGTGTGCGTTTCTGTCAAAATTAATACACAAGCATTGGGTTCCTATTTTTAATCTATACTAAATTTTCCAATAAATCAAGGCTCAATACAAAGTTTATCTAAAGATTTAAGTCTAACTGTATTTTTCATTCGCATTGAGTTGATTTTAATTCTATTTAATGTTTTACACTTGGTTCTGATTTAAAAAAGAACTATGAACTATATTTAGTTGACCCTTTATCGAATCGACCGACGGTACTTATAAGTAACCAATCACTTTAAAATTACATAAAATAACCATTTTTACGAATATTCTGACAATACCTAGCAGGAATATTCTTTGAAATCCACTTTTCCAAGGTATATGGCAGCATGGGTTCTATGATGAGTATTTTAGCGGGGAAGGCGAATAGTTTCATAGGTGTAATTGTGCTTTCAGCTGACGGCGTTCTCAGGGGATTGCGAAGATTATCATTTTTGTCTCGGAAAAATAGTTAATGTCAAAATTTAAGTGTCTTATTTTTGTTGTATGCTAATGGAGACCTAATAAAACGATTTAAATATTTATTTTAAGAGAACAATGTATGCAATTAATTTTACAGTTGAATATGTTTAATTAGTTAATTAGCTCTAACGGATTAAATTTCCCAAAGTTGAGTATTTTGTTTATGTATATCCCTTAATTTCCAATGTTGTAATCAAAAAAAATATTGCGTGAAAAAAACTGTATTAAATCATAATGCAGTCGATAAAGGGTTTATCTATATTTGAAAAGTAGCACTCAAAGAAGTATTTACTAGCATTAATTCATTTTGCTCTATTTGTATCAAAACTCTGTACTTAATTTTTTTGGCTGATAACATTATTCATTTAAAAATTGATTGATTGATTGAAAAATTTATGCGTTTTCTGTCGGTGAATTGAATTTAAACGGGGTAAAACGTAACTTTTCTGAAATAAACTTATTACTATTGGCATATAAAAATTGTTGAATATTTATAAATTTGAGCATAATACATCATTGCTTGATTAATTTTCACAGCATTGGAATATTTAGAATAAAAATTATTGCTATTATCTTTTTGTTCCAACATTGAGTTTATGACTTGACTGTTTCGCATTCATACGTTATGACATTTCGATAGATTTTTTGAACATATTTCATGAAATAAATCAAAGGATATATCTCCACTATCCTTCTAGAACAATCTTAGTTTTTATAATGAATTGTTAATATATTTTTTGTTGTAAGAATGCATACGCCTTCGACAATAACAATTTTTTAACATTTTATTTAAAATATTAACCTAAATTTTAAATCATGTGCTTAGGTATTTATCAACAGCCCACAAATAAGGCACATTTTATTTGAACAAAACGATAAATGCAATTCAATTGTTTAATTGCTTTTAAAATAATCGATTATTATCTGGATCAATGCTTTTATTTTCTATAACATTCTAAGTATTATATATATATATATATATATATATATATATATATATATATATATATATATATATATATATATACGTGTGCCTGCGTAAATTTATCATTACATTTCAGAAGAATGTTATATATATATATATATATATATATATATATATATATAAATTTAAAATTAGTAATCTAAGAATGTTTAAAAAAAAACTCTCAAAATATTCTAAATATATGCGTAGTTAGTAGTAACTACATATATATTCTTATAAATAATATTCTTCACTATTTTTATACAATCATGATTAATTAGAATCAAATATATACAAAATAAATTATTGTTCTTAGTTGATCACTAAGTCTATATTTAATCTCCGTTTTTCGATATATATTTTTAAGAGAGATAAAAACATAAATAAAATAATTTAAACTTGTTAGAATAATAAGTGAGATATATTTGAAAGCAGATTGCAGAAAAACCCAGAGTCTCGATATGCTATATTTTCTTAAACTAGTATATGTTCAGAAATCAATTTGTCGACATGGAGATTAAGTCATGAAACTAAACTACAAATGATATTGAATATTTCTTTTACCTGAAAGGAACTATTTCATGTAAATAGTACGTACATAAATATATTGAAAGAAAATTAAGTTGCTAAGATAAGTTCTGTTGTCATTTATTATGACAAAGGTTTCTATAATATCAACAAATATTTGTGGATAACATATTTCCAACATCTAGAAGTAATGTCATCCTCATTATAAGTTAGTCTCGGGGCTTTTTGAGTATAGTATCAGCTAGGAAGTAATTTAAATGTAAATATAGTCTTTTTGTTTAGTAAATAAAATTATTTCTTAACCAAATCAATCTCTGTTTAATACCAAATTGTTTCAAAAGCATTAAAATTTTTATTTTGTTAGAATGATTTTTTCGAAAAAAAATGAAGGTAACATTTTCTGTAATATTTCAAGAAGTTACAATATTAAAGATGTGAAATTCCTGAAAAAATTGCACTCTTTACTATTATAATATGTACTGCAATAATCATTGTACTTATACTACAACAATAACAATATTTCGTCATAAGAAAGGTTTATAGCATTCATTTCTCGCAGCCATCACACCACGGATTATATTTCTAATTCTGTTGAAAGCCAATGTTTAGAACAGTAGATCATCTACTCTACGAAATAAGCCAACGATTTGGAGAAAATTCACAAGATCTGATAAAATTTTTTTGAAGTGAAAACTTCTTTAGCCGCGTTGGGCACTTTTTGGTAGGGGAAAATCTTATGGGTTCGCATCACCGACATGCTCATGACTGGCGCACGCGCAGTGTGCTGTGCACCTTAGACACTTTTTGGATGGGGGAAATCTCGTGCGTTCACGTCACCGACATGCTTATAGCAGTATATCTGTAGCTATACAGCTGACGTATAGTGCTGTGTATATCTTATGAATGAATTTAGTGAAAAGTTCAAAGTGTATATACTGTGCATTGTTGAAATAGTGGTTTTGTTTGATTGTTTTTTGAATAGTTTAATTGAAGAATCATCGTGCAGTACAATAGTGAATACTAAATAACTATACTAATATTTTTAAGATAAAAAATAAATAAAAGAAAATTATTTTAAATGCTCGTATTAATTTTGGAGTTTGGAAATTTTGAAATGATTTATTTTCTAATATTTAACCTCTGCAATGCATCATACAATCCGGATTAGTATTTCACAGTGGCTTAGTCGTTTTCTTACTATCATGGTAAAATAGATTTCTAGTTGTTCAATCATATTTATATCATGGATTTTGAAATTAAAAATTTTATAATAATTCAAATCTAATAATAATTCAAGATTAATGTGTTGAAGTTTAAAATATGGTTATTAATGCAAAATAAACTATGTGGACGAAAACGAGCTACAAAATCGAGGAATCTTAGTATTCGTCTTAATCTCGACGATGATGCTGTGTCAATCACTCCTCATATATCATCCATACCACTCAATAACAATAAAATCATAATACGGAAACGAAAACATTTTCCACTTATTTCTGCTTTGGCAATGGCTATTCACAAATCACTGGGAGGTACTTATAATGCTATTGTCTACGAATACGATCGCAAACATCCTAGAGAATTAGTATACGTAGCTTTAACAAGAGGAATCAAGGTTTATTTTTGGTTAATCAAGAAAATATTAGCAGCAGCTGGAAATTTTGGATTGGTAGAACAGGAACACCTCTAAATGCTTCAGAAACAGATAAACATCATAAAAGAACAACAAGTCAACACTATTAGACCTACATATTTGAAATTTGGTAGGCATGTTCCTCTCACGGAGTTGAGATCCATTAAGAACGGATTTTGTGGAAATCAAACCCTAAAGGGCACTGCGAGGTCTTAAGGGGCGTTATAGATAAATATTTCCGTTTTTGAATTAATGGAACTACAAACTTAAAATTTGGTTGGCCCTTTCCTTTCACAGAGTAGAGATCCGCTACAGAAAAGGTTTTGCGAAAATTGATCGCCAAGTGGCGTTATAGATAAATATTCCCGTTTTGTAACTACTAGATCTACTGACTTTAAATTTGGAGGGCATGTTCATTCCTTTAACAATGGATTTGCCAAAATAGACACTCAAGGGGAATTGCGACAGTTTAAGGAGGGCGTTATAAACATAAAAAAAAATCAGGCTTTTGAACTGTTAGGTTCTCATACTTGAAATTTGGTAAGCATGTTTCTTTTGATGAATAAAGATCCGCTGCATTTATGGAAATTGATTTCTATGGAGGGAGGGAGGAGTAAAATTCCCATTTTTGAATTACTAGACATGTAGTAATAAAATTTGGTATACATGCGTATTTATTTAATTTAAATCCACTAAAAATGGGTTTTAGAGAAATCATTTCTCAAAGGGGGTTGCGGGCCTTATCAATAAAAAATTTCTGTTTTCCAACTGTTAGATTTAGACTTTAAATTTGACAAGCATGTTTGTTTTGTTTAGAGATCCACTAAAAATGGGTTTTGCGGAAAAAAGGGAAAGGGTGAGGGAAAGAGTTACGGGGGCGTAAAACATAATTATACTTCAGGTTTAGTAATTTAAGTCTCGCTCTTTTTAAATCAGAGGTGAGAATCATAAAAAAATTCTCAGTACTTTTGAATAGGTAACACCGAAAACAACATCATAAAATACCCCGCGAGGCAAGCGGGTAATGGCTAGTACGATAGATGTATGTAAAAAGTAATGTTGCATCAAAATATATTATATATGTTACTATAAAACGTCACTGGACACGCAGCAGAAAACAAACTTCATAAGTGACTTTGTTTTCAACAATAAAAACTGTGTTGCGAAGTTTTGAAATAACTGTTTTTAACTATCTCAACTCGACGTCGCCTATCTCAAGAATCATTATGGCACGTCAGAAGGCCAATACAAGTTGACAAGAGTCAGTCCTATGTAGAAAGATGGTTGAATTGAGTTTTGTGCTTCAGGGTTGCATTAGAAGTTATATTCTTATTAAAGAGGTGCATATTGGGGAAAAGATTATGACGAAAGGATAAATCAAAAAGAGATAGAATAAGAACTATCGGAGTAAAGCAATGCGTGGTACTGTGCTATATTGAACTGGTCTTAACGTTCTTATATAGTGCTGAATGGAATTTTAGTAAATGGTGCAACATTTAACACATTTCGTCATATTTTACTCTACTAAGACCTAGATTTGTTAATTTCTTTATTTTATATGTGCTTATCTAATAACATTTTACATCACTTCTGTAGCTTTTACTTATACAATACACTATAATCTATATATATCACCCATTTCAGTAACCTTATATATATTTTATGAAATGTGTGAGATTGAGTTCATACCATAATTTCCAAATAACCTCCTCACTTCATTAATATTGCAAACAACGTTGTAGATAATTTGATAGGTTACAGTTTTAGATAAAGCTACTATAACGCACGGATTATGATACTGAGATCATATTAGATAATCGGAATATGCATATTTGTGAAACTGATATCAAATCCTGGTTCATTATGTGTTGTAATAATTTAAGGAAATTTAGCATAACCTTAATAAGTGTTAAATAACGTTGCAGTTAAGAAAATTCTGTAATGTTCTAAATCTTTATTACATAGTAACAATTCTTCCAAAAGTATTTTTGAGAATTCTTCAGAGGAGAAATAAAAATTGTAGTAAATGAGAAATGCTGAAAAAATTGAATTAAAATAGAAATTAGTTATTCCTAAATAAAAATATTATTTTGGAATAAGTAATACAAAATTTAAATTATACAAAACTTTAATTATGTACTTAAATGAAAAACTTTAATACAGAGTTTGGACATTAAAATTGTGTTTACTAATTGGAATATTTTTTTAATTGATTAAAGCCTAGTTTGGAGTACAGAACATGAAGTATAAAAAATTTAAACTCTTTTAACATTTAATTGATTTGTTCTTCATTAAGTTTAAATTCATTACAGTAAAAAAAGAAGCAAATAAAAAAAAGGAAACAAGTTCAAATGACTTTATATTTTTGCAATATTAGAGGTAGACATTCTACTTCTTGTTCGAAGCTTTGATATGAGGATAATGCACTTTATATTGCATTGTTTCTGTGAAGCTAAATGTTGCCTAAAGAGAATTCTTGTTAAAATTTAATTCTTATAAATAATGCAATAAGGTATGTATTACAGCAGTTAAATCAGTCTTATTTACGTTCAGCATCCATTTTGTATCAAAAAACTCGTAACTTAACCAATTTATTAAAAGTGTCAACATTTATCTCTGTAATAAATAAATTATTAATGCGTTCCAATGTTAGAAAATAATGGTTGTCATTATAAGGCAACCGGTAATTACCATTAGCATTCAAAGAGATAAATTGTATGCAATTACTCTTCGCAGTTAATGACATAGGTAAAATGCTATCTCATAGCTCGTTTTTTATTCATATTTTTACAGTGCAGAAATCTTCGATCCTTTTTGAACATACATAAGCTACATAGAGATTTCTGTAGAAGTATTTAAATTTTTGGGAAGTATATTGAATTTTATTAGAACATATGAAATGTTTGAGGTTGTAAAAACCTTTTGAGGTTATAAACGAAAAAAATATTTCATAAAAATTTAGCTTTTCCGTAAATCTTATCGAATGAAAATCAAATGATATAAAAAAATAAATTTCTAACGTCCATTTTTTATATTTCTAGAGAAGTTAAATATAAAAAAGCATTATTAATACCATATTTATTGGAATCTAAGCCGCCATCGATTGGAAGCCGAACTCTAAGTTCTCAACATATTTTTATGAAAAATGAAGAGATGTAAATCGGTTTATCGGCATCCGATATTTACGAAATTAAAATGAAAACTAATACTATATGAATAAATAATTTATTTAACGAGCAATTACTTTATTTCACTAACATTTAATTGCTGAAACCATCAGTACCATGTTCAAATTCTCTTATCCAATGAATTGTGGTGCCTAAGATTCTACGCCGCACGCGATTTTCAGTAGCATTAACATTGGAAAAAAGTGCAGCTTAGATTCGAATAAATACGAAATTTAAAAGATCAAAATTATATTAAAATTCTAAAGTATATATTCATACGTCTTTTTATATTCGAAAGAAATATAAGTTTCATTAAACTTCAAGAGTATTAATATTCAACTGAGCTAATAATGATCGCATCTACCTTAAAATGGTTTGATTGAATTTTGAAGGTATAAAAACAACTGAGTCTTTTAACCCCTTATCTAAAATAAACATAGAATAACCAATTTTACGAATATTCTGACAATACTTAGCAGGAATATATTCTTTGAAATACAATCTTCCAAGGTATATGGCAGTCCTGGTTCTATGATGAGTATTTTAGCGGGGAAGACGAATAGTTTTATAGCAGAAATTGCGTTTTCAGCTGACGGCATTCTCAGCGGATTGCAAAGATTATCATTTTTGTCCCGAAAAAAAAGTTAATGTCAAAATTTAAGTGTCTTATTTTTTTGTATATTAATGAAGAACTTAGAAAGCGATTTGACTCTTTATTTTAAGCGAACAGTGCATATAATTAATTTTACAGTGGAATATGTTTAATTAATTAATTAGCTCTAATGGATTAAATTTCCCAAAGTTCAGTGTTTTGTTTATGTATATCCCTTAATTTTCAATGTAGCGATCCAAAAAAAATATTGCATGAAAAAAACTGCAGCAAAGCATAATGTGTTAGATAAAGGGTTAATAAATTTATGAAATTTATAAGAAATGCGTTGTTTCAACTAAAGGTAGAAGTACTATATTGTAAAAAGTCTAACAGTACTATATATTTTTTGTTAAATATTACAATTATTAAAAGAGTGAGACATATAATTAAAAAAAGTTTGAGGAAACCCTGCTGTATGTCAGTAGTATATAAATTAAGCGTCTAGATCAGCAATGCCTTTAAATTCAGTTTAGCAAGTAGATTAAATTTTATTTTCTAAAACTCAAAAAACAGTCCGTAGCGAATAATTTGAGTCAATATTTTGACTTGAAATCAATATTTCTGATTTGAAATTTTGATCATTCTTGTGTGGCCGCAGTAACCGAATGGTCATGTTCATGAACTCGTAGGCGACTTTGATCCAGTCTAATCGTAGATTTTTTGTCCTTCTGCCACTAGAGATCTGTCGTGTAGAGGAGATGAGGAATATTAAACCAAAATGCACACATTCCATACATTGACAGAGTATGGAAGTTTGATGTGTGGGCTTTCCTCCTCATCACTTGAGAGTGGCTCAAAATTACGAGATCCTTCGCAAGAAGATTTTATGTAGTTTAATAAGCAATCGACGAATAATATTAATAAAAATCCATCAACGTTAATAATCAATCAATCAAACAAACACTTTTATTTCTGTGTGGTGCAGTTTTATATGTTTTCTAATCAGAATAATACTGATGTCTAAGCAGGAAAAACTTAATTTAACTTTTTTAATAATAATTCACAATGATAAATAAAATAATAGAAATTTCATCTGGAATTATGCCCTGTAGTACTGTGATTTAGTGGACCGCAGGACGTTAAGTGGTAAAAAGTCTTCTTTAAGAAAGTACACTTCATAAGGAAAAAAATAAATGCCGTATAATGAGATAAACTAAAAGCATGGAACTTTGTACAGAGTATTAAATTAATTAAGATCATAATCAATTAGTTGAAAATCAAATGAAATATTAATTTAATATACTGTCTAGATTTAATTAATTTTCTGTCTATGATTTCTGCTCCCTTTCCGTTCGTTGACTTATGACAAAACTACTTTTCAATCGGAACATAATAAAAACAATTCAACTGGCATTTATAAGCGAAAAAAGGCATTGCCAAATACTTTTTCATAATTTTACCTAATAATATGTGTTACTTGCGATGCCCCCTTCCCCTTTTTTTAATGCTAATTCTTTTAATAAAATTATCCTTCCTATCTGAACATTTTTAATTATGAAACATATTTATTTGTTTTTGATTTAGGTAATTAAAAGTTTGCTTCTCCCTAAATGCCAACATTGTTTAAACATTTGTGTAAGCCGAATTTTTTAGTATTCCATTTTTTCCTTCTCTTTATATATAGTATATGAAATTAAAATTTTAATAAATTTCCATGAGGAGGGAACGACTGACCCATAGAGGCAAAAGTCGGTGTGTTCACGCAGCACTAACGCGTCAAGCCATTCTTTTCCGTACGGGTCGGATGCGTTTTTAATGAGTTTGGCTCGGCGGAAAAGTTACGCGCAAGGATAGGGCGAGTGATTGTGGGCTGGCGAGGAAAAGGGACAGAGGACTAAGTGAATGGGGGGTTCTCCCTGAAGTGTCCACACTGAAGGATCGACTGCTAGAGCCGCGATCGATAGGGACCTGCGCAAAGGAGTAGAATTGTTTGCCTCACCCAGACCACGCTCCTATAAAAACCCCATTCCCGAACTCAGATAGCCGAGTGGTCCAGCGACGTAAGGTTTCTCAACAAACGCACTGTATCGGGAATGTCCAATGCTAACTGACATTGATGCTGTGGCAGTTATGTTCAGATTGACGAGCGCGGTAGATTTGGTCGCTTGAAATGCGCGGTCCCTGAAGTGGTTTGCTTTTTATTGTGGTTAGTGTGTTTCGGCTCGTAAGAGGTTTAGCGGAAAGGCGCTCTTATTGTCCTACGGAAAAGTTTATAAACTTTCTTTAGCGGACTTTTCGCAGTGCCGGTGTAAGAAAAAGACGATTATTTCGTTAATATTAAAGGAAATAGGACTGGAAAAGGCATTTTATTTTCTAGTATTTTTTTTTCTTTTATATGAAAATAATAATAATTCATATATATTTCATAGATGTTCTCGGATCAAAATTTTAATATTTTGAAATTTTCTCCGAAAGCGCGTGCGAAAACACAAACGGACACAAATGATATTTTTCAATTTGAGAAATGACTGATGACTGTATTTTGGATTCGATTATAAATATTTATGTATTTGATCCAGTTATTTATATGCGTATTTAAATCTCTATAGTGGTGTTTTCATGCTGTTGTAGGCAAGTGAAGAAAAGTTCTTAATTGGAGTATTTGTTAAAGACGCAACGTTGATTGGACACTTTAACTGTTGTTCTATTTTGCTTGAATAAAATTTTGAGAAATTGACATTTGTAAGTGAAGAAAAAAAATGATGTTACATCTAAAAACATTTTTTTAACTATAGCGTGTGTGAAGAATGTGTCAATATATTTGAAAATTTTATAAGGTTTTGTGAAACTCCTCTTAAGCATTTGTGTGTGATAAGTAAAAACTACTTTTCAAACTGATAGGAAAAGTGCCAAAGTTTATAAGACGTATTCTTCTTTAAGGTGATTGCTTGAAGCTTGAAAAGTGAAAAAAAAGTTTGATACTTAATTTTGATTGTATAGTGTGAAGAGATTTGTATCAAATCCTGTTGATTGTATAAATGTATAATAGGCACTACAAAAAAGGACAAACTAAAAGTTGAACATTTTTATCTTCTTGAACTAAAAATTAAAATTGTTATAAAGTAAAATGCTTACGAAATTTACGACGAACTAAATTTTTTATTATTTCTGAATAAACTAAACTGCAAAAACTGAAATCAAGAATGATGTCTCAGTCTAAACAGACGTATCACAATCAAGAAAAACTTTGGTGGTGTCGTGGATTTCACAGAGGTATACTGCTATACGTTTTGCTGCTGTGGACATTTCCTCTGGCCGGTAAGTTCCAAACATTTTTTTTTACATTTAATTATTATTCAAAGTATTAAAAATCCTATAAGATATTTTCCTTCGCACACATTTTTGTTTTAATATTTAATAACATTAAGAGTTTAGAGTAACTAATGAAAAACAACTAAAAATACTGTTTCTTTTATTGGAATGTCATGTTTTCTTAAACATATCCAATACTCATAAATAAATCTTGCAATTGATTTTAATTTGTATATTCTCATTCACATATACATACTTTTATAATTTTAAACGATTTAATTTTTGTAAAAATTTGAATTTTTCTAATAAATAATTTTAAAATTTTCTGAAATGTACTCATTCCATCCAAGCTTTGCAGTATATGATTTAATTTCTTACCGTTGTGCTTTTGTAAATCATTTATGAAATCGCACTCAAATTAAGCGCTCTGTTTTATTATATACAGAAGAAATTCTACCTAGTATTGTATTGAAAAACTTCGCAAGCTGTTTAAATGTATTTTTTCTTTCTTTTCCATTTTTTTGTCTTGAACAATTTTCGAATTGAAGTTCTTTCAAATTGTTTTAATAAGCATTCCTTGGAATCTTTTTGTATATAATACACTTGTATAAGTTACATCACGTTATATTTTTCATTTAAAAAATAATTGCACATTTTTGTAGTTTAAAATAGAATAATATTTTTTAATACCGTAATACATTGTGTCTATTTATTTAAATACATTTTTCAATGTTTTTAATATTAAATCAGTTAAAATTATATTATTTATGTTTGAGCTATTTAAAGAAATATATTTAAATGCCTTTTGCTTACTTTTGTTGTCTTTGGGGTTTTAAGTATTTATATATATATATATCTAATATTTTAAAAATATATCCTTGTTATTATTCTACTCTATTTAGAAAAGTAAGCGTCATTTTATGCCTCTCACAGAATTCACTTTGCTACATTTAATTTAAACTATTAAAATTTCCCTGGATGCATATTCTTTTTTCACAGGTATAAAATTTATTTGTACATTTATTACTTTTAGATAAATGTAATAATGGTTTAAAAATAATATAACATGGAGCACGACAAGGATATATATGATATTCTCTTTTCCTATTGATAAGTCCCGAATTCTACATCGAAGACAGTCGCAATTAGAAAAAAAAATAATCCAAATCTTCCAAAACTGACTCAGTGATGGACGAGTTTTTGTCATACTTATAATTCTTTTTGACTCTCATCAGGATTTTTGTTTTTTGATTTGTATCAACAACACTGAAGGATTTCTCAAGGGCTCTCGGTAACGGACATTGTTTTTTTTTTAAACGCGGTCGAATGATGAGGAGGATCGGTCATTTTTTAAATTTCCACATCATGCTGTGCGAGAACTTTTAGGTGAAGCTGAATTTGGTAAGTCGCAATGCTCCATGTGTCAAGAACCTTTTCTTGAATAAATTTGTGTACGTTACTTGATTTTACCACTGTTCTCCATTATATCACAACTAATTTAACCATAGGGGTACTGTGGTTGTTGTGTATGTATACGTATTTTGTAGTTAAATGTACATCAATTATTTTATGATAAACATTTTAGGTAATTATTACACTTATAACTCCCATTAGCAGAAGTTTGTACCACGTGTTTGATACACAAAGTTCCATTTATGATATATTTCTTAATGAAAGTTTGAATATAATATCATTAATAAAATATTTTAAAAATTTAATCTTATATTAATTAAAAAAAATCCATAATGAGTAATTAGTTACTTTTATTAAATCTCTTTTCAAATAAAACATCTTTTTTCTAGTTCCTGATTCGTTCGTATAACCATTATCGAACGAACGCTCCAGAACTTAACTGCTAACACCTGTCTCTCACCTTCTTCTTTTCCCTTTCTCTCCCGCTTAAATCACTCTTTAGATGTGGAACCAGGAAACAGCTTTGGTGACTCAGCTTTCACCTGATCGGATTAATAGCCTCGCACAGTTAACACAAAGAATGCTGAGTCGTAATATTTAGGCTGCCGAGAATCGCTCTCTCTCTCTCTTTAGGGGTCCTCAATCCCTTTGGTCCTTTCCCCACTCTATCCACAAATCCCCACATTGTGTTCTTTCACCACTCACCCCTACCGTAACAATAGAATTATTGCAATTTGAGGTTTCTATATCAAAGATATCAAGATAATCTTATCCTATAAGAAATCCTGAGTGACTGGCAGGATTGAAGAACATACTTTTCTTTGGCTATCCGGTGCTCCTTTTTTGCATCGGATGGATTAATTCAGACTGAGTTTACTTGGAGCATTTCCCTTACAATACGGGGATTTGGTCGATACAATGTATCTGAAATATGTTGGATTTCATGAGGTTGGATAGGTATTATCGGAAGCCATTATGAATAAGTAGCGGCTAACGCTGTTCTAAGCAGATGTAGCATGCGTGTGTGCGGTACGTTAATTTGAGTAATATCGGTAGATTTTAGGTAACTAGCTTACCTATTGATCACATTAGAATGGGTGATCAGCTTTTGGATTATTTCTCCTCAACTATCGTACTTAATCCGTATTCATAGAGGGGTAGTACAAAATGTGGAATGTTTATCCAGAGAGAATATGCAGAGTTTGTACTTACATTGCAAGCTATCAAAGATATATTTTGGCAATTGCTTCAGAACGAAACTGAATATATGTTTATTTATATATATGAATACCAATAAGAATCTCTTTTTTATAAAACTCTTATTTTAAACTTAGTTTTAAGGTATCCGACTACTTTCGGAACTGTGATTTTTCAAAAGCGCATAAAGGGATACTTTTCATGATATTTAGTGTCACTTAGATTAGAATATGTGCATAAAATTGTTTTAAGGACATTTTGACAACAAAATTTATTTAAAAACAATATTTTGGCAAAAAATTAACTTAGAAAAATATTTTTTCCAAGTGCTCTCGTTTTAAGAAAAATGGTTCTATTATAATAATATTTTGCCTGTATATAGCTCAGACATCTCTACAGAGGCTCAACTAAACTTTTTAAATATATAACTTAGAAGTAGGTTTATTCATATCTTACGACAACAGAGGGGAGCAATTTTAAGAAAAAAACGCCAATAATTATTTCAATTGGTGGTAACTCTGAAAAATGTGGACTTTTCAAAAATTCTAGTTGAGCCTCTGTAGAGAGGTCTGAGCTATATACAGGCAAATTATTATTATAATAGAATCATTTTTCACAAAAGGAGGACATTTGGAAAAAAGATTATTCTAAGTTAACTTTTTGCCAAAATATTACATTTAAATATTTTTTGTCAAGATGTCCTTAAAACATTTTTATGCACGTATTCTAATCTGAGTAACACTAAATATCATGAAAATTATCCATTTATGCGCTTTTTTAAAATCACGGTTCCGAACGTAGTCGGATACCTTAAAAGAGTGATAATTAACATTTAGGAAGTTTCTAAGTAAAAGGAATTTATATTTAAAACTGACTTTCAAAATATAAAATATGTAACATTTCTCTAAGAAAAAATGACTATTGAGTTCTTATTAGTTCAAACTGGTGAAAAAGCAAATAAATTACACTCAAATTAGAAATTTTGTGCTGAAATTATTCTAACCAAGAATAAGCTTTTTTGTATGTTTTTTTTTTGTTTCCTTACAATTTGTATAAACATTTTTTTTTTGTAGGTATGATAATTTTATTCCTAAGATTATTACTGAACAAAACCAGGGAAAGTTTTTCTGTTCTAAAATAGTTGCAATTGTTTATTTAAGCAACAAGATCTGTCTAGCGGAATTCTGAAACTTCAAATAATTTTACGGATAAGTTAAGTGAGGTAAAAAATGAAAACAAAACAAGAAATTTATTCTGCTACTTTAGAAAAAAAATATTTGTTTGGTTATATAAATGTAAATGTTGTCGATGACTAATTTTAGGAAATCAGTATGTGTTACATTTTACAATATATACCCGTTCCAGTCTGAACTTAACAAAACATATTTAATATTTGTTTTTTTTTTCATTCGAAAGAATATTGGTATTTTTACTCAAATTAATCTTAAATGTTTGTATGCAACCATAAATATCTTCAAAAAAAAGTTTTCTTTTCTCTTTTAATTTTTAAAAATCATTAAAGTTCGTAAATGTGGAGTTCTTGGGAGAAGTAATTGGGCCGAATACTCTCTAAATTGGGTAGAAGGAAGATTATGCGATTTGAACTCGGCTTCATGGTTGTATTTCTTACTTTTGCATGAGGTGAGTCGTATGTGTGTGCTATGACTCATTTAGTAGATTTATATTTTTTACTCATAGCATAATGTTTCTGATGTAACAAAATTTTCTAATTCAAAGCAAAGTAGCAATATGCTTCAAATAATGTATTTAGAATGAAATTCCTAATCCATAACGTAATCCTTGCTGTATTTGAACCCTCGCTGTAATAAATGTTACACACATTTATATAGATTAGGATTAATTACTGTTTTTAAAAATAAATGAATCTAAAAAATTAGGGCATTATGTAGTATCAATAAGTGCATTGAGATTCCCTCTCTCTATATATTGGGTTATTTTTCTTCAATTGAAACCAAAATAAATTAATTTTCTGGAAAATAAATATCAACTGCTACTGTTATTTTACTTAAAAAAATATTTTTCTCCCTTTTCTTTTTCTATGAGATTCACAAAGCAGTTTTAAAGTAATCCTGTTTTTAGTTATCATACAATATTAAATTCTCTCATCCTTTCTTTTACTGGTCTTGAAATATACGACAATAGAATTTTGAAGGAATTTAAGATCTATTTTTTTAAAAAAAATAAGAAGCTTAACGTAGCCTTGTCAGATAAAGTTAGACTAGCACAATCAGTTGTACTGATCTATTAACAATTAAGTTGATACCTAAGAAGCGAGTTCATACCATTGTATACTCTTCTTATATCCTCTTAATAAATCTTTGTAATAACTTATAAAAGTGTGAATATTATTCAGCACTTCTTCCTTGTAGTGATATTTAAAAGAAAATAGCTTTTTAGAGCTTTACCACCCTTTATTAGAATGATTAAAATCATTCTTCAAATACAATCGAAATGTATTATGCTAAGGTATTTTAAAGTTTGTTTTATGTTAATTTAAGTTGATAAGAGTTTTCTTTACTTGCAATATATATATATATATGTGTGTGTGTGTGTAGGAGTATATATATGTGTTCTTAATTTTCATTTTACTTCAATTTAAACTCCTGTTAAGAGCAACTCATTGTAAATGCTCAAGACCATTTTCTTCAACCTACAAATTTATTAGGAACAAACTTCGTTTCTAACACTTTCATTTACAATGCCGTTAAAACTAATTTTTAAGGTACTAACTCATTTAATTTAACTGTGTTTAAGAGCTCTTCTTCTGAAAAAGAATGATCATATGTAATTAGTTTAAGCTAATGAGTTAGTTACTCAACACGGAGTTTGTTACACATTATTTCATCTAAGTTCAGTGCCACAAATGTCTTTTACTCCAGTTTAACACAGTACCATTAGTACAACCCACTAAGGAAAATATCCTGTTTATTTTGTGATTTAAAGTAAGGCTTAAAATCCATAAACTCCGTGTCAAGGTATAAGTAAACATTAAGAACAAAAATTGGAAGTCATTAATGTAAATATAATCGGTAAAATATTTCCCAACACAAATTACCATTTCTTATCCTATTATAAAAATGACTTTAATATTTTCTATCAATTCGATTTAAAGAAAGTTTTGTCAATATAATGTTTTTTTAACATAATATTTCAGTACTTAGGATTTAGTACTGAAAGTTTCGAATCTAGAACTGATTTAAAGTGATAATCATTACATTAGTTAGAATTGGAAGTTTTTTATGTATACCGGGGTATATATTCTAAACCAGTGATACTCAATCTGCGGCTCGCAGGCCACATGTGGCCTGGTCAGGCCCATTCCACTAAGGAATTCAATTACAGAACAATTTACTGAAAATTTAGCGGGATTTTCTAGCAATCAAGCAATCAATTATATCAATTGTTTTTGTTTAATAGTAGAATGTAAGCAAGGGGCTTGGTAATAGATGAAATAAAATGGTAATTTTCCCATAACTCAGTAAAAAATGAATACAAGTAAATATTTTTATGTGTATGTTTGATTGAAAAGTTAATATGGTAATAAAAAAAATAAAACCTAAAAAGGAGTTTTAATATTTGGAGCAATTTTGCATTGTCCAATGTTTCGTTGGTCTTATAGTGTGTTTGTTCCACTATCCGCATGTTGTGGCCCGCGTTAAATGCTTATTATGTGTATGCGGCCCGGTGGGAAAAAGATTGAGTACGCCTGTTCTAGGCTGTATAAAAAGTGAATATAAAGAAAAATACAGCAACTTGCCTTATTAAGCAGTTGTTTTTGCTCTCGCCATGAGCTAAATTTTAAATTATGATGAAACTAAGTTAAAGGGACTCGCTATTTATATATAGGGGAAAATTATGTTTATAGTAAAATTGCCTTCCCTCGACAATAGAGTTGATGAATATTATGCTAGATCCCTGAAAAAAACCACTACTTGTGGTTACGTCATCTAGAATCATTTCTTACGTACAGCAGATGTAATGCAAATTTACTGAACGGAATTCAAAGTATGAAATTGTAAATTTTTTGATTAATGGCATTAAATAAATAGCGTAGGCAATGATTCCTACAATAAAGAATCATTATTCTCACTCCACTTTTATTTGTTAATGTAAAGAGCATGCGTAATTGTCTCAGATATACATCATGAGTGGTCAGTTTCTGAGCGAGTGAGTGAGAGTTATATTAACGTCACACTTTAAAGATGTACGAAGGATATTTGCGATTGACCTCGTCATTTTGAATCATGGGCAAGTGACGAGTACGACAACTAAGCTGGCACCTCTTCTCCTAACTTCCACACCTCACCAACGAGAGGATATTTGAACCTGGACATATTTAACGTGTATCAGCCTCCTCTGCACTTCAGGTCTTCAGCGGTACCAGGCTCGAACTCATAATCACGCTGGCCACGAGTCCATTATCTTGACCACTAGGCTACCACTCTGAATATTTACTTTATCCGTATAGAACATTTTCATGCATACTAAGCTCTTTTCATGTTTTATTTCCTTCGTGATAATGAATATAAAATTACAATAGATATTTAATGAAAAATATATGTGAATTAAAATGAAAAGAACAAATTTTATACACGTTATTTTTTATGAGTACTTCTACACTTGAAAAATAAATTGCAAATAAAATTGCCAAAATTTCATTCAATATAGAAAATGACTTTCATTACAGAAATATAGTAAGTAAAATAGTTATAACTGAAAATGAAAAGTTAATAAACGAACAGAATGTGCTGCAAAAGAGGGATTTTTAGGTACGTTTATGAAAGACAAACTGAAACTTATGTCAGCAGGATGACGGTTACTTTTAAAATGACGGTGTAAATGATGTATGAATTTTCATGGCACCTGCTTTTAAATAATGTAAACCCAGTTTTAAGATACACAAATCATACAGAAATATAGCCTTGGATTTAACAACAAGAGACTTTTCCCGCTAAAGTAACATTTCGTGTTAACCTAAATTTACGTTATAGGTGGGAAGGAATGATAGCAGTGTAAGTCGGGGTATGATTTCACGTATAAATTACTTTTATTTAGGACCGGAGATGAAAGAAAATATTTTAAAGCATAATGTATAAGAAAATTTTAGATAACACCAAATATACAAAATCTCAAGCTGTAGCTATTTTAATGTAGAAGGTTTCATAAAATCTAACAAAGTAGTCAGCTAGCACAAAGATTTTTTCCCCTAGCAACATGCTAATTTTTTTATTCCTTGTTTTGTTGAAAAAATACGCTTTTCGTTGGAGTCTATATTTTCTAAAAATTTTAACCCTTTTTTAACTAAACTGAGGCCTTCTGTAAAATTCTCAACCGTCCTTCCATCTCCTAATTGAACTGGGTTTAAAGGCTGAAGTTCTTCTATGTCTTGCTCTTGCTCATACATGTCTATTAGCTCATCAATTGTCAGAGCTCCTGATTGTGAACATTCAGAAGTTCTCGAACGTCATTGCTATCCACTTCTAAATTTATTTGCCTGGCAAGAATTATAACTTCTTCAATCACATTAACAATTTCATCTGTTCTGGCACTGATTTCCTCTGTGTTCAGTGATAAAAAAAACAATTCGATCAGATACCACAAAAACGATTCGGTATTATTGTATTCTAAATAATTTATAATGATGTTTCAAGATGGGTTACTTTTTTCTTAAAGATTGTACATCCAGTTATCGTGGGTCTTTGTTATACTTCAGAAGATATCTCTATGGCTTCAGAATTATGTTTAAATGGTACATTTTTTAGGTTTCGCAGAATGATTAATTAATCATAAGCCAATAGACCAGTGTTTCTCAAACTGTGGGGCGCGCGAGCATATCGAAAATAAAAGATTTAAAAAAATTTATTTACTGGAATGAAGTAAAACAAAATACTTTCTGACGAAATAAAAAAATATACATTTACACCGATATAATTTATATATCTGCGATATTACGTCATAAAAAAATTAAAGCTTCTACTTCTATTACGGTTTCTTTACAAACCAAAATGAGAAAAAACAAAACCCAGACCCATAATCGAAAAAAATTTTAGGAAGATAAAAAATTCATTACTGTTATATTATTGTCATCAGCTGTAGGCAGCAGAATGTAGTTGCTGCGGTTTGACCTTCTAACTTACTTCTACGGTTAGTTACGTCCCTGCTCTTATGTATTTGTTTTTTTTTCATTTAGGGAAGTTGCAAACCAACTATTTCTGCTGCGATTTTTTTCTTGTAAAATATTTTTATGATTTATGGAAAAGCACAGAGAGCTAGCTCTTTGAAAGATTACTTGGCCAAGATTTGTCTCTATGAGTTATTCCCAAACATATAAAAAAGCATAATGAAAAACGTTTTACATAATTTTTTTGAACATCCATATTGTAATTAATACACTTTTATTCTGGAGCTGTCACGCCGAGCACAAAGTGCACGAAATCGGTAATTCTGGCAAAACTGTTTAATTGTTACCAATGGCTCCGACACTATCCTCCTGTTTGACAGTCTTAACGTGTGAACTAAAATATATTTGTCACATATCTCCCTCTTTTTTGGGAGTGACAAACGTTTTTTTACAATCTTGAGGTACTTGTTTTGACTGAGTTCCCGGTTTGATAACTTTTTTACCGAAATATTTTCTGTGTTCTTGAAAGTAGGGGTGAGTATATTTTCTCTTAATTAGATTATTCACTAGAATTGCGATTTTTATTGTGTACTATAAAAATAATTATTAAAAAAAAGATGAGGGTGGCTCAATAACCCCACTCGACCATTAGTATCGAGTGCGTGCCTGCTCCAGGTTTAAAACATGTTGAAGTCTTTTCACTTTAAGTATTAAAAATAATACAATTATTTCTCATAGGAATTTTATATTATTGTTCATTATTCAACATCAATTCTAAATGCTAATTCTGTGAGGCTTAAAATTACAGTTCGCTTAAAACTAATTATAATTTGAGCAATGATTTAAAAAAATCATTTTACATTTTTGTAAACATTGTTGCGCACTTGGCTTTACTCTCCTTAAAATTCAGCGATTATATCAATAAAGTTTTATTTTCTTATAAATGAACTCGTGCAAAATAGCGGGTACTGCAGCCGGTATACTTTTAATTTACTAGTGCTGCACAGAATATTTTATAACTAATTAATTAATGCTAAATTAAGAACAAGTTTAATAAGTATTAGCGACTTTCATGGGCTTGTCTTACAGAGCAAATTTTTCAAAGGAATGCTTATATATATGATTAGAAATTGACCCTCTGAGTTCTTTCTAAAAAAAAAAGCTGATATCTATATTTTGTCTTCTAAGCAGCCACCGCATTTTGCAATATGTTCCAATTTAAAAATTAGAGAAAGGAAAAATAACGTAATAATTATCCTATTACTTAATATATATATATATATATATATATATATATATATATATATATATATATATATATATATATATATTTGCTTAAAAGCAACATATACAAAATTTAATACTTATGTCATGAATTTGTACGGTAAATAATTAAGATTATTGCTTTAGCGTAAAAAAAAGTGCATTATTATTGCATTCAGTACATTATTAATGTATAAGGGGGGCGCGATAAAAATTGTGATTGATAAGGGTGGCGCCAGTATTGAAAGTTTGAGAAGCACTGCAATAGACCATAATATTTACGCTGAAAGAATCCACTGATGTATATTAATGTTTGAAAGTTCTTACGAAAATTACTGTATATTTTAGGTTCAGTATTTTAGAGCTGTTAGCAGAACGAAGCTTTAAGCTTGACATAAAGTTTTGAGAATGTCTCAAAATGGGAGCAAATATCGCGAGAATTAGGGAAAGTATTTTTGTTGAGAAATATTCAAAAACATTCTTAACGCTTTTTATCAAATTTTTATTATAAATAGGGGTATTTATAATTTCATTTTAAAATCCTTATACATCGAATCTTATAGTTAAAATACACGTTTTGAAGTGTATGTAAGAGGAAAAAAGTATTAAAAGGTTTATTAGAAATTTTGAAGGGATGCTAAAAAAATAATCATAATACATTTTTACTGAAAGAACTTAACGAAAAGACCACTAAAACTTCCGAGAAAATATTAGATCTCTCAATGAACGATGCCTTTCTTGAATTCTAAGACATTGAAAACATCTTTAGCTCTTGATTAGTACACGAAAATCAAAAACTTCCAATAGTAAAATTACTTCTGAGTTTCAAGCAAATAATTTAGAATTTTCTTTTATCAATTTTTGTTTCAGATTTTCATAATATTAGTGGAACTTTATTAGATGTTAATTAGTTTAAAATATCCAGTTTAATTAAAAATTCAGTTTAGAATAAATCGTATAAATTTGGAACGCTTATTACTTTTGATGTAAGAAAAAATATTTTTATATTATATTAGTTAAAAGTTTGTTTTTTTTGAAAATTATTTCAGTAACTTTCGAAATACCAAAAATAAAATAAAAAACTGCCATTCTGTTTTGCATTTTGATTTTTTTACGTAAATAGACTAACAAACTTCCTATTTTATGAATGAATACATCAGAAAAAGGAAATTCCTTCCTATGGGAAAAAAGTATCTTCAGTTTTTATTTTAAAGAAAACAAAATAATTGCATTTGAGCAGTTACTAATAAAAAATGAAGTTCACACTGTTTTCCAACAAAGTAATATGGAAAAGAAAGTTCTAAGGGGAATATAGGGTGAAGAAAATGAACCGTATGGATCGATTTCAAGTTAAAACAAAGACATTTCCCACCAGAAAGAATTTTAAAGTGAGAAGAAAGGATCAACATTTTGGATTTTTTCTCTCAATTTTTGAGGTTTTTCCGCCGCTACTTTTTTGTACTTTTTTTAAAGATATGGTGACATTACGATAGCTCAAACGAAGGCGGTAGGGGAGACGGTGTGGAAAAAGTTTGTTTCCCGTTAAATTTTCTGGTTGGAAGCTCTGAGGATCTACAATACTAAACCCAATAGTTTTTAAAGCTGAGTTTTTACAACTGGGATTCAGATATTGAGATGACATTTTTTTGCTGCAAGCAAGATGATTGCGCCATGTTAATTTCTTTATTCCATGATATGTATATTGATTGTCTTTATATAATATATATGAACTATATAAATTTGCATCAAAATGACAAACACAATTGACGTATGCTATATATAAATATTTTAAAATATTAAATTAAAATATAATTTAAAAAGTTAAGATTGTTTCATAATTGTGATAAAAAAGGGCTATTTTTACAAAAAGCATTTTCTTTACGCCCAAAGATATGAAGTACATCACCTGAAAAATACGATATGATAGCTATATTCTTGTGGTATAAAACATAAAATATGACAATTAGCTCAGATTTAATCAAAAATTAAAAGATAAGATTTTTAAAATAACGAAAATAAATAAAGCTGAATAAAAAGACATAAAATATCTTTGAAAATGATAAACTCATTTTAATTGGGTAAGTAAAGTATTGGAGAAAACATTGTATTTATTGCCAGAAATCTGTGTGTGTGTGAGTATAACGTTTTAAATTGAATACTTGAAGATTGAATGAATTTAATTTCTCATTCATTTTTTTATGACTCAAGTTTTCTTGATAGAAATAAACATAGCTGAAATCACCAAGATAAGGTAACAAACACAGTTTTTATGCTATCTACCATTTATTTCAACGTTGAAACTCTTAATAATATCATTAAATACAAGGTCTTAGGATATAACGCTTACAATTACCACGCAACATAATTGATAAGCTAATTAACATGATATTAAAATTTGGCACTGAGTTAAATAGTTGATGAATTCGAAACTAAATGTGGAAATGTGAATTGTAAAAAAAAGAAAAAAAAAGCTAGATTAATTTTCGTTAACTTTTTGCTAGGCAGAATTAAAATATGAGAAGGGCATGTGACTCAGCAATGGCTTTTTTGTGGTCTGGTTAACTGTATTGGATTGTGTTCATAGATTTTTTTTTTGCCGTAAAAAAATTAGATTATTTTTTTGTCTGAAAAGTGTTATTTTAGAAGGAATGGTTTTACTTTAGAAAATGGGAAACGGGTCTTTCAATTTAAATTTCGAGTTAAAAGGGTGACAGTTTAGAAGTTCAATTTAAGTTTTTCAAAACATCAATGACTATTTGTCTTTACTTTTTACTTTCCTGAGATACCTTTATTTATTGGATATTTTCTATTCCTTATTAACTCTGTGCTTTTAATTCCAGTTCTCATTTAAAATTAATGTTTTCTAAATCTATAGCTGTTATGAAATGTCTTACGATATGTTTCAAATTATTATCCAGATCTAAATTTTTACAATTTTAGGGAAAAATTATCATCAATAAAACTAACACTCAACAGCTACTCGTTGTTTCATTCAAGTATACATTTATATTTTTATAGATAATGCAACAAAAACTTATCCCAGGTCAACAAACGTAGCACTCAATGTAAAACTCAAGAGATAAGTTTGCGTTAGGACCAATAAACTTTCAACATATGCGTTCAAGTAGCAAGTTATGGAAAAATTTACATATTTTCAATAGTGCCAGGATTAACATTCATAGTGCAAGATGTATGTATTTATGTCAGTATACTCTATAAATAATGTTCCAAAGAGTAGATAAACACTCTTGTTTTCTCTCAAGTACAAACTCTTACATAAGGGCACTAGCCCGTTTCATAACTTGTGTGTGTGGGTGTGAGCAAAGGCTATCTTCATAACTTTTATGGGGAGAACCTGCCAGCAAGAGGACAAGATAAAGGTAGACATTCTCAAAGCACCTTCATATCTCCATTATATCGCATTCTTTTCACTGCAATTTATCCTTCGAAAAACCTGATGGCAGGAAATGCTCCATACGAATACTATCGATTGAAGTGCCTTTCATATCAAAGGTTTTCCTAAAGCTTTCAGGAAATGTGTATTTCTGAGGTTTGAAGAGGAAGTAAAAGGATACACAGATTTGTTACGTATTGCTAGCTTTCGTCTTCATAAATAATAACTGAAATCGAAGATTTGCTTTTATGTTACTTCAGTAATTACTCTTGTAGGGAGCTGAGAAAAAGATATTTTGTATGAATCATAAATACCCATCATTGTAGTTGTAGTAGAGGGGATGTGAAATTTAAAATAACAAGCAAAAGTAGTTTCTTACTTCTCCCTGTACTGTCACATTAAAGGTTTTGGTCGCGAAGGATTTTTAAGCGATGCCTTACTTGAACGTGTTTTCCTACTTACAAATAGATAAAAGGTATTAACCTTTCTCTTTGCTGTAATACAATCAATTACATAATTTTATATTTTACTGAATTTTACAGGTTTTATGCATGATTTGTTTATATTAAAATATATCTAATATAGAAAAAATGTATATCATTAGATAAGGAATTACAGAAGAGCTTATCAAAAATCAAGGTATACATGTTGTGGTACACATTTTAATTAGTAGATTAATTGTAACAAATCCTGAAATTATTATATAAGTTCTATGCTTTTAGAAATTTATGATTTATGATCTAAGCGTTTGTAATTCAATTCATTTAATAATTTAAACTAAATATATTTCTACTAATATGAAGAAAAATATTAATTTTCATTCCACTTTTTTTAGAGAAAGTTTGGCAAAAAAAATAAAGAATAAAATGGATTTGCAGAAGGAATTTACTGCGTGAAAAGAAACCAATTAATACTCATTAAGCTGCAATGAAAGAGAAACTATTTGGAATAATTAACCAGGAATGGGCTTAAGTATTTATGTAAGCTTTATATGAGTAGATTTCTGTTCATTTTAGGGATTCGAAGTCATACTAATAGAAATAGAACAGAAAATTGGAACGTATACAGGGGTGGATCCTGGTTATTTGGAGAAAAAAACGTATTATTAATAGAAATCTACCTATGCGGAAAATATGTTCTATGGCAGTGTCTCCCAAACTTTTAATGGATGCGTAATCCTTCCATATTATTCATAACGCTAAGTACTCCTCGTCAAAAAAAAAGAAGATGGATGTATTTGAATAACACAATCAAAAAACATATTGATTTTTTTCTCTTCTTTTTTTGTGACATACATAAAAGAATAAGAAAAGAGAAATAAAATTATCCATAACAAAATATAAATACAATATATATTATAAATAAAATTTACTTGGATTAATGAGAAGGAGGAAATTGTTAGTGTTGATATGACAGATCATCATAATTTGGTTCCCTGGTAATTAATTTTAATCTGAGATGCAGTTTCACGTCAAATAGTCTGGTCCTTTTTTTCGACGTAATGTACACAAATGCTGAAAAAGCAACTTCACATAAATATGTAAATATAATCTCTGTTTTTTTAGCAATTTCATGTAATAACTAAGGTAATGCACTCCAGTTTTTGTAAAAATTAAAATATCTCTTATCCTGAAGGTCATTTCAAAAATGAATTCCAAAATAACACAGCAAAATTGAAAAACTGAGAATTTATTCATAAACTTTCTATACAGAGTGAGCCCCTTTGTGTAATTTGTTGTAAATTTTTAGCAATTTTTTTCCCATTTTAGTAATAGTAATTTCTTTTTCTCTTTTTAAGTTTAGCATTTTATTCTTTAAATGTACTAAATAAATTTAAAAACCACAAAAAATATCCATATCTCATTTTATTTAAAAAGGGAAGTTGTCGAAAAAATAGTCAAATACCTTAAGCTTAGAAAAATCATAAAAAACTAAGTTTAATAAGTCATTATTATTTAAGCATTTAAATAATAAGCATTAAGCATTTAAATAATAATAATCTTTCTTGCTTTGTTACGAATAAAAATCCATCTTCAAAAATCTTAACAATAAACCTCTTTCCGAATACATCCGTTAATTTTAAACATACGTCTGCATTTATTTATAAGCATAAAATGTAAAACAAGTAGGTTTATTTCTATGGTTTTCAAACATAATTCAATTTTCAAAAGCTTGAGCAGATCTGTAAGGCGAGGAAAACTTGATGTAAACATGCGTCCAAGGCGCATTAAAATATTCCGAGGTGATGCAATAAACATTTTCAGAATTCCCCACATCGATCATATTCGTTTATTCATCATCTAGTACCACATGCATTTTTATTAGGATCTTTTCAGTGAAATACGCTTTTTTCTCTTGTTATTTTAAAAATATTTAATATTAAAAAGTGCTAGGTTATATTTCATTTTAACTTACTTAGTTTTTTAATAAGTACGGATTACTACTCCATGTGGGCTTATTTTCTTATAAGGATTTTTGCATTATGTTTGAAGCAGACAGAGATTTAAAAGATTTAGACAAACATAGCATGTGCACATTCTATAGTTTTTTTTGTCATTTTCTTAAGGTGTCAAACTATATTTGGAATTGGGATTTAGAGTAAGCGTATAAATAAATATTTTTTTCACATTTAGTGTCACTTGAATTAGAATATACATATAAAATTGTTTTATGAATATTATAAAATTTTTAAAAAAATGTTAAATAAATTTTTAGGGACAAAAAATGAAGAAAAATGACATAATTTTAAAATATTTTCTTTTTCTGATAATGTTTTGCCAATCTATATAGCTAAGATTTCTTTACAGAGACTGAACAAAGAGTTTTGAAAAATTCACTTTACTTTTGGAGTTACTATTTAAAATGATAACCAATGATTTTTGTTGAAATTTCTCTACTCTGATATATTAAAATGTAAATAAAAACACTTCTTATATAAATATATATTTGAAAAATCACAGTTCTGACTTTGACAGAAGTATTTGCTGTATATAAGCAAAATATTATTATCATAAAAGTATTTTTCGTCAAAAGAAAATGTTTTGAAAGTATATTATTTTTTCTTAATGTATTTTGCCGAAAACAGCATTTAAAATTATTTTCTTGTAATAATATTCTTAAAACAATTTTATATGTATATTCTAGTTCAAGTGACATTTAACGTGAAAAAAATATTAATTTATACGCTTTTTTTCAGAGTCCCGTTTCCGAACGATACCTTATATGGATCAATGAAAAAAATATAAATTTCATACAGGTTTATATCTTTGATTAGAAAAATCAAAATCACTTTTCTTTTTAAACTTATGTAATACATTTACTAGTTTTCTTTGATATTTTCTCAGTAATAAATAATACTTAATAAAAAATTCATGTAAAAAATGCTTTTATGTGCATTCGAATGGAAATTTTGCTACGGATAAGTTTGCTAAAGTTCTTTAAAATAATGCAACTTATAAAAGTTCTTCAAAACAATGGAACTTACTTTGTACTTTTAATTGTTATTTAATCTACAGCACGCTTCGGAGAACTTTTTGTCTAAGACAATACCAAAGACTGGCACAGTTGCAATATTTTGTGGATATAAATTTTATTAATTTTTATTAATTTTCTCTCAACTGATGGAATCTAATTTCTAAAACTTCTCCACGAAGGTTACATGGAAACCCAATTAATGCTTCATTTGTTTAAATTCTATAATTACAAGCCTCGGTCAAAACATAAATCGTTCTGCGTGACTTTATCTCTCGAATAAATCGGCTTAAGCCTATTGATTTCGAACAAGTGTTTAATTTGTTTAAGCAGTGACGCTTATAAATTGGAGATTAGTAGAGTCGAATTGTCAGTGAACTTTCGAACCATAATGAATAGTATCATGAACAGAAACTTCAGAACGAAGTGTTACATGCAGTCGATTACAAGATATAAATTAAATTTTTAAAAATATTTTCCATGAAATCCTTTAAATATAATATAAGAAAATACACGAGGTAGTGAATACCAGTAAGTGTGAGATTTGAATGTTTTCGTCGAAAGAAAATGTTTTCTTTATTTGTAAGAATGTATTTTAATTTTTAAAGTGTTTCCCTGAAAAAATTTTTAAGGCTATATCTTAAGAACATATTCATAGCATAAACTTTTTATAGTGATACGCGCGGTTCTTTAAGTTTAGTACAGTTGAGTATAATGTGTAATATATTCACCATTTGCATTAAATATTATTTACCAGGAATGAATTAAGTATGAATTAAGAATTAAGTACAGTCAAATTTTACTTACAAACTAGCTGCATGGCCCGGCGTTGTACGGACTTTCTCTACTTGTATAAATTTTCCCTTTCCTTCACAAAATCAGCACTTATAATATTCTTTTTCAAAATGACTTCCCCCAGCTCCTCCACTTAGCCTGGCGTTGCTCGGGAAACAAAAAAACTTTAAAAAAAATAATGCTTAAATATTTCTTTCAAAAAGGGAAAAAAACGAAAAACATAACTTTTTAAAAAAACCCGTAATTTTTAAGTAATTTTTTTAATCTTTGTACAGATTACGGATAATATCGTTCTACACACAGAAAAAAAAGTTTCGTGAGATTATTTTTATAAATAAAGAAACTATTAAGTATTTAAATAAAAATTTGAGTATTTTTTTGAAAAATTGTAAAAAAAACAACAGTTTTTGACACTTAAATTTTTAAATGACTGATTCTACAATAAAAAAGCATGAGCATTTTTAGGGAAAAATACTTTTTTGTTAGCGCGAAAGAAAATGCAAGAAGATCGATTCAGAAATCATTTTAATAAAAACATATCGATTTTGACTCATTTTAAGAAAATCGTAAAAATTATACAAAATTGTAAAATAAATTGTACCGTATGATGGCGAAGTAAATGATCTTTCCAATTCTGTAATTATTTTATGTCTGAGTCTTCCGAGATTTTGAACTTGGCCCCTAGCGGTGAAAAATGGCACCCATTAAGCGTTTTAAGGTTTTAATTAATATCTTTTTAACTAATTGGAATATTGGAATAAAAATTGTAAAAACGGATTTCTATGATCCTTCCCGATCTTTTGGTACATTTGGCGAGTTTCTGCGTCATGCGGTTCGTGAGGAGATAGACGTACATACGTTTCTTTACCTACGAATTTTTATAGAGTAGATAAACAAAGATATTTATGGGTTTTCACATTCCATAAAGAAAATACTAAAAAAAAACTTGTCCAACGTTTTATTGCATGATTTTAATGTGCGCGCTATTGTGTAACACATCGAGTCTCATGAGTAACATTTCTCAGCCATTACTAGGTTCAAATAGGTTTTCTTTTGGACAATACACTGCGTATTGCTGTAAATCTTTCATGCGATTTATAAGTTGTGAATCTTGAAGGTGACCTTAGTTTTTTGGTAGTCTTAAATTTACGTTGTACATGTGTTGAAGATTTAAAATTCGATAAACCATGCTCCGACTTGCACTTGTTGCGGCTGTTGCAAAACGTAGACGTTGTCCCATCTTGTTTGCATTTCCTTAAACATAAACTTTAATATTTTCGATGTGAAACATAAAAAACCATTAACGAAGATATTTGTTTATTTTTAAATCATTTTTGGTAGTCATATTTTTCGGACACCTGTATATTTAGTTATTTAAGTAGGGAATTGAAAAAAAATCATGTTCTTTTTTAATATCAATCATTGTTAACAAGCTAGTTTGATTCAGAATAACTATAAATTTACTGAAATTAAGGAGCTGAAAATGTTCTGTAAATCTGAGATTTTTTTAAAAGTGCATTATGTTCTGAATCCATTCCATTATATAAATGCAAAATATGAAAAAAATACACCCACCACATTACACATCATATAAAAAAATATATATGTACTTAATAAAAATAATGAGTTGAGTTTTGAGATTTTAAAAGGACAATTTTGTTCGTCGTAGCATATTTAGAAAAATATCTGTAGACTGTATCTTTAAGAACCTATTGTTTAAAATGTTTTGTTTTATTTACGTCAACAAGTCTGTATAGTTAAGAATTACATATATATTTTTTTCTATGCCAAAACCATTTATTAAAACATTTTTTTCAGAACACACAAGTAAAAGTTTTATAAAAGAAAAATAACTGCATTTTATTATTCTTTAGTGAAAATGGCCATCATTACTATTAAGAGAGTTTTAAACAAATGGAGCTTAAGACTTCGTCCGTAGCTACAGTTATAAAAACTTTTTTGTTTATCTTAGTTATTTTTTACGCGACTAATCGACCTCCTGCCATAACTCTAATTTTTTTTTTACTCGAAACAAGAAAAGAGCTTTCTTTATTTGGGAGAACCTTGGGCTTCAAGAGATGAGTTTAGTTTCACCAAGACATGGACATCTTTCCGTTAATTAATGTGGCGTTCACTTTCAAGATATAAGGCTTAATAGATTATCCTTTAAACCTTTTAGCTGCAAGCGATTAAATTTGTATTACCATAAGGTCGCAAAAAGCCAGACACCTGGGTTAATATGTTTTGATTATAACGTCTTGAAAAGAAATATTTTCCCTGCTAAAAATGAGACTTTCTTCAGCCTTCACTATCCAAAAACTACTAATAAAGGAATTCAGAATATTTGTTATTCTCTGATAATTTGTGATAAAGAAGGAATAAAATTGATGTACAATATATTGACAGTAACTATTGAATAAATCATATATTCAAAAATATGGCAAAAATAGATATTTTATTACTCGTATAATAACTTTTGCATGCATAAACTTCTTTATTTTGAATAGTAATTATATTATATACTTTCAAGAGTGTAATTTTTGAGAATTCAAAAAAAAATCTTAAAAAAGTTTTACGTACATTTTGAATAAAAAAATATCTTCAGAGTTTTAAAAAATTCTATATGAAGAAATATTATTTTCAATCATTCACTTTTTGGTAAAAATAATTTAAATTACATTTATGAAAGCTTGGTTTACCAACTAAAAACCTACCGAGAAACTTCCGCTTATAGCCTGTATGTTCGTTAAGTAATTCTAATGAAGGATTATTTGAATTCGCGTACTGACAAGATTGCTTGTAATTATTAATCAAAAAAACTACAAGAGTTATTTAAAAATTAAATATTGTTAGACAGTTTATAAAAAATAGTTAATGTATTACCAATTTCCGTGCTGTGATCTCGGATTCAAGTTTCGAATCTGGTGTGAATCCATTCCGTGGACGTTTTGTCATCTGCAGTTGGCAACACCTTAAATGCAAATGATGACGTGCTATAAATACACAACAGCAGATGACGAAGGGATATAGATGAGTTAATGTTCGAGTGACACGCGTATCCATGAGATCGGGTCCAAATGATTTTCTTTCTTTAAGTGTTTTTAAATTGAAGTATATTTTTAAGTTTACTACAATAGATAATGAATGTTTTTGATTCTGAATGAACTACTTTTGTAAACTTGATCTAGTAATTAAACCTGCCACATCTATGAATACTCTCAAAGAGAGAACATCTATTAAGCATTGGTAGCTTTTAATTGGTTATGAAGTTAAAAACAACATGAAAATACAGTTCTCAATTAAATACACCACGGTATATATATATATATATATATATATATATATATATATATATTTACATATAAAAATCTTCTGTGCGTGTGTATGTGACTAAACTCTTCCTAAACGGCTGGACTAATTTTGATGAAATTTTTTGTGTGAGTTCAAGTGGATTCGAGATTGATTTAGATTCCCAATTCAGTCCAATATCGCAATTAGTTAAAAAGATGTTGATTAAAAACCGTAAAACGCATAATTGTTTTAACCTTGTGTGTGTGTGTGCTGTTTATTCTGCTAATGCGCGACAAGAAAAAAAAAGAAGAGGGAAGAATTTTCCGATTTTTCGCCGTTTTTAAAATTGCAATCTAATTTTTCTATCAAAATCAGACAAAAAATAATTACATAATCGGAAATATTATTCATTTATCCACACTACGGTATATATCTTTATATATATAATTCTTTTGTGCATGTGTATGTGACTGAACTCCTCCTAAACGGCTGGACCGATTTGGATGATATTTTTTGTGGGGATTCAAGTAGATTCTAGAATGATTTAGATTCACAATTCGTTTCGATACCGCAATTATTTAAATATGTGCCAAAATTATGTAAATGTACGCGAATGTTCATAAAAAAAATATGGGCAATATTCTTGAGGCCACTATTTTGAGGCAAACTTCAAGGTGGAGTTATACTTCTACCACAGATCCCAATGATTCATTCAGACTCACCTACCCATTTAAATGTTAACAATTTCCAATTAGCTTGGTATTTGCTATGACCATTAATAAGTCACAAGGTCGAACAATGACAATTTGTGGCTAAGATTAGGAAAACCCTTGCCTTTCGCACGGTCAATTATATGTTGCATGTCCGAGGTTTTGGCAAACCATCGCATTTTTTTTGTTTATATCTCTCAAGGATTAACCAAAAACATTGTACATTAAGTGGCATTACGATACATTTATTTTTTGTGTATAAAAAATATACCTGTTATGAAAATAGCTCGAGTTTTATCTTTTTTACCCTTTAATCAAAACAAGTTTAAGTTTCTATTCATATTCAAATTAGCTCGTAGTAAATACATACTCACACGCAATTGATAGGTCGAATTGTGGTAACTGCGCATGTGATGATGTCAGGTATTGTAATAACTTTCTTTACAAAAAAATTATTTACAAAACCGTCCAGATTGTTACAACTTATTCAAAAATGTTTGTAATTTTCGGATTTAAGACGTGTGTATAGGACAACGTCTGTTGGGACCGCTAGTATATATATATATATATATATATATATATATATATATATATATATATATATATATATATATATATATATATATATATATATATATATATATATATAAATATTATATATATATTATATCGAGGGGGTCATGGTCGCAAAATTGTGGCTAGCGTTCTTCTGTTGAGTCGTGGGTTCAACTCTTAGACCCTCTGAAGATTTGCCATGTAGAGGGGCAGAAGTACGTTAAATCTTTCGAGGTTATCGCATTTAAATCTCCTCACTTTACCATGGTGTCGAAGATTGAGGATTCGAGTGCGAATTCAGGAGTCCTCCTTGTCTCTTGACCACAATTCAAAACTATGAGGTCCGACATCACCAGCTCCCGTGTAAATTTAAAATCACATTAGATCCGTGCAAATTAAGGTAAAAAATTAGGAAAAATAAATTCAAAAGTTTGAAACTCTTTCAGAACACTAAGATGTGGTCGTGGTAGCCGAGTGGTCAAGGTATCGGATCGTGGCTGCTTTTGTCACGAGTTCAAGCCCAGAACCACTAAAGATCCACCCTGTAGGGGAGCGATGCACGTTAAATCTGTCGAGAGCTCAAACATCCTCCCGTTGGTGTGGTAGTTAGGAGAAGGGGTGCCATTTCAGGTGTCATCCAAGTCACTTGACCGTGGTTCAAAATTCCGTGGTCCTTCGCCAAAAGCCCTCGAGTAAATGAACAGTGCGACGTTAATATCCACTCACTAAGATAACTATTATCTATAAATGTACTATAATAAAAAATTATTTCAAAAAACTTTAAAAAATAGTGCTGAATTTTATCACGCATTCTCGATAATAAGATCGTCTATTGTATACTGGAATGATCTAACCTTTAGTGGATGATTTTCACTATGTAGTTTAAGAGATGGCTCGCTGAACAATGATAAAAATAAATAAAAATTTACTTTGTATTCTTAAAGGTTTCTTCGTCTCGTACTACATCAAATTCTAGAAAAAATAGAAACTATAAGGTATTTACATTTATTTCATATTAATAATACTTTGCATCATCACCATTATCATCATTATTGTTTCTCTAGTTCATAGTTTCTCAAAGTGTGGGGCGTGCCCCTCTTGGTGGCGTGATACCTCTACAAGGGGGGTGCGAGCCTATTGAAAAGTCGAAAACAAAAGATTATTTAAAAAATTATAAATTTACTGAAAGTAAACAAACAAAAATACAGTGTGACATAATAAAAAATAGAATACACATTTACACTGATATAATACACTTCTAAAAGTATCAGTACTGCATAATGTATTTCTTAATTAACTTAACAATACTAAGCTAAGAACAAGTAAACCATTACCAGTGATCCCATGCTTGTGTCACTATGTACAAAAATTAATACTTATCTTGATAATCTGTGCGGTTTATAATGAATCCTTTAACTGCCGATTAAAAGTTATGTGATTCGCTCCTCAAAATGCCACAGTTTTCCACGTAGGCGTGCTTATATGTTGTATTTATTGGGGGGAGGAGGAATAAAAATAAGCAAATCCTCTGAAATAAAAGTACATCCTTCGCAAACAATGTGCTTTTATTGTATTCCAAAGCTTGCTAGATATTAGAAGTGCACAGAAAAGATCGTACTTTTAACTGTCGTATATATACGCCCGGGGAAAAGAATGTTTTAGCTGAGCGAGATGTTTATATGCGCGGGTGGAACTTAAGAGATTTAAATGCTAGTGTAGATTTAGCATCAAATTATCGTATTATTGAATTCAATAAATTGTTATTGTATGGAGGGGGCGCGATGAAAATTATGTTCAAATATTGGGTGGCAAGTATTGAAAGTTTGAGAACCACTGCTCTAGTTGTTAATATACAGTACAGTCCCGATAATCCGAACAATATCGGACCGACCCCTGTTCGGATTACGTGATTGTTCGGATTAGCCGGAGTAACAGCGAAATCACTATTTGAACTGGGAGTACGGGTTATGTTGTACAATTTTTCATACTAAACATTAGTGGTTCTGTTCTGTAGTTTATTCCATTTTAAAATTTGTACCATAACTTGATGTACAGTGCGTGAATATTAAATAAAGAACTGTTTTGAATTAAGTTTTATACTGTTTTATATTGAAATATTCACCGATTTTTTTTTCGTCCTTAAAATTATACAATTTTTTCCACGGAGCCGTTCGGATTAACCGGATGTTCGGATTAGCCGTGTTCGGATTAGCGGGACTGTACTGTACTTGATGTATAAATATATAATAATTTTTTGGTCTTAGGTTTTTAAAATTCTTAATTAAACTTCTATGCATTTTACTATTCCAAGCACCGAAGTACTGATTTTTGACACAATTTGATTGTCAATTCAAAAGGTTACTTCTATCCATTTCAAGCAACAATTTTCACGAATTCTCTAGGGTATTCCGTTAAGCAAACAAACAGTGAAGTGATCGGAAATTGGATTTATTGTGAAAATTCTGACATCAAAATACTTAACGCGGTGGATTGGCGTATCTGCGAGAATTCAAGTTACTTCTTTCAACAAGGTTACTGCCTTTAAAAATTCGCTCTATCTGTTCAGAAAAGTTTTTGATATTTGAAGAGTCTTGAGCGAACTGCGCCTGATCCCATTTTAGTAGGATTAGTATATATTTCATTCAGTAAGAAAAGTAAACTTCTGGAGGTAAAAGTAAATATATAGAGAGAGTCAGCACCGTCCTATATTTTCATTACATTTTAACACAAACTGAACTAACAAAACATTTATCAGAGATTACCCAAATATCTACAGCTGGAATAAAAAAAGAGTTTAAATATATCGCATGCATTTTCGTGTTAGAACGAAAACCTTATTTCGGACGACACCTAATATCATGCAAAGAAAGTCATCCAACTCAAATGAAAATTCTTGTTACTTGTGAGTATGTATGTATATTCATTTCAACACCACAAAAGTAGAAGATATATTTTTTTCTATTTGTTTGTTTTTCAGAGCGTAAAGAAAGGATAGAAGGAAAAAAGTAGGAAAAAAGTGGCTCTCTCTTAGATTTTCCTCCGTATTATATTTTTTATTGTAAAACCATTTTTAAGGATTTTTTTTTTACATTAAGTATATACTGGGTTGAGGTGTATTATTTCTTCTGTATACTACTATAACACTAAATAGAAAGTGAATAGTTAAATTAATTTCAGCCTGTAATTAATTAGTTAACGACAGATAGAATAGATAGAAATTCTTAGATCAGTTTTTACTTATAAATAAATGTGTGCTAATAAATTTATGTTAATAAAATTTAACTAGATTTTATCCAGTAATATCTTAGAAATGTAGATTTTTAACTTACCTAATGATAAAGCGATCTGAATAAATTAAGATTTATGTATGTGAATGCATTTTTTATAAATAATCTATAATTTATCACAAGTAAGTTAACGGTAAAAGCAAAACTTCTTGATTAGAGGAGCTAATAAAATAGAAATATAATTCAGAGAGTTATTTTTAAAAAGAAAGAGAGAGAGAGAAATATACACTCTTATATATGTGTGCTATAAAATTCACATTTAATTGTTTTCTTGAAATATTATGGATCGAATCTAAACAAAAATTGTGTGTTACTATAAACTTAAAATATTGAGACATGCATTTACATAATATAACAATAAAATTTTACATAGCATAAGACTATCTTAAAATGAATTATTAAATTATTAATCATATTGTACTTGTATTTTGCTTTACAACACGTTGACGTAGTTATGGCCGCACAAATGAACAAACTTCGATCACCGAATGCTAGTTGAAGCTAGATATATATGTGTGTGTGTGTGTGGTACATTCTATTTATAGGGAATTAAACATTTCTAGACACGGAGTGTCTAGCGTGTGTCCAGATGCCGTAATTTCATGCATTACTTCCAACCACAGTGAACGAAGTTGGACAATCGTGTCTGCTTGCTGACTGAGATCAGCTCAATCCCCATAGAGTAGTCCATGTTATCAAAAAAAAAATCTGTATGAAATGACAACAATATGTATGACGTATGATAATATGTGTCCATAAAGACAGTGCACTTAAACAACAGGCCACCATTGACTACAGCTCTTTGGCCATGTTCATGAATCGGTTAAAACCTATATAACTAGAAAAACGTTATTAGATCAGATGAGGTATGGCAGGATCTGAATGCAGGGTTTAATTTGGCACAGACCGCAAGGCTATGGGCTCGAACTATCATCAATATATGGTGCAAGTTGGTGTGGCGGCTCCATAATAGTGTAGGTTGTTTTTACATAGTATCAACTAGATTGTCTGGTCAAACTAAATCAATCAGTGAAGGAATAGTTATGTTCAGCTACTTGGAGAACATTTCCAATCCATTCATGAACTTCATGTACCTATACAACGATATATTTTCCAAAGAGGACAATGCATCATGTTATCGGGGTAAAATACTTAGCGATTTGCTTGAGAAATATTCTGGACAATTCCAGTGAATGATTTGGTCAAATAGATCTATCAGAATCTCATCGAATGTATAGACATAATCAAAAAGTCAAATTGGGCACAAACTCCTGCATGGGAGTTTCTTTCTCAATGATAGGAATCTGAAAAAGCAGTGTGAGGGAATTATTATTCGATGAGACTTCTAACGATTTGTTGAGCCAAAGTTTCTAACCTTCGTCCTGCAAAAAAGAAAAGAAAAAAAAATGCCCCATACACACGACATTTGAAGGTATCCCATGGCTTTTGGTGCTTCAGTATAAAATAAGGAACCACATTCAGGATTTCATACACATTTAGTTATAATTCTGTAGTTTCTGGATATTTTTTCGCATAGGATGGTCTAGTTCAATTTTATAACACCTACATTGAGAAATATCATACATAAAACAGTTAAATTTTACTTCACTTCTTTGAACTAGTGTTTTTAAAATATCAACTCCACTTACATCAATAAGTGGTCAGTTATATTGAGTATAGCTGTAAATATTTGAGTATAGCTGGTAGATTAAAGGATTTATCTTGTGTTTTATTACAGTAAGTATATATGTAAAATATTGAAGCTGACAGTGAAAAAAAATTGGAAATGTATGGAATAATATATTTTATTCAGTTTCATTGAAATGATTTTTCAAACATTTATTGCGTGAAGAATGTTTGGTTATTTAATAAATCAAAGCTAAAAACATTTAAAAAATTAATGTCAAATTTAAAATTATAAATTAAGAAAGTGTATCAAAGATGAAATTTTTGTCCGTACTGAAAAAAATTGTATATAAGTGAATATCTCTTACCAAATTAATTATTGTGTATAAGTCTCTCTCTTAAGTAAAATTTAGCTAATTTGTGATATCCTAATTACTATTAACTCGTTTCAAAATACTTATCCATAGTTTAGAGGGATTAATGCAAGTACAATTTGTCGAGATTCAAAGTCCTCACGTTTGTATGGTGTGAAAGTTTTAGGAAAGATACCAGCTTAAATATAGTTTTAGTCTCTTGACAGAGCATTACAATTACGAATTCTGCCTCTAATATCCCTCATGCTGCTTCGAAGGGCAGTTAATGTTAATAAACTATCAATCAGTCGATCGCTTTACTTAGATTCTTTTCGGCAGAAAAAATTGCCTGGTCTGTAGATTTCTTATTTGGTATTAAGAAGGATTAATTTTCAATAAAGATTTAAATAATGAATAAAACCAAGTACTAAGATCTAATTAAAACTACTGCATGTGTTTCATTTTCATTCCGAAATTGAAACACATATTTAATAAATAAGATAATTACTAAACATATAAAATTTTCAATTTGAACTTTGTAAGAAAACTCAGCATCTGTATTCTTGTTTAACTTTTCTTTATTGTTGTATTCTACGAAAAAAATTAAAATTCATCTTTATTAATTAATCATTAAGCCTTTGAATTTTCATCGTTCGGATCTTCCTCCAGCTTTATTTTTGGTTCCTCCAAGGCGTGAATTTTTTGAAAAGCATGTATTGAAGGAAGCAAATCTTTTTCTTTTGAAACGTGAGTTTATAGTACAGTTGTTATTTAATCCTATTTAAATAACCCAAGTAAGAAATAATGTATAAGGAATAATGATATGTAATAAGTAATTAGTACAAACAAATGAAAACTTTTTTAAGAATGTGCATATTTCTCTCTCTTTCTCTCTCTATATACTCTCTCTATATATATATATACACTGGTGTGCAAAAATTAAGGACGAGACGGTTTTTTCAATATAACTTTGTACAAAAGCTTTCCAAATCAACACATTTAATACCGTAAGATCCCCAATACGTAAGGACATGTGTAATGTAAGCAACATTTACTAAAGGAGAAATCAGAGGGATAAAAAAGCTTTATTGAAAAAGTAGCATGGAGCGCAATGCGACTGAAGGCCGAAACATCCCTGTGATGGGTGTCCAGCAAGAAACATCCTGTCTTTAGTAGGGGATATGATCTCCCCTGACTGCTAGGCAGGTTTCACAGCGTCTGCCCATGCTGAGAATGAGGATGTCAATGAGTTGTTGAGGCATTGCTGCCCATTCGTCTTGCAGCGCCAATCGAAGCTCCCGAATCGTTACTGGTGGTAAGGTACGAGCTGCCAAGCGTCTGCCTAGAAAATCCCATACATGCTCGATAGATTGAGATCCGAAGATCATGCCAGCCAATCCATACGTTAAATATTCTCACTCTCTAAGAGCTGTTCGGCAGCTACTGTGCGATGACATGGTGCATTGTCGTCCATGTAAAAGGAACTGCAGACCCATAGCGCCTCTAAAAAGACGCACATATGGAAAGAAGAACTCGTTACAATAACGGGTCCCGTTGACTGAACCTGCGTCGAAGATGTGAAGGTCTGTACGAGTACCAAGCATGATGCCTAAACGAGAACACCGCGACCTCCATACCTGTCCCTTTCAATGATGTTCGAGGGATGATTGCGGCTTCCCCGCTCTTCCAGATGAGTATGCGAGAATCGCTACTCAAACTGAATCTGCTCTCATCTGTAAAGATTACTCGTCCCCATTCATTGTCTCTCCTCCGGTGTTCCCGGCACCACAGAGAACGCCTTCTTCGATGGGCAGGCGTTAAAGTTACACACCGTACAGGGCGTCGTGCAAACAGACCACCACCGTAGTCTTCTGGCCACGGTAAAACGCGATATCGGTCGTCCAGTCGCCTGTGTCGTGCTCCAGATATTTCTCCCACTGTCTTCCGCCTGTTTCTTCTGGCCTGTAAGACAATGTACCATTCATCTGCGGGTGTGGTTCCTCGTGGACGACCACTACTGAACCCCCGGATAGCTGTATCTGTAGTTTGAAATGGTCTCCAAAGTCGTGAAACGATGCTGTGAGCAATTCCGAACTTTGCAGCCACACTTGTCACACTGCGGCCTTCCTCCAACTTCCCAATGATTCGACCTCGGGTAAAAGCATCCAGAGATCGTCTAACAGATTGATTATTCGCCATTTCTCGCTGAGGCAGCAACTCGGTGTGATTTTAACTGCTTTACGGCATGCAATCTCTTTGCCAGAAATACTGATCTTTCACCGACAACATACTTTATACTACTTAGACACTCCCCATTACGTCTACCTGCATATCTGCGCATGTGCTACCGTACATCACCTTACTTAATCTCCTGATTGGTCTTTCTGTCCGCTCTGCCTCTTCGTTCAGCTGATATGCTAATTTTTCGACCTCGTCCTTAATTTTTGCACACTAGTGTATATATATATATATATATATATATATATATATATAAACCCTGTTTCACAGCTAAGACAGTGACAGCTCGGGAAATCATAATAGTTTTTTCCACTCTAGTTAAACTTCTCTTTTTTGGTTTGTAATGGTTCCATGTTCTCGGTGCTTTCAGTTTGTTCTTAGGATGTTTTAGGATTTATTAGTCTTCTTTTTAATTTATTTACTGCTATATATATATAAACCTTTACATAACATAAAGATTGCTTTTGGCACTTGAGATCTCACTCGCCTTTAGCTTTGGAAAACCTGAAACTGAAGCCATTTCACACCTTAAAAGGAAATACTAATTCTTTCGAAGTATTGTATTCGAATCTCTATCCCTCAGTCTAGTATTGCAATCTATTTTAGTAAGAGAAGGAACTACTTCAGGACGCTATACACGCGTTTGTAATATTTGAAAGTGCATAATCCAGATGGCTGCGTGCAATACGACATAGATTGAAAACATCGCGCTCACCTCGTTTATACTACCCTATGGGTTGAATATCAAATTACAAGCTATATAAAAGGTTAAGCTATGTCACTTTTTTGTCTGTTTTCGTTGTAACAAAAAAAATAACAAATGCATTTATAAATGCAGTGTGATCATCAACATTCTTTACTTAAAGAAATAGATTTTTTTTAATAATTCTAGATTAATATTCTAAACCTGGAGCATAACTTATAACATTTTATATTTAAATAATGTACATTATAACTTCTAATATAAAGGTTTCAGAACAATAAAAATATTTAAAGAAAAACGGAGTAAAATGGGCATTAATGCGCGATTAAAATTTCATTTTCAATTCAATCCAGTGCAGCTTTTTTTTCTGAAAAAAAGTTATAGGGAATTATATCCTAGAACAGCTAACAAGCTAAAATAACTATTGAAGCTTAAATATTCACTGAATAACCATACAATGTATTTTTATTTATTACGGTTGAATATTAAAAGTAAAATATATTCTACAGAAATGTTTTACTTTTTATACGTTTAATATAACTTCTTACTTAAGCAATTATATGAGTTTCCCTGACAGATATAATTTGAATTCCGGAAATGATTTAATTTTGCTATAGATTTTGTTCACGCAAAAAATGTTACAACATTTCAGGCAAAAGAAAAAAATTATACGTTTTTTTTTTTAAATAACCAAGACACTAATATGGATAACTAAATAAAATAGAAAAAAAAATGAGGTATATATATAACATTTTAATCCATTAGGGAAACTCCATTGCCGATTAAAATAAGGATAAATTTTTAGAGGAAAGGTACGCTAGAATACATAAATTTAAGCTGTTTATTTTTTTTAAATTCCTTTTTTAAGAACAAGTATAGACGTTCTTATTTCACATATAATGGCCAATTTACGATCCTGAAGAGGTTTTCAGAGGTTGCTTTTTGTTCAAAATCAAATGTTTTAAACCGATATTGCTTAGTAGATACTTTTACATTTTTATCTAAATATCCCGTACCTCAGAGAATTAGAATCAGGATAACTTTCTTTTTCTCACTTCACTGTTGTGAATCATAATACTGATGATTTAGGAAATGAATAATCTTTAAAACACAAAATTGGTAAGAATGAGCATTTTAAATCAAAAACTAATACTTGAATTTATACTTATTTTATTTTTGCTTGATATATTTGTATAAGCTTAATAAAAAATGCAATTTAAGATTGTTTACTTAGTTCTCTTTAATAATAATAAAAAAAAAATTGTTATTGATTTTTTTTCAACAATTTTTTTTCTTTTCTTGTGTATTTCAAACTATATTAAAATTATCCGATCTAGAGTTAAATTGATTTTTGAGTTAACATAAAAAACATCAAGAAATATGTTTCATTTAATCCAGATAGATGAGTCTACATATAATTTTTTGAGTTGAGCATTCATAAAAAGGAAAGTATGATGTTACAGCAATGCTCCTCAAATTGCCAGTATTTACGACCTAATTTTCAGTCATAATTTTCGCCACTTCCCCCATACGATAACAATGTATTGAATCGATAATAATGTACCTTGAGACTAAAGCTACAATACATTATACACCATACAAATTAACAAGATAAGTATTAAATTTGAATATGTTACTTTTAAGCAGCATATATTTAAAATAAATTACTTTTAAATAATATTTTTTTTAAATATTTTATTTTTGACTTTTTGATATGCTTGCACCCCCACCCACCCATATAGGACTATCACACTTCTCTAGGTGGCGCTTCTCACAGTTTGAGAATCACTGTGATGAATAGTACTCGTATATCTTCATTATTAAAAACACAGTTAATCTAATATGTTTTTTGACAACAGTTTTATATTTCAGTACACATAATTTTTAAAACAATAATCTAAACAGTTGAAAAAGAATGTAGGTTTTTACAACTAATTTAAAAAGTCGTGTTAAACTTAAAAATGAGATAAATCTCAATTTGTATCGACTAAAATTTTCATTGAGATTAAACAATAGTTTTAGAAATAATTTAATAATTAATGCGTGCTTAGGATTATTAGAAGAAGGGATATGAAGAAAGAATGGAAATATGTATAAAACTAGACCTGCATTTGAATGAAAAATAAATATATTTTTTTCCTACGGCAAGTCCCCAAATGTGAGAGACATTTTTATAATCACACCATCTAGTGGCGACTTTTGTAACCAAATTTGAACGCATGAATTACTTTTTAATTCGGACTCTCGTTGGATGCTAAATATTGCCGTGAGTACCAGAGTCAAATAAATACCCAATAGATTTTTTTATGTGCCACATAATCATATGACATACGTGCCTACGATTTTCACATCCAGAGAATCCATCGACTCCAACCAGGATCGAACCCCCAATCTTTGGCTAACGAAGCAAGCACGCTACCTCTAAACCGCCGAGCAGAAAAAGGAAGGTTTATCACACTTAGAGACTTACTTTTTACTAATATTAAAATCAGCCAGGCAATAAACACAACTAGTTCATACTCTGTAATAGCTATTTGTTCGATGGATGTGGAATTAGAGCTACCAGAAAATTTCTTTTAAGTCGAATCAATTAATTATTTCTTACGAAAAAGTCACAAATCTTCAGTATTGATTTTAAAAAAATCTGTATAGATTTTTTATATAAAGCCTATTTTTAAAATTAAATTCTTTGGGATGGGTATATGGTGAAACATTAAGTTTACCTACGGTTATATAAAACGATTAATTGTTCTTCAATATTGAATTCATACCTCGTACCCAACTTCTAGCTATCTTCGATGTTAATGATACAACAATTGTCCGTAGTTATTTATCAAATTTAAACTGTGAAGTCCTATGTATTCTATAGCTCCGTCATTAAAGATGCACAGCACACTTCCCATTTCCATGTGAGTGGCTCTGTAGAAATTGATCAAGCATGTATCTGATATCCTTGATGAAGCGCAGTCTAATTTAGAATTCAGAGAGATATATAGCTTATTAGGTTTCTCTCGAATAAGTCATTATTATAGATGATATTTCAGTCACTGTACCAGATCATAATTTGTCAATTAAACCAATTTTCTCTGGAAACCTTTGTAGCGAATTAGCCACCATGTATATCTTGCTTTTGTTAAAGCGAGTTTGTTGTTTCCTAGGGGAAGATGAGATAATGTATTGTTTATTTGGTCAAGCACTTTTTCCGAGACTAAATTAGCACAGGATTTATTATCGATGTTTATTTATTGTTTTAATGGCTGTATTACATTGTGAAAGTCGGAAAAAATGAACTAATGTCTGAATTATAGCAAATTTAATGACTGACAAATTACTGAAATAACTTTCAAGCGAACAACTACATAAAGCAATAAGAAACAAACACATTTCTGTTCTGTTAAGTGGAGTTCCAGTGGTCGAGTGGTAGCGTTTCACGCTTCCGCACCGGTCTGGACAAGGCCGACTTAGCCTTTCATCCCTATCGCAGTAGGTCGATAAACGAGTACCAAACTTGCATGGGGACTTAAACACTGGAGGGCTTGCTTCAGACTGAGCACCTGATCGGGTCGTCTGCTCATGCACCTCAGTGTCCAATGGGCTGTTACGCTACTGAGTTTGAGATTTTAAATGGAAATTAATGAATTTTTATGATTTTTTTGAATAATTGGTAGCAATTTTCGACAGAAAATAGAAACTATCATTCTATGAAACAACAGGCATAGGGCCAGGGTGACTTGGGTTCCAGCAAGTATGGTTGGTGTGGTGTGGAGGTCTGGAGAGTAGGGTGCTAGCTTAGGTGTGGTTCTCGTCACTTGAAAATGGCTCAAAATTACGAGTTCCGTTGTCAATAGCCCTTATGTTGCTTTTTACGGGGACATTAGTAAATAGTCACCGTACAAAAACATATAATTCGAAAAGAAACAAATTAAGATTTAAAAAAATAATGAAACTAAAAAAAAATATTAAATAGAAAATTATCAAAAATGTAACAAAAAAATTAAAAATTTTAAAACATAAAGTTCTTAAATTTAGGATTATTTTAAAATAATAAGTTATTCTTACGTTTTCTAAATTCAGTTTACATCGTACAAAATGCAAAAAGAAATCTTGTAATTGCAGAGAGAAACAGACACTTATTAGTAAGTTTCAATCTGGAAATAAGAAAAATATTCTTAAATAAAATATTATTTTTCAAAGTCAGTGAAAATTGTTTTAATTTGTCTATTAAAAAAGGATTCTAATATTTTTGTACAAAATATTTTCGATTAAAAAAATGTTCCTAATTTTCTTGGATAATTTATCTAATTTTATGATATTTATTTTACATTTTTAGCTGTTTTCTCATTTAGATAAAATAATGCATTTTAATTAGTTTTAAACATAATTCGAAAATGATAGACGATTATTTTGAATGATTCAAAAATAATCCGATAATAAGGGAATTTTGTGACTAGAAATTAATAAAATATAATATTTTTTAATTCCTTGAAAAAGTTTTGTGTACCTCCTTTATCTATATACTAATGCAAATAAAAAAATAAAAATTGTAAGTTGATCCTTACTTAAGTAACTAAAGGGTGTTTTTTTAGAGGTATAGAACTTTAAATTGCAATAAAACAACGATGTATTATTCAATTGACATGACTTTTTAATTCCACAGATAATCTTGTGGCATTACATTTTAAATATGATTTCTGACATATGACTGCCACGGCTGGCTCGGATGTAGTCCAATCTGGACGTCCAATTTTCGATGACTTTTTCCAACATTTGTGGCCGTATATCGGCAATAACACGGCGAATGTTGTCTTTCAAATGGTCAAGCGTTTGTGGTTTATCCGCATAGACCAATGACTTTACATAGCCCCACAGAAAATAGTCTAGCGGTGTTAAATCACAAGATCTTGGAGGCCAATTCACAGGTCCAAAACGTGAAATTAGGCGGTCACCAAACGTGTCTTTCAATAAATCGATTGTGGCACGAGCTGTGTGACACGTTGCGCCGTCTTGTTGAAACCACAGCTCCTGGACATCATGATTGTTCAATTCAGGAATGAAAAAGTTAGTAATCATGGCTCTATACCGATCACCATTGACTGTAACGTTGTGGCCTTCATCGTTTTTGAAAAAGTACGGACCAATGATTCCACCAGCCCATAAAGCACACCAAACAATCAGTTTTTCTGGATGTAACGGTGTTTCGACATACACTTGTGGATTGGCTTCACTCCAAATGCGGCAGTTTTGCCATTCAACCAGAAGTGCGCTTCAGCGCTAAACAAAATTCGCTTACGAAAATCGGAAACAACATCAATCTCGTTTTGGACCCATCCAACGAATGTACGCCTTGCTTGATCATATTTAAAATATAATGCCACAAGATTATCTTTCGAATAAAAAAAATTTCATGTCAATCAAATAATACATCGTTGTTTTATTGCAATTTAAAGTTCTATACCTCTAAAAAACACTCATTATAAGTCATTTCCCCCTCTTTCTGTTTAAGGAAGTGTTAGTACAAAACTCCCGTAATATGTGAAACTTGACTTATGTTATGTTTTCATTATTCTGCAGTCCCGTTAAGTACCATTCTTTTCAATAAATCCCGTACGTCTGCAACCGATCTATTGAACGACAAAAATAATAAATCAAAAGAAATATCGATTAAAAAAAGTTAAATCTTCTTTTTGAGAGGAGTCTCAAGAATTTAGGTGTTGCTGTCTTGAGTTGCCAATCATCGAAATAAGGCTCTACTTTTATTAACACGAAAGGAAAAGTATAGTTTGGGGCGGTGCGCGTATTGAGTAACTTGGCAAACACCCATTGAAGGTCTAGCATAAAAAAATTTCCTTCTGGAAATATTGTTGTAGTTTCGTATTTCGTAAAATTTTAAAATTTATTGAATTAGGTTTGGTGTTTTACCAGGTAAACTCCTATCTCTCTATTCACATTTATATCTTACACTATGTATTTATCTTATAAAATTATTATAAAAAATAAAATTATTTAAAAACGTATTGCAAAGAATCGATAGCCGAAATTTAATACCTAAACAAATTCCGAGAATATCTTAAAGTGACTTAAACAAGGCTTAATGTGCATAAAAATTAAATTGCTTCACAGTTGGTGAGTTTTATAACCCTAACATTAGATAATCAAGAAAGTCTTGTCATTTTTATTGAAGGAATCTTGAACAGGAATTTATTCACTTTAACTATTAGTTCACCTCCTTTTAATTTAATATATAATTATTAAATTTTAACTGTCTGTGAAGTATAGTATGATACTTGAGTGTTGCTTAGAATTGTGAACATTTATGTTTAACGCTAAGAAGCTACAAAAAAGAAGAAAAAATGTCCTACGTTTGTAGAAAAATGCAGTTAGAACATTAAGAACGCCCCGGAAATTGCTTATGAATTTTTATGCCAGTGATGAAACCTTAAAAGATGATACCAGGTCGGGCAATCGGAATTAAATATCGAGAAAATGGTAGAGACCTATCCCAGTTTAATGGGTCAACAGTTTGTTGAAGTGTTCTAAGTAAGTGACGAAACAATACGAAAACATTCAAACAAAATAGGAAATAAGTGGAAATTAAGTAAATGAGTAATTCACGACCGTACGTTGCAGGAGACCAAAGCAGAAAAAGGATCCTTTAAGGGTTGGAGACCTTTTCCCATTCTCTTAATTACTCCAGTACGTCTCCACATTATTTTCTATTTACATCCTTCTCTAATCATCAGACAGTTTAATAATGAAGCATATTTGAACAGAAAATTGTATACATTTTTTGAAAATAAAATGAAACAAGTTTTATAGAAATGGAATTTATGGATTATCTTTCGTCTGGGTTGCTTAGTGGGTGGGAAGGATATTTTGACGAATGAAACTATTTTATGTAAAAATGAATAAGTTTTTCTTCCTCCACTCAAAATTGATAGAATTTCTTTTGTTAGGCGATATTATTTCACTCTAGATAAGATATATTGGGAGAAAACTAATAAGAAACAAATAAGGATACGTTTTTAGATTATTAGAATACCTGCTTTTTTCTTTAAGTATATATATATATATATATATATTAATATATCTCATACTGTTAAAGGTTTTAAAATTTATAGCTCTAAATAAATTCGGATTAACAAAAGGTGGTTTTTAACTAAATGATATGCTGTTAATATAAACTTTTAATAATAGTGGTACCAAACGCTTTAAAAATTTGGAATACGTACTTAATACAGTTCTTCTCAAACTCAAAATATTTGCGACCAATTTTCAGTCGCAATTTTCATCGCGTCCTCCTCCATACAAAAACAAGGTATTGAATGCAATACAAATGTACTTTGACGTAAAGCTACAATTTGATCTTAACTATAAACTGTATAAATTATCAAGTTATATATAATTTTCGATATAACATGCCCATGGGAGTCACTGCTAATTATTAATCTAGTTCCTAACTTAGTATTAATAAATTAATTATCGCATACATTGTGCAGTACTGGTGCATTTATAAGTATATTTTATCAGTATAAATGGGTATTTCTTATTTTTATTAGGGCAGAATGTATTTTGTTTTGCTTCCTTTCAGTAAATTTGTAATTTTTTTAAAACCTTTTATGTTATGATCTTTCGATATGTTCGCGTCCCCCTCGCAGGGTTATCCCACCCCGCAGTTTGAGAAACGCTGATTTAATAGTTATACTCTTGCATTTTCGTAACTGAAAGATTTGGCAGGCAAATATTACGAATGTAGATGATTTTATATAGTGATAATACTTAAAAATATTTCAGTTTTGAGGTAAACGTATGAGCATTTATTGAATAATTCGCATTACTTAATTGTGTTATAATATTTTTTTAGCCAAATATTTATGCGCTATCAATGACTTAATTTGCTCTTTTCTCGGTATTAAATAAAAATATTTTCTATATTTTGATACTGTTACAATAAGTTGCAAGAAATTAATGACGCATGTAAAATTAATTTCCATTCACACTGGTCCAAAAAATTTGTTTTTAAAAAAACTTTCCACAAATTTAAAAAGTAAGCTGATATGTGTTTAAATTTTGCAGAAGTAATGTTTATAAAAATGCCGTTTAATATTGTAATGAAATTTTTGAATTCAATAAACACAGGAAAACATAAAATATTTACTGAAATTAAATATTATTATAATTAATGCTTATACCACACATTTTAGAATAGATTGCATCCAAATATGCTTCTATTTTCTATTGGAATTAGATTAATCTTCACTTTTTATTTTGAAAATTAGGATCGACTGAATGGAATCCCTTACTTAATTTTGCTTTTACTAACTTAAATTTTAATTCACAATAATTTAATAAAGGTTTTTCTTTCTTCGATTTTTAAGACGGCTAACATAGAATAATTTTTATGTTAAATTTTTCTTAGTTTTTTTTATAAAAATTATTATTAAATGCAATTGAAACATTAAAAAATACTTAAAAAACAAGATTAAAATTAATTAAATTGGAATGCAGAATTTAAGGTGAAAAGATCCTCTTTCGTAGAAAGGAATATTCTGAAACATGTGTATTCTTTAAGCTGAAAGTAATGAAAAAAAACTTCAACACACAATACGCATTTATATCTGATGTTTTTAAGCTTAGCATAACAAAATAGGTACGAAAAATAAGAAAATAAAGTAGTTTAGCGGAATCATTTCCCCCTGTTAAGGAATACACACCCTAAGAACATAACAATTAGGAAATTTATCCTGAATTATACGAAGTAGACGAGGCATAACCGTTAATTAAAGTGAAAGAAGAAAAAAGTATCCAACCTCAAAAACTCAATCTCTTTTTTTTTGTTCTTTTTCTCTCTTTTGTTCTTTTGCGAAGACAATCGATTTTCCTTTACTTCCGCAAGACTATATTCGAATCCGTGACCTCGTTCCCCTATGATATCATACAGCCTCCCCCTCCCGTTCTTAGGTTTCCGTTTGCAGGTAGTGAGCTTAAACAAACGTTGACTGTATACTTGACTTAGCGACTGGGGTTTTTTCTTTTCTTTGTCCCTTTTAGGTTACAGATATATATCCCTACATTAGTTACTTCAGTGTGATATTTAAGGTGAAAGATTGTGCTTTTGGTATAAACGCTAGACGCTGTTCAAAAGTATTCCCATTCTTATTTCATATTTCGGGAACGATATATTGAGGAATGATATGCTTGTTTTATATGAAGAACGTTAGACGAGGTTTTCACGGTAAAATAAACATGTTCGGTATGAGCAGCAAAACGTATCAGATCAGTATTGAAATATGTTGTTTGTGTATTTCAATACAGAAACTGTTTTAAGAAATACAAAACAAAAGTATGCAGAGAATACATTCTATATATGTAACATGTAACGCAAAAATTAAATATTTTTGAAGCAACATTTTATTTTCTAGAAAAAATGCCTTACTAATTTATCGATTTTATATATATATATATATATATATATATATATATATATATATATATATATATATATATATATATATATATATATATAAATATAAACATACATTATTTCCTTAAAAGTTTTTGTTGAATCTTAATAAATACACACGTTTTAGTTGCTTAGGTAAAGTAAATGTCCTATTTGTGCAATTTTTTTGTGAATTCACTTTAAAGTAGAGAAATACAACACTATTTTTATTCTTTAATTGCAAAAACTTTCAAAACTTTGTAGAATATTGCTATGTGAATATAAAATATTTATCAAATTTCAGTTCTTATCATGCGAATGGTATATATTGCAGTGGTTTGTGCGGGATCAGAAGGAAATATCCCTTGTTAAAATAACTACGAATTAATTTATTGAATAAAACACAAGCTGACGAACATAATACATACAATATAAGGCTTCGTGACCTTTCTTTTTCGATCATTCTAACATTCAATTATAAATCTCCCCAATCCGTTCACAACCAAATTAGCTACAGAATCACAGTAGCTTTTACCTACCGCACAAATATTTTTCAGTCTTCAACATTTCACCTGCCACTTTCCTGTCAATACTCAAGCAGTACTTATTTATTGTTCGGCACTCTCTCTTGGCGATGGCATAGGAAAATCTTCATCAACGCAATAATTATTCTTTTAATTCTTTTTAAAACTTAGGAATAATTTTTGAATTGGTGCAGGTAGATGTCAGCACTAGTAAAGGAAGTTTAAAGGTTAACTGACTGTCAAGCTTAATTATTAACTGGAAAAAGTAAGCCCTAGATTGTTTAATAAAAATAAACAATAACGCTACAATCTCAGTCATATTTTAAAACCATATCCGGTACATTTTTCATGATGAGTTTTCAACATTTATAGTATTATGGTATTATTAAAATGATATTAATTATAGATAAACATTTAGTTGAATATCTTCTTTTAGTGGTGGGAAATACAAGAACACACAATTTTGTTGAACCCATTTATTTACTTTATTCTAATTTCTCTTTATATATAATCTGGGAACAAATTACAACTAAGCATGCTACGGCAAATTTTACAAGTTCTAATAAAACATTAATTAATGCAGTTAAAAATAAAACAAATAAAAAATAATTAAAAACGAAAAAAAAATAGCATGGAATTTTATTGAAGTTGACATATACTTCTGAACGAAAAATGAATTATATTAGTTTTAAAAAATCTACTTGATAACGTATTTTTATAAGGACTAACTTTTTAACATTCAATATTGTTAGTGCCAAAAGATGTACGGAGAAAAAATAGTTATCCGCTTAAATAACTTTCATTTAAATAATAACAAATTAAAGAAATAAAAACAATTTTTATGTCAAACACTTCACAAAGGAATTCTTTATTTCAAATATTGGAGAAAAACTCTACAGAATACTTTTTTTACTTAACATCCAGGTGCTTCTTTCACCAGAACAATACAGAACATCGGATCTATCCAGTGCATCAATAGATAGTTCACAGATGATTTAGGCTGGAACAATTTAGCAAAAGTTTTGATTATCCATTTGTAAGAAGAAACTAAGTTACATGGAAAGTACAAATTCCTGGGTTTCCCTTCCTTTTTCTCGTCCCCATCGCTCTTCACAGTTCTAGCTAGAAAAAGAAGTCCATTTAGTACATGGCTTTTACTTCTCGTTCAAGACTATTTTTTTTATCTTCCTCGCCTCTCAGAACACATTTTTTGACGATGAACAAAGCGAGCGATAATCGACTCTCAAAAGCAAAAGAAATGCCAAGAATTCGAGAGAGAAGTAAGCTAAGAAATATAATAAATATAATTCACTTACGCGTGGGAAGTAAAAAGACAGAAATTATTTCTAATGAAAGCTTAGTGATGTGTTTCCTGGGAAAAAGAGCTGAGAATTATGTTTCTTGACTTATAGAAAGGGTGTTGAAAGGTATTTTGGACGTTATTCATTAGATAATTTTCTTCTTTTCTGTGGAAAGAGATATCGGCAAGTCTATGGTTCATGACAATATTTTAAGCATAAATACGGAACACATGAAAACTCGGTTGAAGATTATGTAGCTTTATTAACAAAACATGCATTATATATAACCCTGAGATAATTTTCATTTAAACTTAAAATATTATAAATGACCGTTATGTTATCGATGAAGCTCATGACCCTCCCCCCTTTTCATTTACAATTGACTTTTATTACTAACGTTAACTGAAGTTTAACTAGAAAACTCATTTACATAACAAAAGCTCAAAGGAGGGTAATTTTTTGATTTTGAATTCTATAAATTAACCAAAACTATTCTCAAAATGTAAATGATGTAATAAATGCAAAAAAATCACCCAGGAGGCTTTATCGTGTTTCATATATTTTAAACAGAGGTATTATAATAAAATCTCTGAAGAAAAGAAAAATATATGCATGAATAAGAAATTTGCATGTTATACATTAGAAAGACAGCTTGTTAATACGAATATACACCATCATCATTGGATTCGAGAATAATCTATGAAATCCAAATAACCCATTTTTTTGTTTAGTATAGTTTTATTTATTTTATAATACTGGTTTTTAAATCTTATATGCAAAGGTTTTATAAGAAGCTCGTAATGTAAATCATTTACGAAAAAATTATTTTAATGTTTTTCAATATATGCGATGTAATATACAGATATAAAACTAATTTTGGAGAGAAGTACTTTAAAGATTCTCAGCTTGAGAGTAGTAAAAATATGATGTTTGGAATATTAGATAATTTTTTTTGGCTGAGATAAAACATACTATGGGCAACAAAAGTGAGATTGGGAAATAAATTTATTAGACTCGGTAAAAATACTTGAAATTAGAATAATTGATGAGTAAAGAAACCTTCGAAATTTATTTTTAAAAATTTAAATATCATACTTTTAAGCAAATGCATTACTTAGAATTATGTAATTTATTAATGCCCTGTACAAGATTTAAAACACATTGGTTTTTTATTCAAATACCTTAAAATAATGTATGCTTCATTTAAAAAAATAAATTCCCCCAAAAGAGGCCTTTTTAATTTTTTTTTTTTTTTTTGGATTTGGGGATGAAAACAATATTATGATATAATACAAACGCAAAAATTATTTTCTTTACAGAAAACTCTTCAAAATTTCGTGTTAAATCGCTTCTACTTACTTATTCTCAAGTACTGTTTAATATTTAATAAATCTATACATTTATAATAATTATTATTTTAATATATAGCTTACTAACTAACGACGTAATGCTTCTGGAAAAAAATGCATCAAGTAAAGATTTAACTAATTTTTAATATAATTACTTTTAGTTAAAAAGACATCGAACGATTACATACTTTATTATTATATATTTTTCTAACCTGCATGTTCTTTGTTATTATGATAATTTATTATAAGATTGCTTAAATATTTAACATTACCCAGAAAATGCCTAATTATAAAAAAATATTTGGTATCATGGGAGGTTATCTCTGTTTCCACAATAATTAATTCAAATAAGCTAGAAGGATCGCTTAAAAATCTAATTCATTGAGAAAGTGTAATTTATCATGGCGAGTTTTTGCTACTAATAAAGAGATGACAGTTTACAGTAAAAAAAGACGTTAACTTTATTTTCATATAAGTCCGTCAAAAGCAGCATTTTTTCATTCAATCAATGTCACTATTTAATGCGTTTTACGTTACAAAAATATAAAAAGCTATAGCCCTTTTAGGAATGCATTTGTAAGCACATAATGCATCAAATTCTTTTAGAAATTTTTGAGATGTACTACAATAAATGGATTGTAACGACTTTGAAAAATAATTATATTCACAAGATTCTGTTTCATAAATTTCTTTTCCTTTGTTTACGATATTGCTCTTAGCATTTCGAGCAGTTTTTGTCTTTCATTATGCAGTTATATTAAAATTTATTCTGATCCTTGGTGTACTATACTAAACATATATTTTGAATTCAAGGATCTCGAATAGATTTTTTGAAATTTCAATAAAAGGCTTTCAGGAAGCTTAACTTGTGATTGCGCATAAATTTGGATGAAATGTTTTTGAATATGTTAAAAGAAATATTTGAAAATTATATTACTTTATTTTAATTATGTTTCTTTATGAAGAAGTAATTATGTGTATATACAATTAAATAGTTATTTTCCTGTAGTATTAACCTAATGAGAGTAAATTAAAGGTATATATTTATGTGTGTATTGAAACACAACGCACATGTTATTTTCCAGGCAGCAACACCCTGCTTGAGGGAAAATTGAGTTTTACTGGCAATGCCGGCTTCCCAGTTTGAGATTGAAAAATAAATTTAAAACAACCATAGAAGATGTGACAAGGGTGACAAATTAGGTAATAAATATGTATTGCCAAGGAATCCTCGAGAATGCCTAAGGATAAAAGTTTCTGGAATTTACCATGAAGCTACATAAGAGACCTTTCAACTAAAGGTTGGAGCATATCAGAAGATAGCTCAGTCGAGATCGGAATCAGTGCGCTGACTACGATAAGGGAGAAATAAACTTTATTTGTCTTTCCTACTTGTGGAACTGTTCTAGACAGCCATTTTTAGCTCTTTGCACAGCTTGTTTATAACGAGTGCGTTTTGTACTGCTGTAAATAATCTGTTATAATATTTATTTGTGTACATGCGAGGATTTGTCTTCATGTGAATGGAATTGTATATATATATATATATATATATATATACACTACCTTCCAGTAAGTAATTGGACACCTGTAATAAAATGGATAGACAAAATGTATTCATATTTAATTGTTGGCAGAGCCTCTATCTAAAGCAACTACATACTTAACCATCCGGCGGATGCTTACCATAAGTTTTTGAATGATGGACAATGGTATTTTCTTCTTTTCCGTGTGGAGAAGACATGTAAATTCCTTCACCGACTTTGGATGGTTTCTGCACAACTTAATTCGGCAATCCAACTCGTCTCTATGGTTTTCTATCAGATTCATACATGCACTCGGGGCAGACCAGTCGCCAGTTTTTAACCTATTTTCATCATACCAATCCATGATAAACGGCATCCCACATGACAATTCGCAATGTCATCCTGCCAGTAACAATGGTCCTACCCGTAAAATTTGCCACATCACATTGTTGTCTAGAATAGTGGAGCAGAAATTGGCGTTGAACTTACCATGAATTAGGATTAAAGGTCTCAGTCCATACCACGAGAAACATCCTCAAACCATAATTCCACTTCCATCAGATTTTACTGTAAGCACGATGCAAACGGCGTTTTCTAGGCTTATTTAGCCCAAGACTGTACCACACAACTGATAGAGATTGAACCATGGTTCATCACGCTAGAGAACCTGTTTCCACTAGTCTAAGTTCCAATTCCGAAATGCCTTGCATCACCTCAACCGAGCAACGTGGTTCAATTTTAAAATCAAAGACATATGGGTTGCAGTATGACCTTGGAAACCAAGCAAATGTGGAAGCTATTTATTGAAACAATAGTCTCGGGTGTTTGTTGGAACTTCTGGAGCATGTAGATCCTCGGTTTGGTTTCGTGATTTTCTTTGGCCAGTACTCGTCGATCTCTATATTTTTAGTTTCGTGGGTCTGCTGGGTTGAAGCACATTCCGACAGTCACCACTCATCTTCCACATTTCAATCACAAAAGCCATTGCTGATTTTGGAATGTTTAACTCCCTAGATATATCCCTGAAGTATCGCCATTACTCTGATATCTGACAATTATCCCCTCCTCGAAATCAGACAGCTTCAAATTTCGTGGCATCTTTCATGCGACTAATACTTATGCTGTTTCCTACACGATATTTAAGTACATAAGACGTGACGATGATCAGAACCGCAGATTTCCTCATTTGCAGGGCTTTCCGAATACTTCATGGTAGAGAAATAGTGAATATATATATATATATATATATATATATATATATATATATATATATATATATATATATATATATATATATATATGTATATATACATAAATATACATATATATATGAGGTTTGAATATGTTTTTTATTTCTGTTCCACTTTTGAGACCATAATATACTTGGATGCGCATCATCACATTCTAAATTATATTACGATATTAACTAAAATGCTTAACTGAACTGCGGTGCAGTTCTGTTTATTGAAGCTAAAGCGTAGTTATAGTTAACGAAGCACGAAACGATAATAAGTCTTTAAATATATCAAATGAGAGAAAGTTCCTAATTAGATTATAATTAGTATGTGTTATGATGGAATTATTATTATTAAAATTTAGATTCTATTAAACTTTAAAATGGGATTTGTTAGCTTATTTCACCTATCTTATTTTCTATAGACAAATTAAAAAAAATAGTCATATATTGTTCTCATTAAATACATTGGTTATACTATATTTGACTGCTTACAGATAATATACAATTCATATACGTAAACAATTATAACACTTTTAATAGATGTGAAATATTTTATGGGTATTTTTATTAGAAGTTTTGAGCAGTTTATAATTTTAAATCTCTATCTAAAAATATTTTGGTTCCATTTGCTCTTTGCCCATAATTCAGGAAATATTAATTTAATAATACAATTTCGAGAGTGTGTATGCTATTTAAAAGACACACACATCACATACATTATATAAAACCGTACAAACTCTTGAAATAACTCATTTAAATAATAACTTTAGTGAAAACTGTTTATTAAAACAGGTGTCTATTTAAAATAAAACCCTATATGTCTTTTGTCCCCTCCTCAATAAATAAAAGTAAGAAACCCAACTCTTACTGAAAAAAAACAACTGAAACTAGATGTTGCAAAAATATTTTGACAAAAGACAAAGGTTGAAAGTAAGAAAGCAGTGATAAAAGGGATAAAGAAAGGGCATAATTTTCTCAGTAATGTTAGAAAAAAAAATTTGTTCACAAAGTTAACGCTGGATGGATAAAGAATCCTGAAAAAGTTTCCAAAATAGGGAAAAAGTTATGCCGAAGAACAGCTGTTTTATACTCAGAGATCAAGAAATCCCATTGTGATGGAAGGTAATGATAGTGCAAGGGTTCAGTGTGTTGGGAAAGAAAGAAGCATAGTAACACTGCAAAGAATATAACACTATTATTGGTTAGAAATTTGTTTTATATTTCAATCATCTCTATAATAATTTGTATCTAATTATTATTACACTCTAAATTAAATAAGCAATTGGATACAATTATTTTACATTTTATATAATCTAATAAAACGTAAAATATATTAATATTATATTTATTAAATAAATATAATAAATATATATAAATAAATATATCTCACTATATATATTTACTTATATAAAGGGTGTTTCTTTAAAGGTAAAGAACTTTAAATTGCAATAAAACAACGATGTATTATTCGATTGACATGAATTTTTTTTTTATTCGAAAGATAATCTTGTGGCATTACATTTTAAAGATGATTTCTGGCATATGAATGCCACGGCTGGCTCGGATGTAGTCCAATCTGGACGTCCAATTTTCGATGACTTTTTCCAACATTTGTGGCAGTCTATCGGCAATAACACGGCGAATGATGTCTTCCAAATGGTCAAGCGTTTGTGGCTTATCCACATAGACCAATGACTTTACATAGCCCCACAGAAAATAGTCTAGCGGTGTTAAATCACAAGATCTTGGAGACCAATTCACAGGTCCAAAACGTGAAATTAGGCGGTCACCAAACGTGTCTTTCAATAAAATGATTGTGGCACGAACTGTGGGACATGTTGCGCCGTCTTGTTGGAACCACAGCTCCTGGACATCATGATTGTTCAATTCAGGAATGAAAAAGTTAGTAATCATGGCTCTATACCGATCACCATTGCCTGTAACATTGTGGCCTTCATCGTTTTTGAAAAAGTACGGACCAATGATTCCACCAGCCCATAAAGCACACCAAACAATCAGTTTTTCTGGATGTAACGGTGTTTCGACATACACTTGTGGGTTAGCTTCACTACAAATGCGGCAGTTTTGTTTGTTGACGTAGCCATTCAACCAGAAGTGCGCTTCATCGCTAAACAAAATTCGCTTATGAAAATCGGAAACAACGGCAATCTCGTTTTGGGCCCATTCGACGAATCTACGCCTTGCTTTATCATATTTAAAATGTAATGCTACAAGATTATCTTTCGAATAAAAAAATTCATGTCAATCGAATAATACATCGTTGTTTTATTGCAATTTAAAGTTCTATACCTCTAAAAAAACACCCTTTATAACTTAACTCAGTGCTGCAACAGCCCATGGGCCGCGGTAGCCTAGTGGTATAGGTATCGTATCGTGGCTGGCATTGTCACGAGTTCGAACCCAGTACCACTATAGACCCTCCGTGTAGGGCAGCGATGCACGCTAAATCTGTCGTGAGCTGAAACGTCCTCCCGTTGGTGTGGTGTGGTAGTTAGGAGAGGGGGCTGCCAGCTCAGGTGTCATCCACGTCACTTGACCATGGTTCAAAATTACGTGGTCCGTCGTCAAAGCCCTCGTGTAGCTGAAGAGTTCGACGTTAATATTCAGTCACTCACTCACGCAACAGCCCATTGTGGTCAAGGCCTACTCTTCCCAACTCAGTATACATGACCCTGGTCCCTCAGGTGCATGAGCAGATGTTCCGGTCAGGTGGTAAGTCAGACGCGAAAACTCCCTGTGTTAAGTTCCCAAAGAAACTTGGTAATCATTTATCGACCCAATGAAGTAATGAAAGGCTGAGTCAACCATACCCAACCCGGGGTTTAAGCCTCAGACCTGTGGTGTGGTAAAATCATTCATCCACTGGGTTTCATATACATTATATATATATATATATATATATATATATATATATATATATGTGTGTGTGTGTGTGTAATGATAAAACTTTAGCAGTGCATAAATTGTCGTGGCGAGTGGTTCATTTAAACAATGGTGAACCAAAGGTAAGGCGTGCTGGTGGTGTGATTTTCTGTGTTACGTGCAGCGTGATCGAGCACGGTATTATCGAAGAAGCACTCATGTAAATTCTTCTTCTTTTTATTCACATCTGGAAGCCCCTAAAGATCCAGTAGGGACGGCATTACACATAAAATGAACCAAACATCATGGCACACAGACAAAGATAAACACAGAACGCGCTGCAGCCGGCTGATTACATGATGAAGGCAAACAGACAAAAGATAAGAGACGGGATTTCCAGAAGCATCGGTTTTTATACCCGATGGTGACGACCACGTGACATTTTTGTAATAAGAGCTCTGATTGGTTACAATGGGTGGGTAAGGGATTTATGATGTAATAATATTAGTCGATGACGATTAAAATCAGGGTTTTAGTTTCGAGCCAAATAATTAAAAGATTATTTGAATATTATTAAAAAAGTGAATTAAAAGGATGCTAGGGGGAATTATTACAGATATATATATATATATATATATATATATATATATATATATATATATATATATATCTTGTTCAACTTTTCAATCGTTAGTAAAATACGTCCTATTCCTCCATTCAAGAAGGCAAATACATTTTCTAAAACTTTTAGTGGATGAAACTTGATGTTAATACATTTGTTTCAAAAATTAATTACTTAGTTTTACATGTTTTTCTACTTTACATTCATTCTGCGTTATTTCTGGCGAAATTACAACTAGCTGCAACAGACGGCGCCAGTACGTTTTTCTAACAATGTAGGAATTTGCTTGAAAAAAATTATATTGCTTATTTTTTATATTTATTTCAGAGTCATTTTTATTTATTGCATGTGTGCGTGTGTAAAAGTACTATTTGATTTGTAAAAATACTATTTTATTAATACAAGTCCTTTTTAAGTTTTCTCAAAACCAAAATAAATAATAAATAAAATTAGAATAGCTGTATGAGACCTTATTTTCCCCATAAGAAATAATAAAATGTTATATGAATATTTCACAGATATACGGATTTGGGGGTTATTCTTGTTATTTATGAAATGGATTCTGCAGAGAAAAAAAAAGTTAGAATTTTGAAGCGTTCGTTACTAAAAATTATACTACTGACCTTTATACTTTTATTCCTGTAGAAACAAAATCTTTATAACGATAAAGTATTCAAAAATTGCCTTATTATTATTTTTTTTTGTTGCTAAAAATTAAAAAAAAACTTTTTTAATTGTTATATATTTTTTTTTCCAAATATTTTTATGTTGATCCTTATACTTAAAAACCACGTCATACTTCTTTTCACATATAATACAATAACTGTTATAGATACCCATGTTATAGATACGTCGGGAACTATCTGAAACAGATTGTTATAATGCAATATTTCATAGTTTCTACGTTTCATTCACCTTTCGATTTTAAATTCAATAACGAAAACCAGACTCATTTAACTAATTCCCACAAAATTGAAAATTCAAACATTCCATAAACTTTGGTAAGGTTCCATTACGGGAATTGATTAGGGAACAGTAGATGAGCGATTGAAACTGTCAATGATCACTGGAGTCATGGATTGCTCATAATTTTCAAACTAGATGACGGAACACAACTCAGTAGGGGGCAACTCTGTCATGAAGCTTTTCTGTTTTTGATGACGCCATATCTCCATCGTGGTGTGCTCTCATCCCCTGTTTCAACCCCTCACCACAAAATTGTATTTCACCTCTCATCAATTCTTTGGATCAATAACAGATGGCCCTGAAAGCGAAATTAAGGTAGGGGTGTTCATTTAGAAGTAAAGGGAAAATGGCTACACTTGAAAAAGGGGTTTAGATAGCATCGTAAAAAGCTTGTTTGGAGTTCCTTCCTCAATCACAGTTATAAGTGACGTCCATTTGGGAATCACTGTCTGACATTTTTAGAATTTGGAGGTCTCAAGCAACGAGACCAGGATAGCACTATGCCGATTGTTTAAATTTTTCTTTAAATAAGGTAATATATTTGGAGACCCTATAAAAACCAATATTTTAAAAACATTATTAAAAAATATATGTAATATTTAAAGCGTTTTAAACTAAAACAAAGTGAAATACAACAGTAATTACACTCTAAATAACAGACAATGTAAATATCTACAGCGGGGGGTATCATTTAATCAACTTCACATTTAAATAAATTCTCTTTGGATTTGGTTGTTTGATTAGCTCGTTTATTAATGTCGACGAGGGCTGTTAACGACCTGCCTTGTGATTATAACACTAGATTGTCCAAGGAAGTCAATTTGACAGCTTTTTAATTTCAGTTAGAAAAACAATCACAATATAATGCACAATTTCTTAAAATATTTTTTTTTCCAAGTGAAGTAAACTTTTTTATTGTTAATATTTACTAATAACTTATGACTGTAAGTTATGACTATTCAATTGACTGTAAATAATATAAAAAAATATCAAGAGTTAATTTTAAACAAATTTCCTTACACATTAATCATTCTTTCACAATGCAGTCGTTTTGACGGCTTTTTGGGTGATATAGTTATACACTTCAGTTTTTCATAGTTTCAGTCTTTCTCAAGTTAAACCAGGGTTGTGACCAACATTTTAGAGAAGGGTGCTACTCTTTGATAAAAAACAACATAATTATGCGTACCGCTTCAACTTTTCCAACAAACAAATGGAGACAATTGAAAAAAATGTTACTTATAAGCTTATAATGGAATTTTTACACAAATAGTACATTTTTTTATGCAAGTCTATGTAGTCGTGCGTGCGATATTTAAAAGTAGTATTATAAATAAGAGACTAAAGTACAAGGTTTTATTGTTGATAATTTTTTTGAAAGTTCAATCAATTAGGTTAGGTATAAAATAAAAATGATTAACCTGAATAACTTAATTCAAAATAATCATTAAATCCTCAATATTTACTTAATGTGGCTTTTGAATTACTACTTTTTTTACCAAGTTATCTATATTAGGATTAGCTCTTACAAATGCTAACAAAATTAGCTTATTATAGTTGCACATTAACTAGTTTTGAATTATATTAATTTTATTATGATCATTGCCAAAAAAATTTATTCACAGGCTAATTTTTATCTAAATTTTAAAGGGTCTCGTCTGATACTACTTCAATGAAATTGTAAAAAAAAATGGTTATTTATTAACTTCTCAAAAATTCTTAAAGGTTTCAGTAAGTCTTCGCCTGTCACTGATACAACTCAATCATGCCACGGGTTGTGACCACCCCTGTTTTAAACCAGTCACGTGTCATGTGACGGGGACAACACGGGAATTGACATCGTAGCATCCAAACTCTGTTTGGATTTATAATGCATTATCTGATTTTTATACCATATGTTACTGTATAATGTGCCATAATCACTGAACAAAAGATGAACCAGTGCGTTACTTCTGATCAAACAACTAGCTGAGTAGATGCAAAACGTATTGGACTTGAATTGATCTATTTATTGTTATTTCCACTTTTTTCACGCCAACAATGTGCGAATAAAAGGCGTATAAGCTAAATTTAAATCTTCTAATGCAAGAAGCTCGTCGAATCTGAGAAAATGAAAAAAAATCATGCCTAAGAATTTCACAGAAATAATAGGCTCGACATATGAGACACTTTGAGTCCAAAAAGAAATACATTTCGTAGTAAACGAATTAAAACACACGGTTTTTAAACTTGATTTTTTAGTCTCTAATTTTCACTCTTTCTTACGAGATAAAAAAACTTTCGGATCCAACGTTTTAATATTTTATGTATATATAGAACTCGTTGGTATTTATTCAATGCAATTTTATTTATGTAACTAATATATTTTGCTCTTTGTACAATGATAAATAGTAACAAAAAATATTCACTTTAAATTTTTATGAAACCTTTTACTTCACGAAATATTTAAATAAAAGAAGCCTTTAAATTTTAAGATATGAAGAATAAAGACATTCTTTATTTTATTTCATGCAAGGGTGTATGCTTTACTGTACCTGTTTCAAATGTTGTATTTATTGGCTTTGTTATTTATGTTAGTTTTTATCATTTTTGTGCTCATAATTTACGGTAATTAATATATATATATATATATATATATATATATATATACATATTATTAATTTTATAGTTATCACTTTTGTGTATTTTAAAGTTTTTACAAACTGTATAAACATACTTCGCAATCTGTAAAAAACATTAAGGTATCCGACTACGTTCGGAACCATGATTTTAAAAAAGCGCATAGATGGATAATTTTCATGATATTTAGAGTCACCTGGTTAGAATACATGCATAAAATTATTTTAAGGATATTTTGACAAAAAAAATTATTTAAATACAATATTTTGGCAAAAAATTAAGTTAGAATAATCTTTTTTCAAAATGGACTCTTTTTATGAAAAAAGATTCTAAAATAATAATATTTTGTTTATATAAATTAATGACTTCTCCAGGGAATCTGAACTATTTTTTTTGAAAAATTCACATTATTTTCAGAGTTACAACCAATTGAAATGATTATCGGCGTTTTTTTCTTAGAATTTCTCCCCTGTGTTGTCGCAAAACATGGATAAACCCACTTCTAAGTTATATATTTCAAAAATTCTAGTTGAGCCTTTGTAAAGAGGTCAAAACTATATACAGGCAAAATATTATTATAATAGACGCATTTTTCACAAAAGGGGAACATTTTGAAAATTGGTCATTCAATGTCCATTTTTTGTCAAAATATTGTACTTAAATAATTTTTTATTGTAATAATATTCTTAAAACAATTCTATGTACATTTTCTAATTTAAGTGACGCTAAATATCATTAGTATTATCCATTTATACTCTTTTGCAAAATCATGGTTCCAAACGTAGTCGGATACCTTAAAATGATTTAAATTTTACTGATTCATGAGGAAACGAGGGACTATATCAAAATATGTAACTTTTATTTCTTGAAAATGAATATCTCCCCTTAAAATTAAGTTTTCGTAGTGTTTAAGTGTAAAAAGGTTTTTATATAATGTGTTGGTATTTTTTCCTAAGAACTCTAAGTAACCATTGTGTGCAGCAAACAGAATACTTCGCAAGATATCAATACGATGTAACTAATTCTCAACATTAATTATCATAAAGTAATTATTAAAACAATACCTGCGGGGAACATTACTTGTATTAATAAACTGTTTTCTATTCATATATTATAATGTACAATCTATAAGAATAGCCATTTGATGATTTAGGGGTATTGTTTTTGTTTTGGTGTATAGTATGTGTTAAGTTTAATTACGTTAATGTGTTACTCTAAAACTGCGTGTTGGATGCTTCATATTAGTCTCTAAGATAATTTAAATGACATTAGATGGAATTTTAAATCGTTATTTACCACTGGTAATGGGAATAAAGCCTAGTTTGACTTCCAAATAAAGAGACAGTCTCAAAACTTTGCATTTATTTTGCTTATAACATGAATATATAGAACATTTATTAGTATACATATTTGCATAGCTTCTCTTTAATGTGCTTTTGACAACTTAGTAATATTTATATGATTATCGTTTAACTAAAACTCAGAAAATGCACAGCCTAAGCAAAGTAGCAACACTTGTTAGTAGAAATTATTTACTACACTTTTTTTTTAATATTGATTTTAATACAGTCCTTATTTAAAAACATTTAAATATATATTTTAGCATGAACTAATCAGTTAAATTAATTTAATTAGTTTGAAAGATATAGTTAAATGTCAAAAAAATACTTACTCATAATTTTAAAAAAATATACTTTGAGATTGCTATATGTTTTTTAAATAAAAAAGTTATGTAGGAGCAGTAAATTGTATTGATAAGCGAATAGATTCATTACTTTGTTCACTAAATTAAACTTATTTATTTTAAAGTGCCTTATTTTTATATGATAGTCTCGAATTAGAATTCAAAATGTAAATGAGTAATATGTATTAAAAATGTATTTTTAAAATTTTACTTGAAATCATAATTATACATATATACACACATACATATAAGTATATATACATACTTATATGTATATATACTTATAATCTTATTGGTATATAATTATTAAATACCGATAATAATTATTATTATAATGTTTATATCGCAAAATGATGATTATATTGTAAATTTTGCTTTGAATAATCACTTTTTTAAAGCATATTCAACACTAAAATACTGGTTTGCTATTAATTATTAGCATATTAAAATAAATTGAGAATTAAATAAAGATTCTTAAATCAAAAAAAATAACTTAAATTTTTGCTAAAGGAGTTTAGTTTATATTCCACAATGCACACTCAATTATTTTTAAAAGTCAAATGTATCTTATGCATTTAATTTTTTAAATATTTTTCTGATAAAAAATGAGGTGTTAGTCTTAGTTTTCATAATTTTGTGACACCCATTTGTGCACTTTAAACTAAATAACTGCATTTGTGTAATAACTTTTGCCTCAATAGAAAACCAATAAATTTAAAAAAATGAATCCTTCTAAATTAACTTATAACGCTCACTTACAAAAAACTGAACTATTTTGATACAGAAATTTATTTCTGGTTGAATTCTAGTTGCGTAAAAAACCCTCCAAGGTGTAAACATTTTTCTCTGACTCGTTATTTCACTGCATATTAAATATTTTATTAAAATAAGAAGCCGAAGAATGTCTGCAAACTCCACGCATTACTTTAGAAAATCCTGTTTAAGCTAGGTTTATCATTCCTCTGCAAACGCGCAACGATTTAACAGAGGTATTATCCAACGCAAAGCACGTCCTCTTTTCGAGTCGAGCTCTTGCTTTCTTCCATTTCCGAGTTAATTAACCTGTCTTTTCCACTCGTAACTTAGAACACAAAACGAAAACCGGTGCATTAAGAATTCCGTGGCTAAGACTGTTTTCAGGTGTTGTAAAAATTTCGCAGTTAGCTACTATTCGCTGGCAATAATAGAAATAGGGACATAATGGGTACACTTAGTTCAGAATTTTACCCGGTAGGAGATTCTGAATAATTTTTGTTGTCTTGACGCAATCTGAAACATTCCTTCACTTCCCCTTCGCATTATTAATCACAAAGGGGATGTTTTAATAATTAAATGTAAGAGTATTCTCGAGGGTACACTGTTATGCTTTTATACTCCGATTGAAAAATGTTTTGTTCAGGTATTTCGCAGTCAATCATAAATCTGACTTCTTGAGTATAATCACTTTAATGTAGAAAGCATTAACGTTTCTTTTATTTTTTTTCAATCAACACGTATAGAAGGCGTATTTAGTCCTCCGAGTTTTAAGATGGTTTGGAGTTTAATATGATTTTTACTGTAATGGTAGTTTCTGTTAGATTTATTAGGTAAGTTGTTTTGAATATTGAATCAAACACACTACAGAGTAATACTAAGATAGTAAATATATGGTACGCAGGTTAAATGTTATTAATGGAAAAAAATATATTAAACTTCTAAACTAAATCTAAGCTAAACGAATATAAACCTAAAGTTATTTCGTCTTATAATAATATTAAACATGTGTTAAACTACAAACAATTCATCACAGAATTACGTTCAATAACTCAGACTCAATAATTAAGTTTAATAAATTAAAAACAAATTCAATACAAATTTAAAATGTAATGTGAAATAACAAACTTCATGAATTTTAAAAATTTTTTCTTTAACTTCTTAAACACGAGTAACAAAAAAAATCAGAAATTCCTAAGAAATCTATGGAAAAAATACTTTAAATATTTTTAATATATTCAATTTTCAGGTAATGGTTTTAAATATGTCCATTGTGTTCCGCATAAAAATATGAAACACGTCTTTTAAAACTTCTAAAATTAGCCGTGTATTCAAGAAATATCTTAAAAAACAAAGAACAAAAATTCATTCGAAAATCAATCAAATAATGAACAAATATTAATGATTTCCTTACAAATCCTGCATGATTAATATCAGAATTGCATATAAAGTTCATAACAATAATCTTCTAGAAACTTAATCAAATGATTATTTGAGTAAAAATTATATTTCATTTAAGAATTATTTTTTAAAGAAATATGATTTTTTTTGGAAATGTGAGTCAGAGTTCCTATTGAAACTAGGTTCATTATAATTTCTTCGTACAAAACAACTTACCTCCTTTGAACTAATGTAGTTACGCACATTATTATGTAGGAAGTAATTGTCCAAAAAATAATGAAAGATTCATCAGCAAAATCCCTTGATGAATGGTTTCTAAAGGAATTCTATTATAAAGTTTCATTGCCTTCCTTCAGAAAATCTGCTAATAAAGATGAACTCTATGACATGACAGTCAGTATTGTCACTGATGAACATATTCCCTGATCGCTGCCATCGTCCAATTAATCCAACAGATGAAAAGAGCTGAACACAAAGAAGAGAAGCGACTCATAAAGATGGCTTGATTGAATTATATTTCTGGAGCGTGAGAAGCACAAAGAGTGTAAGAAAAGTTACAGAAAAAAATGAAGGTTATTAACACCACATATCTCTCTTACCATACCTGGTATGCTGCCTTTACAAGGTACTAAAATTTCTGAAATATTCTAATTAGATGAATTGACTTGCCTGAAATAAAAAAAAATATTTTAGAGAGAAATTATATTTTGTACTTAGGTACTGGTTTTGAACTCAAAGCAAAATTTACCTCTACATCTAAAACAGTTGAGTTACATTTCAATTTATTCAATACAAAACTTGTAAAACGTTAAAAAAGCAAAATGCTAAATGATTTTCTGTATTAAAATGAAATAATATGAATAAAGCATATTGGGATGCTATAAACTTAATGTGAAGATATTGGTTATTTGAGATATTTCAATGTTATTTAGATATTTTGATATTAAAACAAAATACAATTTAGCATTAACTTCAGCAATAACTTGAGTCAATTGAATTTAAAGTATCCGACTACGTTCGGAAACGTGATTTTGCAAAAGCGTACAAATGGATAATATTTATGATATTTAGTGTATCTTAGATTAGAAAATGTATATAAAATTGTTTTAAGTATAATATTAGAATAAAAATTATTTAAGTACAATATTTTGATAAAATGAACATAGAATGACCCATTTTCAAAATATTCTCCTTTTTGTGAAAAATGCTTATAGTTCAGACCTCTGTACAGAGGCTCAACTAGAATTTTTGAAATATATAACTTAGAAGTGGGTTTATCCATGTTTTACGACAACAGAGGGGAGAAATTTTAAGAAAAAAATGGCTGATAATTACTTCAATTGATTGTAATTCTGAAAATAATGTGAATTTTTTTCAAAAATCACAGTTGAGCCTCTGTAGAGAGGTCTGAGCTATATACAGGCGAAATATTATAATAATAAACGTATTTTTCACAAAAGGAGAAAATTTTGAAAAAAAAAGTTATTCTAAGTTATTTTTTCCGAAAAATTGTATTTAAATAATTTTTTTGTTAAAATGTCCTTAAAACAATTTTATACATGTATTCTAATCTAAATGGCACTAAATATCATGAAAATTATCCATTTATGTGCGTTTTTAAAGTCCCAGTTCCGTACGTAGTCGGATACCTTAATGCAAATGAATAAAAATGTGTAACTTTGTTTCACAGGAGTATTTTCTATGGTTGGAATAAAGGCTTAGAATAAAGTGATATTAATTTGTGAAATTCAAAGATGTACGATAAAAATAAATTAAATTAGCACGTACTAGAGAATATCTGTATCTGCGTTTCAGAAAAACACAATAAAAAACATGGTTATGTTGTAGCATTTTTAAAAACTGTTTTTGGTAATATAAAGGAACCAACAGTATATCAAATTATCAGTCAAGAACAATTGAAATTAGCGGATAAAAGGAAACGCAGTTGTAAAATATTTGTATAATTTTTAAATAAATAAAAAAAGAGTGCTGATCATTGTGAAATAAATCTGTGTTTTCTTTCAAACCTTTAGTTACATGGATTGGATTTCTCTGGAAATCAAGAAATCTCATTATGTGTTACACATTAATCTAGCAAATTGTGGGGCTAGAAATTAGATGCGATGTCTTGCATGAGACACATTCTTTATATATATAACCAATGATAGTCATAATATGTACAATAATACTAAATGAGCAAATAATAAGTACAACCAGAAGGTATAGGTAAGAAATAAGTATTATCCACAGTATATATATATATATCACTGGTCACAGTCAATAATGAAAGACTTGTGTGCTACATTACGATGTAATGTTGCAAAATACTTTCAGGATACGCATTAAAAATACGCATTAATAAATATGGATATTTCATTTCTAAATGTTGTTATTTGATATCTGTTTCTGATAAATGTACAACAAAAACTAAAAATATTCATACATGCGTATTATGAATTCATTCATTGTGCTTAGAATCTAAGTAAATTTGAATATATTTTTTTTCATAAACTTATCAATACTCGTTGAATAAGTTTTCCATCTGAGATATACAATAATTACGACTTGCTAAATGATTATATTGCTAAAAGGATAGATGGAGCCAAATGAATGCTGTAAATTAATTAGCACTAAATAGAAATACTTAAATTATGGTCTTGAATAAAATTATCAGCGGCTGGCTATTCATTAAATATATAAAAGAAACTTTCTAAGTTATAATCAGATAAGATACACAATGCATCTGTTTGGAATGAAGAGATAATCATCAGTGATTTTTTGTTTAAAGTCACAGAAAACAGAGCACTTATTTTGAAAGGGGAAAGAATTTGAAAATAATGGATAAATCCTTTCTACAAAAAGCATAACTTTTCGCGTTTTAACTTAGAATCTTAGCGATCATTAAAGCTTTCTCGCTCGATATTCATAACTCAAGGTCCAAGTTTGCATTACATTATCAATAATTGCCTGAGCTAACACTAAAACTGCAGTTTTCAGAGAACTCACTTTTTAATGATTCTTAAAGCATCATCATGAAAGTTCCGGCATTTTTTAAAAAGAAGACTGGCTTCAAAACGCAGTTTAACATATTTAAACACTTATCCTTTTTCAGAAGAGCAGATGAATTATCGAATTTTCAAAAAAGAAGATCTAAGGTTACAGTAAGTCTCTAAACACTAAAAAAATCAATATTTCTAATAGCCTTAATAACGCTAGAGTGCTTGAATAGGCTCTCTATGTGCATTAAAATATCAGTTTTTTCATCTCTTACCCTGATTTAGAAATAACGATTTGAAAAAGAAAGTTGTAAGTAAAAGAAAAATGCCAGGACGTAAGTATTTTTATAAAACGATCCACGCTTTCTCCTCTTAGCACTAGCATTAGCTTTGTAATTGCATTGTTTCAGCAGCTGTTTTTATTGTTATTATTTTTGGGCGAATCTCACATTAGATGAAAGATTCTATTTTATCTCAGAAGCCTTAATTTATAGGTTGTTCTGGCGTCTATTTCATTTTGGCGTTTGGCGTCCTATAGAAAATGACGAAAACAATTTTACACTTTTAAGATTTAAGTATTAATTTTTATTAGGTGTTATATGGAAATGTGTAAAAGACGGAACAGTAAAATAAATTACTTCTCTAGCTCCGTTTCATTAATTCTATTGCTATGAATGAAGATGAGACATTGGTAATTTTAATTATCAAGGGTACATTACGGCGTAAAATCATGATCTGAAGATAGAAATATGTGTAATTGAATTTGTTAATTTTTGTTCCGCGTAACAAAATGCCCCAATCCATGAACACTATTTAGATACGCCTAAATTAACATGACAATTAAACTAAGTGAAAGAGTTTCTCAATATAAGTTTTAATTAAACATTAAACAAGTTCTTCCATCCTATTTTTAATTAATTTTGATATCCACAGAATAATTCAAAATCAATATCTCGAGCGACATTTTATTTCTTAATCAAAGTTAAAATTTTCAATTGAATGCATTAACTTTGTTTGAGAAAAAGAGAAACTCTACTTGATTATTTAATCATCCGTTTGTATGTCTTTCATTTTATTCATATGATTAAAACAATATGCTTGTATTTTTTAATTATTGAGGATGAAAAAGTATAAAATGTTCTTATTTAAACTTTTCATTTATTTAACATTGACTACTTCAGTGTAATACGGAACAAAACAACTTCATAATACGGTTAAAATTCAGCTCCTTCATTTTATATTTAGACATAACTTTTGATACTATCAATCAAATATTTCTGTTAATAACACACTTAATTTATTATTTAAAAATTATAGTTACTTACATTTTCTATTTAAATCAGCGCTTCTCAAAGTTTCAATATTTGTGACCCAATATGCAATCATAATTTTCATCGCGCCCTCACCATACAATAACAATGTATTTAATTTTAAAAAACTATGCTTTGGCTCTAAAGCTACAATATGACTTTAAACTCTTGCATCGTCATATACAAACGTCTAGCTCAACCTAAGCGATAATTGCCCAGAACGTATATATGCGTCTTACCGAAGTACGTTTTTTCTTTGCATAGCTATCCATAATATTGTTCCAAAGGTTTTAGAATGCAAAAAAAGACCTTGGCAATGTTTGTGAAGAATTTACTTACCTCAGAGGATTGTCTTATTTATATTCCGGGAATCGAATCGCGTAACTTTTAATCAGCAGTTAAAGGATAAATTATAACCGTACAAATTATCAAGATAAGCGTTAATTTTTATACATAATTTCATATATGACAAGCCCATGGGGTCACTGGTAATTATTAATGTTGTTCTTAACTTAATAATGTTAAATTAATTATAAAATACATTGTGCAGTACTGATACATTTATAAGTATTTTATATCAGTGTAAATGTGTTTTTTTTTATTATGTCGGAATGTATTTTGTTTGTTTACTTTCAGTAAATTAATAATTTTTTTAAATTCTCTTTGATTTTGACTTTTTAATATACTCGCCCCCCCCCTGTAGACTTATCCAGCCTCCCTAGGGGGGGGCGCCATACAATTTGAGAAACTCTGATTTAAATTATGAATAACAATATAAACATGTTCCTTTCTCTCTTATTAAAGAAATCTTTTTTAATTATGTAATTGCAATTATTGAAATTATTTCAATTGTTCATTAAATTAAATAACATACTTATTATCATAAGATTGCTATAAAATTAAATCTTGATTTAGTTAACGATATGATTTCTCAAAACTATCTGCAAATATTAACATTTAGAATTTTTACTCTAAGCTTTTTTTAATTTTTGGCAGTTTTCAGTAAGCAGAAAATGTATAACATTATATTCAGCAATTTCTTTACTTTCATTAATTTTTAAATCTGGTACAATAGAGATGAGAAAACTAGTTCTAGCGAATTAGAAATCCCCCTTTAAGAGAAAAATTTCATAACTCCTCAGGGCTGGTAGGAAATAAAAAAATGAAAACCTTAACCGACTCTGAATAATAATAATAATAAAAAGCATGGATGCTAAAAATTCATATTAGATAAGCAATAATTTATGCTCATTGATTATTATAATAACTGTAAAATACAGTATTTAAATATTGTGATTTTTCCTGGTTATTTGAACTCATTTTCTTCTTTATACCTAAAAATTATATAGTTTTAGGCATAATGAACATGTTCTCCATTTGAAAAACTGTTTCTTATCAAAATATCTGTTGTATTATTTTTATTCAACCATTTATGATAAAATAATTTCTTTAACCATTTAGAATATGTATATATATATATATATATATATATATATATATATATATAGAATATATATATATATATATATATAGTACATATCATTTTCCCTTTAATATATTTTAACTTAATTAAATTCATTATTCTTTGCAAGCAATATGCTAAGCATCATGCTTAGCAATACAGCAAATATTAAGTCTGAATTGTTGGGAATATATAGCAATAATATGAATTGTTGGGAATATATAGCAATAATATGATTATGATTCTATAGTGATTTTAAAACATATTGTGTGTGTGTAAAATATGGAACACAGGTTTGCATTCCAAGACTAACTTGTTTGAGTTCTTAAAATGTTAATAATAAGCATCTAAAGATACATGATAAAATTGAATGCATTTGAAAATGTATGAGTTTTGCCATTGCTTCAGATTTATCAGTAAACACATTTTTTACCGAGGATATCTCATAAGTTTTCTAAGTAGCTTTGGAAGCTCGAAACTGGCTAGATTTACTTTTTAGTTACATTTTTTTCTCTGAATTTTGCTTGTGATCCTTTATTCTATCTGTTTTCAGAACTTCCTTTTTTTCTATGCCCGTAGATAATAGTACTTTTATTTTTTTTTCTCTTGGCCTTTTTTAGATCTATTTTTGTATGGAGGAAAAAGTTTCATTGCGCTGCGACATAAGATTCCTTTCTAGGCCTCCTTTTTTCTGCTTTTTTTCCCTATGCCCTCAATCTTTTCTTTTCACGTTTGTGCTTGGAGAACAAGGATTTTGATTCAGAATCTTCAGAACATACACTGCCTATTGCTTTTTCGACTCTACTTTTCTACTAGAAGAGCAGGAACACAACCCTCCCATCATCGTCGAAGTTGCCAACTCCATAATCCCTCATCTTCAAAAAGTGCAAGTGAAACTACAATATAAAACGAAATTATTGGTTTCTTTACATTTAAACTCATGTTTGTAAATCTGTAGACTTCCATCAAGAAAACTAGAATGCAATAACTGGAAAAATATAATCCTTAAATATAGGTAATATCTATTTATCAATGAAGTCAGTGATTCAGGAACTAACATCTCCTGCATTCTGTGTATTTAATGTCTCTTAAAGTGCTATTTTGCTTATTATTTTGTTGATTGGGGATTTTGTGAAAAATATTACATATTTATATGCTATTATATATTAGAGTATTCTATTATATTCATTTACATTTGTGTTATTAATATTTTTCAGCTTTAAAAAGCTGAATAATAATTCTGTTGTTCTTGAATCTTTTTAGCGATCAATTGTTTTTTTTTTACTAAGCGAAACAATTAACTCGTTAATGAACGGCACGGTCTTATACAGTTGTTTCAAACCCACATTTGCTTTCTGTTTTTGAAATTATTGCTTATCAAGGTATTATGATAATTTCATATTAGAAACAAATTTAAAAAAAAATAATTGCAGGAAATTTAAAGGTAGGCAGTATATTTCATGCCACGATGTTTTTATTAAATGAAGTTGTTGATTTTTGTGCAAATCAATTAGTTTCAGTGATTTTTTTAATGTTTTTTAATGTTTTTTAATGATTTTTTTAAATGTACATACAGCTTCAAAATGTGAATGCTCTCTTTTATATATATTTTTTTATTTTGCTGTTTCATTATGTAAGTAATTTCAATATTTTCGTATACAGTAAAATTCTGCGTGCAGCGTATAATGTGCATCAAAACTTAAAAGCTGTAATTTTTAATTTTTATGTATATTCACCGTATAACACGCAGCTAATTTTTTACGAAGAAACCTGAAATGTACTTTCGTAATGCGTTTATGTTTTGAAGTCATTTATTCGAGGTATTATTCCGAGCTACAGAATAAAATAGTGTACTTCTAGAGCTTTTATCCTTTAAGTTCACAAGGAATATCATTTCTTTTAAGTAAACAGTATTTCGATATATGTAGGTGTAATTTTTTATGCTCATTTTTTTAAAATTTTTTTATTTATTTTTAAAGCTCTCACTTTTATACCCTGCGTAAAACGTGCATCCGTCAATTTTTATCTTATTTTTTCTGCTAAAAGAGCGCGTTATACGCCGTATATTACGGTAACACTTCTACTTGGATTTTGATGTGCCTTAATAGAAATATTTATAGATATTTCATTAACTAATTTTATAACTCAACTAAGCTTACATTTAGTAATCCATTATTTATAATGAATGTTTAAGTAAAATCATACATTACTGTATCGCATAAGATTTTATTGTAAATAAATATATTAAACTGTACTTATGATTCTATTTATTTTTTTAAATTTTAGACATCTTTAAAACTTGTATTTTTCATATTACTTTTCTTGCAAAACACCATCAATATGTATTTTTATAACTCCCAAATGTTGACTTGCCTGTTGTGTTCCTCAAGCAATGCAGAAGATAAGAAAATGCACGCCTTGCGATAAGAGCCCGTCGTAGGAGGCCCTAAACATGCCGAGTTCGTATTTTTTTTTGTAAAAAAAGGAAAAATGTATGGTAAGCCCTTGTATAGTAAGTGCATTCGTTAGCTTCACCTTAGCTTCTTGAAGCGAAAATGAGAACTTTCGACGAAACGAATTCCAGGAATAAAAATCCGATTTCTTTATTCCATTTCCTCTTTACGTGCAAATCAGACATGTTTCTTTTCGAAACCTATCAAAAGAAGAAGATGGATGATAGAAAAAGAAATTCTCAAAGATGAATAAAGAAGAATATGCGAACTGCGAGAGAAGCTTAGCATTCCATGATTTCTCTTGTCGGCATTGCTTGAAGCGCCTATAACCAATCTTTAAGATAAGCTCTTTGGAAAGTGTTTCTAAAAACTATTCTAGTACTAAGGAAAGTAAGGAATACTACGTGGTAAAGAGAGCGTGACGTAGCAGTACACCACGTTTTAAAAACAAGCAAGAAATCGTATCATATCCATTCAGGGAACGGAAGATGGAGAGAAAAATAAAAGAAGGAACAAAAATTCGCAGTTACTTGTTTCTCGCAATCCATTGTCATCAGCTGATGTGGTGATGCTCTCTTAAAGAAATGGTTAAGGCTTTAAAAAGGAAAACATGAAGAAAGTTCTCATCCTAAAAAAATCAGATCGCCTCGGAAATCTTGATTCCTCCAGTTCTATTATAGAAACCAAAGTAGAAGGTTTCCATTACATTCATTGGGACATACGGCCAAGAAAAGTGATTGTTTGGTAAAATGCAATTGATATAGATTGCTAGATAAAAGATTAGATAATACAATGCTCTCTATTCCAGTATATTGGAGAATTCAAAGGAATTTTTAGATAAACAAAAGTGACTGACACAAAAGTGCATCAGTCCTACTGATGATATTTATATCTACTGTCGATTTTTTTTCTCTTTAAAGTCATCGATAGTATCTAATCGAACCATTAAAACTTTGATAGTAAAATGGTTTAATTCAAACATTTTATTTATTCCTGTTATAATGTATTATTTATTTTGTTCGTTTGATTATTAACGTTGCATTTTGAAGCTATGCGGTATCTCTATTTGTGGCATACCACGTAATTTTTAACCACGGTCAAGTGACGTGGATGGCGCATGAGCTGGTACCCCGAACTTTCACACACCCCTAGCATGAGAAATTTGAACCTCGTGCAACATGAATCAACATGTGCATTATTAACATTAATCAATATGGCGAAATTGCAATTTGATTGAGACTGCAATTTGCCACGACTTGTCAGAAACAACGCCAACCATAATTTTTCGATCATGCCCAATTGGCTCCCAATGTTATTTATTTTCATTTAGAGCTGTAGAAAAGACTAAAAAGAAATAGGAAAATCCATTAGACAGAAATTTGTAGGAAATGAAAAATAAAAAATGCTTTTCAGAAGCTGTTATATTTTCCCCATTGAGTTTGTTATACCTATGTTTAATTGTTACAGTATTTAATTTGTTCTTCTATCAGTTTCATAGAATACCACAACTGTAAGTTTTCTACGAATGTAATTATATTTCAATAATTTAGCTTGTTTTTACTAAATGATTCTAATTCTAATAAAGACAATGAATGACGTTAAAATTGATGCGGCTGACAATCTTCTCAAGCACGTGATAAAGGTATTGAGAGTAGGGTGTCAACTCAGACGTTTATAAGATCTAACCATAGCTGAAAATTAGGAAATACATTGTGATATACAATTCCTTAGATCAAGCAGAAATATGCAATTGAATTGTTTAAAGAACAATTCTAGATTCAAATAAGAATATGTATTTAATATGACTCTTAAAAGAAAATAAGGCACAAAAAAATGGCAGCTGTTGAATCTTGGATTGCTGTACTATTTGAATATAAATGTTTTTCTTTTATTAACTGATCTTAATATTGAGAAGAGTTATTTTATTCATTTAAATAATATTTATTATTATAAAAACAAATTTTTTTTGTATATATCCAAACGCTGTTTGTAAAATTTTATAATGTCAGTTATCAAGTTTACATTTGACAAATATCTGACAGAAAACTCAAATTACAGGGTCCGTCGTCAAACTCAGTAGCTGTGAATAGTGCGACGTTAATATTCACTCATTCACTCACTCACTGACATAAACTCACTTAATGTTAAATAAAATTAATTAGATAATTTTTTAGCTATTCTTCAATTTTTCACTCATCCCCGAACTACCTGAAAATAAGTTTTATACGAAGCATTTTCGTCTCAATACTTTTTTTTTTTATCTGAAACTGAACTATTACTCAATACCTGGTTCAAAAAGACAAGCTATTTTCAGGACAGATACCCATAAAAGGAAATGAAGATAAAACAACTTTTGAACCGTAATTATTCATTTTTTGACTTTTAAATTAAAATTAATGATTTCATAGCAACTATGTATTATCGTCTATTAAAGAGGATAAAAATTGCGCACACTTCGCTTACGCTTATATTGCATCATAAAGTAAGCTAAGCTGATGGGTTGTCTAGTTTATCGTAGTAAAATACATGGAAAATAGAGAGAGAAAGATATATGCCCAGAAGGAAAAAAGAACGAAGGGTAGTTTTATTGCCCAAATTGACCGATACCTTATTTGCTGATATGTGTCAACGGATCTGACAACGGGGTACATTGTTAATGATACATCCAGACATTCTCCCCAATGAAGTTTAATAAATGAATGGTCTACTGCGTACAGTATCCGCCATGAACTGAAACACGTTTCGTCTGTCTACATCTTTGAACAGGATAAATACGGCGCGGCAAAACTCTGTTTTGCTTCAGATGAGCCTATACGACCTTCGGCGTCAGTTGCAAACAGTGATGATTGGCTGGGAGAGTTTTATGTGAAGTTTGCCTTCCTCGTTATCACTTCGTTATAGTAATGAAAGTGCCCCAGGGTCACGTCCGTCTTCGTTGCCATGACAACAAGAGACGTATTTTCTGCATTGAAATATCTTGGACCGAGTAATGAATTCTAGCCGTCTGTGAGAAGGGAGGGAATCCACAGTCTCCTTCTGTGGAAGAGAGTCACAGTCCTAGAAATTAAAGGTAATGAAATTTTGATGACACGTGCAATATGCGATCGTCGCTTTGTAAACATAATGCAAGTCGTTGTGTTGAAGTCATTTGCGGAGTAAAAGACACCGTAAATTCGTGCCTCAAAGATTCGGCGTTTCGCGGTGAAGCACGGGATAAATTACAACGTTACATGAATTTAATGGAATGGCCCGGGAATTTCAAAATGGTCGTTAAACTAAGGAAGACATTATGTAAGCGTTTATACAAAGAGCCCCACGTATTGGCTAAAGATTGGGTTTCAAATATCAAGATTAGACCCTGGCTTTTCCGTACGTTAAAATGGTAGGGAGCGATTTCTCCGCTCTTTAATTACGCTAGACCCACGTCATTAACGATGAATCATAGATATAAGAGAAGGGTGTTTCGCACAATATAATTTCTTACACAATCAATGCAATGAATATAGGATGCAGTTTGCTGTAAATGTGTTAAACACTGCTTTTAATATGCTCTTTTGTGCACGTATTATTTGATAAGGATCGTGTGGGTGGGAGTTTGCTTACAACTAATTTAAAAAAATAGGATTTTTTTTTTTAAAAAAAAAGTACTTGCATCTACTTTTGGTTTTCATGAAATTTTATTTACATTGTAAGAATAAAATGAAATTTTAAAATGCCATTGCATGTTTAAACTAAGAGTTAAATAAAAAATTATTGCCCTACTTTCAGACCACTTTACATTTAATAAAAAAATAAAAAATCCGGAAAGTTGTTTGTTCTATTCATTTCTTATTCCAGCGGTATTTGTGTACGTTATTTCTTTTTTTTTATTTATATGAAATTTTCAAGTTTATAGTTAATGCTGGAGTAATAACATAAATTTCAAGATTTAAAAATACACGTAATCACTGATATTTATAGCTATGATGCGAAATCTCGTGCATTTTATTAAGAAATTTTCAAAAAATTAAATGACTTATCTTAAAAAAAAATTAAAAATGGAAATAAGTAAAAAATATGAAATAAAATTATCTATATAGATTTTGCTTAGTAAATGCTTCTTTAATATTTAGCAGATATATCCCTGCATTAATTCTGCTTTTAACTTAAAAATAATTAAAAGAAAGAGAGAAAAAATATCTATTTAGAACATACACAGACACGCACACAAATATAAATGTAAAACTCATTTATTTTTCTTTAAGGACAAAAATATGAAATTTTGCTATTCTAGAGATATTATTTTCCTGTTTCAAATGTGTTTCTTGTTTCTCTCTGGCAAGAAATGTATTTATTACTTTATTTTCTCATTCTTACAATGCTATCTTTATCTGCACATGGATGCTAGATATCACGAAGCAAAAATGAAAACTACAAAACTGAATTCCTGTGAATTTGAAGTTAGGATTATTTTAGAGAGAGAAAGTAAAAATGTAATATATAAGATTTCAATTTTCAAGTGCAATGTAAATTCAATTGCTGAAACAATTTTATACTAGAATTTCCTGGGAAATGTAACTTTATTACTCGTGACTTTGTTACGTCTTTGTTTTGTATATTTTGATTTAATTTTATCTAAAATAAAAATTAATTTTCCTAGGCTTAAAATATAAAAGAATGAAATATTCTAATTAATTACGCATAAATTGATTGTAGTATTTTCATTGTTATTACTAAAAAAAGTGCTTACAATAATGAAAATGACATCAAATAATTTATTTTTACATTATCTCATGTTTGCTTAACAGAGGAGTTAAATGAAAAATAAACATCCGATCTCCTTAAGATGCAAGAATTATATCAGCAATTTGGGTAAATACACAGTATTTACTTTAATTACCGAAGATATTTTGTTTAATCTAACACATTTCTAAAGTTAATTATCAAACGATGACTCAGTTTACCCAGTGATTAAGGCAAAAAAATTATTTTTACATATTTACATTGTAATAGCCCAAATTTTAGCATGTATGGATAATTTAAGTCTACTTGTGACGAATCTATACGGAACTTTATCACTAACCTTCTGAACCGACCTTTTTAGGGAAATTTAATTCCCTACCTATTTCCAATCAACTCCAAAAAGCGGACAGGATTCCTTATTATGCAGATTAGATTCAGTATTTAAGTCAAACGAAATAGTAAAGTTAGAACAGTAGGAGATAGATATTGAAACATAGAGTTATAGTGATTTTGAATTGAAATATTGTAGTTGAAGATAAATTTATCTCATGAAGAATTGAGATTCCGAGTGGTAAATATAAAATTGTATTTAAAGTCTCATTAAAGTTTTAAGAGTGAGATTAAAGTTAAATGTTCATTAAGAACATTATTGAATATAATTCTGGGATCTCTTATCGTGGTAATTTCTGCGTGATCGTTATTTAATGAATTGATTAATTAGATTATTAATTAATTGAGTTAATTTAAAGATTATTATAATTAAAACCTCGTAATATTCGTCTTGTCGTTGTTAATAAGTCTTTGATCCTATTTGGGAAAGATATCTAAATAAAGAAAGTTATTTATAAAAATGGCTACTGGTTCATTTACGTCTCCTAATTATCCTAGTTCTCAAAGTGAGGTCCTTAGGGATCATTACATACTTATTTTAATATTCAATACGAAATTGATGAAAATTGTTCTTTATGATATCTAAAATCTAAATACGCTGAAACTCATTAAAATATTGAAATTTTTCTAAAGGTTTTGTTAAAATGATTTAATTTTGATTTGATAATCAACTTTTATTTTATCGCTATGCTTTAATAGAAAATAAATTGCAAAATTGTGTATATTTTTGTTGGATTATACATATAAGTAGTGTAATTGCAGATTTTTAAAAATTCAAATACTCTTTTTGTGATATGAAATTTTTGTAAAGCTTTAAGCCTAAAAATTAATTAAAAAGTAATCCTCATTTTAAAATTTAGTGCATTTACATGTCTTTAGTATTTTTTTAGAAATGTATCTTAACTAGGATTCCTAAGACATCTGAATCGCTCTCTAAGGGGAATTACACAAACTTTAAACTGAATAAGAAATGTTTCGGTTAAGTTAACGCGTCAGACCATACTTTTGAAATTTGGTGTAGTTGTTTTAAGCACTATTATTTTGCTAAGGTAGGGACTTCAACTAGGATTTCTAAGACATCTGGATTTCTACAGGAAATTACTCAAACTTTAAATTTAAGATGCTCAGATCTATGAATTTATGAACTATTCAAGTGAAGACCATTGAATATCCATTAAATAAAAAAAATAAAACAAGACTTTTCTTGAATGCGGAGAAATTTTTGAATACATAAAACATTTTTACAAAGCTTTGACTAAAGAAACTACATATTTCCCAAATTTTAAAGTAAATTTTATAAGAAAATACTCATATAGATTATTTTAAGTCAAGATCTCTTCGAATACATTAAAAATATTAGTCATTTATTTAACTTTCAAATATTTTGCGTGCAATTTAACTGAACATGTTATTTCAGTCACAAGTACCACAAGTCCTTGAATAATTTTTTAAAACACTAGTTAAAACATTCTACAAATACAAGGAAACCATTTTAATTTTTTGTGCTATCGTAAAATAAACATATTTTGGAGAATATTACAAAATATTCATTCCTGTTCGGTATATATCTTTTACAAAAAAATTAAATTTTTTAAGCATTGAATGATATTTCTTTCCTTTCTTTATCAGGATTAAATTGCACAAAATATAATATATTTGAAATGCAGTTCTAACGTTTAAAGGGAAAAATGACACTAAAATAAGCTATTAATTTTTTTTATAGTATTCTTATCCTACACACAATATGCCACAAAAACATCACAAAAAATTGATTTTAAGCCAATAAAAAATGCTGAATAATAAACTTACCATCAATGTTGAGTTCCTTGAAAGCTTTTATTAGGCTAAACCTTTCTACATATTTTCTGAAAGCCTAGAATTTTATAAGCAGAACATTAACACACACACATTCGAATATTCCTTACTTTGTTTTGTTTATTTAGGGAATAATGGTTACAGTCCATCAACATTCCTCTCCAGATTTCTTTTTTGTTAAAAAAAGACACGTTTATTTTGAAACGAGTTTTTAAAATAAATATACTACTGCTAAGTATATACATATATATAACCGAAACTTTTAAAAACAAAACTACATTTATCCTTTGTCAGAATCCTTTGCAGATTTAAGCGTATGTTGAAACGCAAAAGCCTTATTAACGGTCATTATTTCAACAAGACTCTTCATGTTCCTATCATTGAGTTTCCGTGTTTTAGGACATTAAATAAAGACAGTATGATTTTTATCATCGAAATTTCAACTGCATAGGACAGCATTAAAACGTTTAACTCGTCATTCTTACAAGAAACAATTTATATCCATTTAGTCTTCGCACCATGATTTCTTCCATCCCGTGTTTTTATTTTAATTATGTGATTTTCATTCTATTGCATTTATCTGGCATATATAGTTAGGATAGTTATTTTGATGCAAAATGGCATTGGTTTTGTAGATGGTAAATAATTTTTAGTAAAAGATAGTGTTGTCTAAGTGAGTCTAACCGTTTTTTTAAATGGTCATTTATATGGTTTTATGCGAATTTCATTTATTAAACCAATATTTCTACAATTAAAAAGAAGACAGAAAATCTCACCATAAATGTTTAATATGTTGGTTCAATAAGGTAAACTATATTTTTTTCTGGTCTGTGTCTCTAAGTAAAAACATTTGTGCTCAAAGAAATAAATATTTCTTGCAAATAGTTATCATTTGCTTTTAATTGAAGTTTATTATTCAGTATTTTATGTTTACTAATTATATATTTTTCCAGTCATTAAAACTTTTAAGTCGTTAGTCTCTTATTAGAGGTTTCTTTTTTATCTCACAAAAATAAATCTAAAGTAAAACTTTTTTACTTGATGTGATTAAACGGAAAAGTAGATTATAAGTGTTATTCATTTTTAAAATATAGAATAAAGACTTACTGTGTTTCCACAAATATCTTTAAGGTTTAAAAATATAATAAATAAATGAAATAAAAACAATAGTATCAATAATAAACTTGAGACCTGAAATAGTTTTAATGCAAAATATAATAATCACTTGTTATCAAATTTAAAAAAAAATTGATGGTATTGCTTTTTTAGAATAAAAGAAACATAAATAATTGTAAAAACTTGGCGAAATACAAGCACCTTTTGAAAATATTTATTTGTTTCAAAGCAACAACGAATACGTATACATTACTCCTTGTTCTTTTAAGGTGGATCTATATTAAATTCTTCAATACATTTTACTTAAAGTGAAAAATACACTAGTCCGCAACTTAGGGCTTACATTCCTCAAAAGCCCGGAAGGCGAGATAATATACTTGGCTACAAGATGTTATTGCCCTAAGGAAATTATTTTCATAGAAATTCTACAAGCCTTGAATGGTATCAGTGACAAGTATTTTTCCAAATAAATCCATGTTCCTACTCAGTTAAATGGAGGAGGGGGAAAGCGAGAAACATAATATTTCCTCTTGGAATCGTGAAACTTTAAAATCTTCTGATAGTTGCGTTTGACGCCTTTTTATTTTCTTCATTTTTTTATTCATTCTCATACCCTATCCTTTAGTAATGGTAAAATCGATCATAAAAAGCATACCACTTGCTAAGTTCCTCAGAATTTACCCTCAAAAAATTACGCTGGTTTTTCTTTTGCTTTTTTTTTTCTTTTACGTTTTGAACTTTGACAGTGATAAATGGTTTCTTGGGTAAAAATAAAATATTCATACTGAAATTGTACTGCAGGTAGTCCGTATTCCTCTTTAAAACAACGAAGAATGGGGCGCGGGAGGAGGAGGAAGGAAAAGAAAATCTCGGAAAATTGTCTTTTTTTTTCCTTTTAAATTTATTTATTCCCCTTTTTGATGCTCCTCGTTTTAAATGATACTTTGCGTGGGGAGAAATCCGGAATAAATTATACCGGAACGAAACCTCCGAGAGAGTAGTCAAGTCGTAAGGTGGCGCACGGTTTACAGTTATAACTCGCTAATTGCATAATCAATAAATTGAGCTTTTAAAACACTATTAAAGATTATATAAAAACCATTAAATAAGTTGATAGCTCCTGCGACGCAAATGATAGGATAAGATTTTTTGTTTTTCAAGCGAAAAATCTAGCGCGCTGGATATAAATTTTTTAAGGTTATACATAATTTCAAAGTTTTTTGATTCAATTAAATTCAATTTTTTTTCAATATTATGACAAATTTTACTGAATAAATTTATGCCAGTTTATTTACAAGAAGATTATTTCTAAAACGCTTCAAAGTCATATACTAAGAGAAAATTTCAATTTCAACTAGCCATTAAATTAAAATTTTTAAGGACTTCTAAAATCCTTTTAAGTTCTTAGAAAGCACAACTTTAATATACAACTTTAATATATATACATATATTTAAATTCATATATTTCAGAAATTTAATTCATTCTTGCAGTAATAAATTTAAAGCGCGAATACGGTTTATAAATTTCTTGACAAAATAACATTTGTATAGGAATACATCTTTATTAATATATTACAATCTGATTTTATGTACTTGCAAGTTTTCTTAAGAAATAAGTCTGCGGTTCTTAACGTATTTACGGTTTCTTAATGTACTTTGTTTAGTTAAGTGATCTGAGGATAATGGAATTCGGGACATTCTGATTTCCAAGCACGTAGCTTACCGCTGTACCAAAATGTTCCCTTCAGTCCGGAGGCTATTACTGGCTTACATAGATACCACAACTACACCCTCTCACACCAGTGAGTTGAGGGATAGGCGAACGAACGATATAGTTGTTATGGCGAGATGTCTGAGTTGTTGCATCAAGTGTGTCTCATTGTTGTGTTATGTGGACCTGACGGCTTTTGGTTGCTCTTGCGGCGGGTAGATGGTGCCACGACAGCTGCGCGAAAGTTTGGTTTTTTTCAAAGTTTAGCCAGGGTCACTAATGGTGATGGTATAACTCAGGACCTTCTGATATATAAGCACGTAACTTACCGCTAGATCAAAATGAACACTTCAGACCGGAAGCTGTTACTGGCTTATATATATACCAACGCTACATAAGCAATGCATTTTTTGCAATCTCTAACAAATATAGTTAAATTATGAGGACTCTGAACTTATTCGAATACTTCACAAATTCCAGATTATATAAAAGTTAAATTTATATAAATAAGAATGAGAACTATACATAATATTAGTCTAACTACTCCACTGTGTCCAAAAACGCTATAATATACTAAACTGAAAAAAAAGAGTTTTCTTCAGGTATATTTACATATTTTCATAAGCAATTTCAGAATATTAGTGTCCTTTAAATGAGAAATGTATAGTCAAAAGAAAAGAATAAATTCCATCATATATATATATATATATACATATATAGTACTGTGGGTTCTAGTTATTCTTCACTTTTATTTTATTATACTATATATATATATATATATATATATATATAATCCAATATAAAAGAATTTTTTCAATATATAGTCATATACATATACATATACATATATATAAATCTATACATATATATACATATACACAAATACATAAACAAAAATATAAAAATAAACATATAGTTATATACCTAAGATAACTAAAAGTAGGAAGGAGGCACAAAGTATAAAGACAAATTCCTGGCCTTAGGAACCAGGATTGCAGGTTTAAACAAGTTTTGTTGCGCCAACCTTCACCTGTAATTTGTCATACTATGTACCAAGAGGAAAGGAAAGAGTTATATATGTAGAATTTAAATATTAAAAGACCATTAAACTAAATAACATAGGAACATAAACATAACATACTAAAACGGAGTTAAAACGATGGCCAAGAGTGCAGTATATATATATATATATATATATATATATATATATATAACTGCTGTTTGTAAAAAATGCAGCACCATGAAGGAATCATTACAATTAAATGAAATTTAATGCACAAACGCCTTATATTACTACAAATAAATGACGAAATTTTCAAAGCAAAAGCAGAATTTTATGTATCCGAAATCAGTATTTGGTGTAGTCACCACGCGCTGCAACAAGTGCTGATATACACGTGGCATAAAGTTAAACAGATTTTGAATGTCTGCTTGTGGAAGAGAGTATCATATTGCTTGTATATGCAGCAAAAGTTCGTGTTTTGAAGCTGCAGGACGCTGATCACGAGAAAGATGTCGACCTACCAAATTCCACACGTGATCAATAGGGGACATATCCGGTGAATAAGCAGGCCAAGGAAGAAGTTGCATGTGTTGGGCTGAACAGAAGTCTCGAACAGTCTTTGCAATATGTGGGCGTGCATTATCCTTCTGAAAGAGAACTCCAGGGATGCCTTGAAATAAGAGAAACACTTCAGGTTGTAGCGCTTCAGGAACGTATCTGTTTTTATTGAAATTACTATCAATTCGTAGGAAATTGGATCGTCCATGATACGAAATTGCACCCCAAACCATAACTCTGGGTGTTAGGCCACTATGTCGTTCAAGAACGCACTCTGGAAGGCAGCGTTCACCGGCATAGCGAATATGGACATCATGGTCCCACAAATTGAAGCGCGATTCATCTAAAAACTTGGTGCCAATCAGCTTGCCAGGTTTTGTACTCATGAGCCCATTGCAGACGCAGACGTCGATTATTTGCTGTGAGGACGATCCTGTATAAAGACACCCTTTCATGCCATCTACAGTGCAGCAGACGTCGATGAATTGGCGAAGCCGACATTAGTACACCTGTAGATGTAGGCCAACATGCTGCCAACTGCCTGGATGAAGGTGTACGGTCATTCACCGCCATGCGAAGCAGGTTTCGATTGTCGCACACTGACGCCACCTTCCGTTGTCCACTGCCAGTTTTTCAAGTTGTTCGGTGCTCTTCGGTCCACTGCTTCTCAACTCGCATCACTGTGGAACTGTTCCGTTGCCCACGAGCTCCTATTGCGTGATAAGAAAATCTTCCTTCTGGAAAGTTGATAATCCTTCCCAATTCAAACTCCGTAAGTTGTTGGAATTTCTCTTTATTTTTTCGCGGATGCATATTTAGGTCTCACTATACGTTCGCCAATAACAAATAATCATTAACTCATTTCAACATCCCGCTATAGCCCTCTATTTATACGCTTTCAGCATCAGTTGCATTTTTTACAAACAGCAGTGTATATGCAAATGCTAAGTTCTCATGAAAGGAAGAAGATGCTGTGGTATGCAAATCATCAGCAATAAAGCACAATTGTATGGTGTAGGAGAGAGAAAAGACATCTAAAATTGTGTGTGAAAGAAAAATTATGAAGCGGGTTTTTCACTTGTGAAAAGAGATAACATTATATTTCGCATGAAAAGAAAAATATCTTCTAACATGTGTAGGAATTCTATACCGGCGGGGCTGTAGCCTGACGATAGTTTGTTTTATCATTTCAAGATTTCATACTCGCATTGATCGAATTACAACAACTGTCATGCGAATACGGAATCATTGTCTTATACTGAACACGAAGAAAAATCTCAACGGCTTCCAACCAGTAATATTAAAGAGAAAAATTTTAAAAAGTAGAAACTTATTATATATCTTAATATTGTTTTCTTTTGAATACTGCATGGAAAACTTTTTGTTAGGAAGAGATTTCGTAGCAAAATCATACACTAAAATTTTCTTGCATTGGAACTAAATATATTTTTTTTCTAGAAGGAAAAACAAATTGAAAGTTAGAAGTAAAACAGTTTATAGGATTTTTAAGAAATCAATGCTATGGCAATAAAATTTTTACCCTCCGGAAGTAAACACAAATTTTATCATTGTATGTTTTCTCTTTTCTATCTGTAAAGATTTTCACGCATAATTTTCTTTTTTTTTCTTTTTCAAATCGGTTATTAATTATTCAATTCCTTGTTTTAATGTTAAATGGGTTTTTTATGCAAATAAAATATTCAAATAACTTAAAGAGCGAGAAAATACTATTCCTCTTTAAATAAACGAACACAGAGGAAAAGAGGAACATGATGAGAAAGTATTGGAAAATTGTCTTTCGGGGGGAGAAATAATCATAAAAAGAAAATTCTAAGTATCTTCTTTACAGCTTTGAAGCATACCGGGCGAACTTAAAAGTATTTTACATTGATGAGCCACTTAATCAGCTTATTATTGTTTTTAAATGTTGTTTATCATAATTAAATTTTCGAAGAAAATATTATTGTTTAATTACTTTTTGTTATACATTTCAATGAGGTTCACTATATTTTTTTTTCAAATTAGATAGAAATATTTCAAAGATGAAATCAAAAAATATGATAATTTAATAATTCAAGAAGATCATTGCTAATTAAAACAAAATAACGGAATAACATTATAATTAAAATCCTTATTTGAAATCATTTTTTAAATGTTGTTTTGATGTGTACAAATTGTGATTCAATTTTTACGCGAGATATTTTATCTTTTTTAAGGCATTGAATGTGTTATGAAATCTTTATTTCAATATCTATTAAAGATAAAATAAAAAAGGAGTGCGTAAAAATGTCGATTGCTTTTTTTCTCAAGGTAATCCACTACATTCGGAAGCTTGATTTTGAAAGGGCATATAAAGGGGTACATTTTCTGATATTTAGTTTCAGTTGAATCAAAATATACTTATAAAGTAGTTTTACGAATATTATTACAAGAAAAATTATTCGAAGACAATTTTTTGGCAAAAATGAAGGAAAAATAACATATTTTAAAAACATTCTCATTTCATAGAAAATATTTCTATAACAATTATATTTTACCAGTACATAGTTAACACTTCTGTGTACAGAGCCAGAACATAGGATTTTTAAAATACAGAACTTAGAAAGAGATTTATTCATATTTTATATATATATATATATATATATATATATATATATATATATATAATCAAATATAAAAGAAATTTTTTTTCAATATATAATCATATACATATACATACACATATATATAAATTTATACACACATATACATATACATAAACAAAAATATAAAAATAATCTCATATAGTTATATACCTATATATAAGGTATATATATATATATAAGGTTGGCGCGCAAAACTTGTTTAAACCTGCAATCCTGGTTCCTAAGGCCAGGAATTTGTCTATATACTATGTGTCTCCTTCCTACTTTTAGTTATCTTAGGTATATAACTATATGTCTATTTTTATACTTTTGTTTACGTATTTGTGTATATGTATATATATGTATAAATTTATATATATGTGTATGTATATGTATATAATTATATATTGAAAAAATTCTTTTATATTGGATTTCTAATTCAATTTCTGAAAGAAAAGTGTTAAGGAGATATGCATTCTTTCTACAGTTTGCCACAAAAGTCTCCTTCAAATATATTTTTTTTTGTAATAACATTCTTAAAAAAATTTTATTACATTCTAATTCAACTGACATTAATTATCAAAAATGTGATTCATTTATACGTTTTTTCAATTCAAAGTTATTTTAATGAGCTCTATTTACTGATAATCAGTTGCAATATTTAAATAAATTCATTCTGTGGCTCTAAGGACCTGTTGAATTGTACAGTCAAATTACAATGGCTTCGCTATTTTCGTTCTATAAAATTTCATTTAAAGTAGAACATTTTGAATTGCAATTTACTGAAACAATGATCATATGATTATAAATAAAGATATTTCTTTCACACTATGTTTTAAACTAATCGTCATCTAATAAAATCAGACTATGGAAATTAAAAAGTAAGAATCTGCTTCATAATAAATTATTCCATCTTTCATATATCATCCATTTCAACAAATTTTACTTGAATCGAGAACAATTCCGTGCGAAACGCCAACGCCATACCCCTCGACAGCTACATCACCGGAAAATAATTTGGAGGATAATTACTCAGCGTCGGGTGATTAATGAATGATTAATGAAAATTTGCATCCCACAAACTGGACGACGTCCAGTACAAAACGAACTTTTTTAACCCTTAATATTGCACTGGAATGCTATTTATCTCGTGAGGTGAATATTGAAAGCTTTTCCTCCATAATTATTCATCGCTCTGCTTTCTCACACCTTTCCATTTTGTGATCAATGGAACCGATAATTGCGAGTATTATAAGGCATACACTGGACTCAACCACAAGGAAGGCATTGACGAATTTCATAGAGCAGCGTGATGCTCAAGAAGCTTAATTCATTTGCATGTCCGCCATCTTTGTCCCCAAGCGTGGAGCTAATTAGTAGATGCTCTCTCTCTGGAGATGTAAAGTATTAAATAAATCAAGTTCACAGACTCTCCTTTCCTTCGAAATAGAGCGTCTTCTCTTCTTAAATTTAAGAGGCACTGTGTGATGGAGGTCTCTTTACTCCGGAAAGGTTATGGAAACATCGGTTTTTAATTAGCTTGAGATGAGCGCCATAACAATCTGTACAACAGCGAAGATCCAATTTTCTACGAGTCTTTAATCTCTCGTCTTATATACGTCTAATGAGCAGCTGCAATGTTCTGCACTTGATTATGAACACAGAGGAATATATTTGTTGTAGGATGTGGTACCTTAAAAGCGCCATATTGAACGTATTACTCGAATGAAGTTAATTGCAGAAAGCTGTTTATACAATTTATGGGTGATAGAAATCTTTGCGTGTAAATACCCATTATTACCAGTGTGGCTCGTTAGAATTATTAGTTTAATCAGAGGAAGCTATTTGAATATATAATTCGAGTTCCACCTATTCTTAATAGTTTTTGAAAATTTTCGAAAGAGACAAGTATGCTTATAAAAGTTTGATTATTATATTGGTAAGTAATGCATTAAACGTATAGAGATGAATATGAAAAATAGTTTAATTGGATTAAAGATGTCAAATTTATTATTTAGAAAACTATTTGTGCGCGTGTGCTTCAATATTTTTATCAGAAATTGCCAAATAGTAAGCAAATTATATACAGAAATGTCTGTTTATACGATTAACATGAATAACCATTATATTCTTGGTATACAAAAATAAATTCATTAATATAACAAGCATTTAATGCTTCGATAAAAATGGTTGAATGAAAAAAAAATGGTTAAATAAAAATGAAAACTTCAACAAGAATTCAGGCAATTTTTAAATTATTTTGTTTTTTACAGTTATTTAAAACATAATTTAAGAACTAGATTTGGCTTTCTCGTTAAATAAATTGAATTTATATAAATTATACATAGATACATTTATATAACGTTTAACAATAGGGATTTAAGGGACTGTTGGTGGTTTCAAGATTTGAATGGGAAGACTGCTAGACATTTTCGGAATAAAAATGATTCCTCTTTGAAAGACAACTAAAAGTAATCTCACCGTTAGGGATACAAAAAATAATATTACAAAGAAACTACCATGGTTAATGTAACGATATATTTGCTGATATATAAAAACACAAAACTGATTGCTATTAAACATTTAAAATGACAAAAGAATTTTTTATACTTCAAAAGAGTTATAATTGAGAGCGTTAAAATCTTTAATTGATTTTAAAACATTTTTTTCTGTTTTAGAAAATTCGACAAACTATTCCGCGTGAAACAAAATTAAGGCATTTTGCACAGTCTGTAATCAAACTTTTATAAAAATGTGCACTACCATGGCTTGAATAAATAACTTAAGAAGACTTATTTACCTTTTGACAAAAATTTAAATAAATTTGATCAAAGGCATTTTCTTATTAAAATATTAATAATTTGTATGAATATGTAAATGAGAGAAAGGCTGTAATTCTATTTCATATCTACGATTTTCTGAGAAGTCATATCTGTCACAAAATTTCCATTACCGGAAGGAGGAGAAATATTTAAACATTTAATCATCAGCAATGTTTGTCAGAACAATCAATTATTCAAAGTTATTATTAAACAAGTTTAAAGGAATTAATGGAATATTAAAAGATATTCTGGGCATTAAATTACATTTAGATATATATCACGCGCAATTCCCACTATTCATTTATTTTCATACTTATTTCATGACATATTCTGATTAAATTTAGATTTGAGTGATGTATGAGAATGCATACATATATTTATATGTATTAGAAATACTTAAATATTTATCAAACTTTATTTAAATTCGGATTGTTTCTTTTGCAGCCTTTTGTAAGCAGAAATGTCCCCGTAACATTTTTGATAAATCTAATTCATTGCCAATTAGTGAGCATCGTGTAAATGTATCACCGCGTCATACTTACGGTATACATAAAATATATACACTACACTTATTATAATCCATCAATCAAACAATTGTGTTCTAAAATATAAATAAATGCTTCAATGTTTAATACTATAATGGTTTTTAAAAAATATTTAAATCTAATTTACTTAGTTATTTCAAAATGTTTTATTATTTATTTTTTAAATTATATATTTCTATATACTTTCTACATTTGAAAGAATATAAATATATATTACTCTTAATGTATTAGTGGAGATTGCAAAACCATTAATTAATCATACAAAATAAACGAAACTCTTAGAAAATGCTCCAAACAAGAGTTCAAATATGCAAATTATTATAATTATAAAATGATTACGCATATGAAGGCCGAGAAATACCTTCTAAATTTTCAAGTGAGCCATGCATAGTGATGTAGAGATGCGTCTAAATGTGTGCATCGCCGTTTGAACGCTGAAAATGATTGATTAAAAGTCAGTAGGCCTCCCTATAAATATGAATGTCATAAAAGTAACTAACAGAATTTGAGTGATGTTAATGGGTGATTAGGGTAAAGGTCGACTTCCATATCGTGAAATCGCCACTTGCACGGACGCAGTGAAAAATGAAACTAAAGATTTAAGATTAAACTTATGTCATGTGTTAAAATCCTTGTACATCCCGATAAATAAGTAGACGAGTAATGCCTTGCTGACATACAGGCCCGTTGATGTGCTTCAGAAAAAATTGGATACGGCTACACAACTTTCATCATGAAGTGTTCAATGTTCAGGACCACCATAGTTTGGAGTGGACGGGATCGTACAAGATATCCACTATCGACACATATCATGACGTCAGGAGTTTGGCCATATTGGTGCTGGATAAGACATTTTTGAAGAACCAGTTAAACTATGCATCTATGAGCACGCATTCATCAATCTAGTCTATTATGTAGCATAGTTCATCTGAGAAAACTTATTGCTATTTGCCATGCAATTGGCTGTTTTGTTGAAATCATTGCAATTGGAGGCGTTGATGGTTTAGTGTCAATGGAATTCTACGGAGATGAATCTTTGTACGAATTGAATGACGTTGCTGACATCAGCGATTCATGGGGGCCGATAATAACAAATCTGTAGATGGGATTTAATGACGAGCCAACGCATGTGAGAATATGCTATAACACGTCGTTCTCGCTATGATAATGTTATATCTGACCTCTTGCTAATGCCTCTTCGCTTTTTTTCTGCCCACTTGTCCGATTTTCCATTGCCCGTCTCTTCGACACATGCATCATTGTTTTGTCTTTACGCTTCGTGTGAGTAGTGATTTCACAAAACGAATATTTACCTACACGGATTAGGATCACGAGGCCCTGTTTGAATTCTTTGAACTCCGGTAGTTTCTCGTATGACTCTGTGCGTTTTAGGCAAGGGATATTGACTTGTAATAAATCATTTACAGTAGTCAAATGACGATGTATACATTTCAACGTAACCTTATTGTGATTTTTGTGCATGGTTAACTTGGAAGCTTAAAGGCCAAATATACCTGATCACGTTGTATTTCTAATCATTTTACCATTCTAAGTTGTTTTGTATTATTCAAAAGTTTCTTTTAATTTGTTTACATGATTCCTTCAGAGAGTTACATTTTTACAAACATCTGTATGAATATAAATCAGTAAAATAGCATAAGTTTGTAAAAATCTATAAAGACCAATTTAGAAAAATCTATAACGGCCAATTTAGAAAAATCTAATCCATATAAAAAAAGAATTTAGTATTTCAATTAATTACACGTGTTTTTACACTGTGATAAAAATATACATTTATTTTATAAATTACATTTTCTTAAAGTTTTAAAATATATTTACAGAGTTTTCGCATACATTTTAGTACCAAGTTTAATGTGTTTACTTTGTATTTCCTAAGAAATAAGATACATTGGAACCATTTATCATATTAATGGATATTGTAACAATACATGATGCATGATATATTTCTTAAGATTTTTTGTAATATATAAATCTTGTAATTAAAAAAAATATATCAATGGAAAATATTAGCTTCATAATACTCTTTTATAATAATTTGTTAAAAACTTCAGAATTTGACCTAGCTTTTCTTGAAGAGTCTTTATATCTCCATGCTTCTGAAATTGTATACGGATAAAATTTCAAATATTTTACTATACTCTTTTTATTATAAGAATTAAAATTCTGGATAGTATAAGGGGTAATTAGATGTATATAATCATGCAGCTATAAATAGTCATGTTAATGATTCCGTCAGCGTGACAATTTATTTCGAAAGAAAGAAAATTACTTCAAAGAATTTCACAAGGTAAAAATGATCTTCTAAAAATATAATTTTAAGTATAAGTAAGTCGTAAGACCCATGTGCCTATGGTGACTGTGCATCTATAGAATTTTTTCTGTATCATTTAACTACAAGATTTTTATAAGAATAACATAAAAAACTTGCTGACGCAAATAAATAAATAAAAAAGATAGTTAATAATTTATACAAGTGCAATACATTAAAAAATTAATCCCTCACTAAGTGTTTGAGCATAATTTTTAAGATCTGTAAATATGTTGTAGATTTTTTTTCGAGATATTATTTAACAAGTTATATTTAAAGTTACGTTCAGATAATTCCTAATATAATTTCTTTGTCTTAATTTCATCACGTCTTTGTTTTTAAAAAACCTCTGATAAGCACTTTTAATTTGTACTTATTGATCTTGTTTTTTTTATTCTTAAGAAAGTGATTAAAATTACATATTTTTTTTTCATTCATCATTTTTTCAACATGAAATATGTCAAAAATAAGTTCCAACAGACTAAAAAACTGAACTTGAATTCTTACTGTGCACCTTATCGAAATAAATTTTAATATCATGATGTGGCTTTGTATTTTCTTAAACATATGTCGACCAAATCGTTCTACTTGTGAAGAAATTACTTACTACAGAAAAGACAAAAAAGCGTAATTTATTATGCATTATTGGGCAGCTCGGTACCCTGACTGTAGTGTCTTAGCCGTAAAACTGCATTTTCAGAAATTTATCACTTTTAATGACACGTAAAAACACGGTCTTGATTAAATTACAAAAGAATATAAAGGAAAAGCTTGTAATTAATAGCGGCAGTCAATTTCAGCCCCCCTCTTTCCCTTTTTTATAAGTTGTGGCGCAACTGCTCAACGATTATTTTCCCAGTCAAATACGTTTTTAGGACAAGCTTTAAACTTTCCTAAAAAGTAACAAAAAAAGTCATTCTTCTTTTGTTTCAACCACCTTTTTTCTCCTGAATTTCTCAGCTTCCAGATGCATACACTAAAAATAAAACACCCCAATACAAAGTAATAAAGGCAGTTTTGTAACTCGTTATGCTTAAAAACAGCAATTTGTTTGAGAAATGTTATTCCAAATAAATTGATACTTTCATGATGATACTTCGGAGGTTGCACCAGTTTTTTAAGTGGGTGATTATTAAGAGAAAAAATTTTTCATTCAAAATTCCCTAATTGAAAGAGTTGTAATTAAGGAAGAAGTATATTCTTATTATTGGGAAGTTAAAATGCACTCAGTGTTAGAATTGAATTCAACATTAATTGAAAATTGCTCCAATATATTTTTTAGTTTTATTCAAATAAAAAATTTTTAAAAAATAAAATTTGTGTTATTAAATTTTTTAGATGCTCCCCTTATGCTCAAATGTCTTAAAATAATAACGCATAAATTGTTAATATATTCATTTGATTCTCAAGTTTATCAAATATTTAATAAACTTGAGAATTAAATAATTGTGTTTTCTACGAGAAAATAAAATAAATTAAGAAACAGTTCTAGTCAATTACTTAGAATTTTATTTCTTATTGAGAGTTTGAATTAAGATGACTTGGTACACTTGGAACGTTTTTTTTATTTATGTATTTAAAAACTATATTTTTGCATTTAATATAATGTTTCGATTCAAGAAAATGATACGAGATAAAATTTTGTACCGACTATTCACACAGTTGTAAAAATTAAAAACATTTAAGAAAAATTGGAAAATTTTAAAATGTTAATTCTTTTGTAATTAAATTTAATTTTTGTAATAGATAATTGTAATAAGTTTTAAATTGTAAATTGAAATAATTTTTAAATTGTTAATTTTAATAAATTTAGTTTCTTGACTTGATTTAAATATAATTAAGGATGTTTTAAACAATATTTTAGAGACCGATTTTACAATAGTTTAATTAATTTTAGAGAAAAAAAAATAAAATGTTGATATATGCATACTAAAATTCAACAAACAAGCCAATATCTCCTACATTTTAATTTTTTTAAAAGCATTCAGTTTTCAGTAAAACGAATTCTCAATTTGATTACGTGAATTATATATAATGCCCAGGAAAAAAATGGTTGTGATTGTTAAATAATTGTGGAAAGAGTAGCTCTTTGAATTCATTAATGTATAAATGTATCAATGCACTATATAACAAACTGAGAAAAATCACTTTAAAGCTATAAGTCTGAAAATAAAATATGGTCAGCTCTAAAAAACTCAATATACCACTTTAAGACATTAGCTATACATTTTTCTGTAAAATAAATGCAATTTTATATTATTTGAACCCATGCTGAAATGACCAGTTTCTAGAGAGTTAAGCACAAGAAAGTTGAAGGAAAATGACAGAAATCTTTTTTTTCTTACATAAAATTGTAACTTTATACTTGTATGAAAAACATATGAGGAATAAGAACTGAAATTCTGAAATTATTAATTGAATTCAGAAATTTTACATGCGCGCGCGCACAAATTTTACAAACACATTAATCAAAGAAAAAATACATTATTGTAATGCCTCAGAAATATCCTAATTTAAATATAATCCCTTCCTTTTTTTGTGTAGTTATTGCTTTTTTTTAAATAGATTTTTTTTTATCAAAAAGCTTTTTTCAGCTCTTTTATGTAAAAAAGAGGGCGTTGTCAAATTGCCTTATTTGTTTGTTTACATTTTTCTATTAAAATTCTTTCCGGCACAGAAAAGTGATACATCAATCGAAAGATAATAATGTAAATAATATAACTAAGTAAAATAAACGATATTTTGGCCAATTTGGGGTTAGTTGATTTCCCATAATTTCATAAAGTTAGTGAATATAAATTATGCACATATTTAAACAATTATAACTATGCAGTAGTCAAATTAGAGCTAAAATACTGAGAAAAATGTAATATCTGGACCTTTTTTATTTAAATTCATTAAAAAAACTATTTTACGGGTAATTACACAACGTAGAAAATTTGTTTCAACTTGAACTACTTAATTATCTTTAAAAGATGTATGCTAAAACTATGTAAATTAACAAGAAGAAAGTTTCAACTTGCTAAGACATACATATTTTTTAAAAATATATCATAGCTTTTTTTTTTTAATTTTTGGCACTGTTCCTAATATTCATAAGTGAATTTTAGATAGAATTTTTAAGAATAAATAAAAAACACTTTCAACAATTCTGTGCAATATAATAAAAACTCCATTTGTTTTTCTCTTGGAAAAAAGAAAAGAGTTTTTACACATAACCATAAAACTTTGCAGTTATGTCATTTATCATGAAATAAACGCTGAGTTTTTTCTTAACATAATATTTGTAACACATAATTACTTATTCCTAGTCGATGGTGTACCATTACTTAGATTTTTTTTTTGCATCTTGTGTGTGTAAGTGTAAATCTTTTATCTTAAAGACATACTTCATCCCAGGACTCGTTTGTTTTTCCGACGAAACAACAAAATATTTACAGTAATGCAAATGATTTATGTTTAACTCAAATCTTCCTTAACATAAGAAGTTGTGATATATTTGAACTCCTTGTAAATTTAAAACACTCATTACATTTACAGATTAGTAGATTTAAAAATGTATTAATTAAAAAGGGTTGGAGTTCCTTCAATATAGATAGCATATTCAAAGCAATTAATATTAATAAATACCAAAAAAGGGTAAAAAAAAAAATATTATTTACTTAAACCTCTTTTAAAACTTTCCTTATTTTTATTTAATACTTATTTTCAAACTTTAACATGTATATATATATATATATATATATATATATAAATTTTAAATAATATTCTAAATCAGAGGACGGCAACCTATGACACGCGTGCCACAAATGGTACGTGATAAAATCCTCATTGGCACTCTGCACTAGAAGATACTTTTGGTTGGAAGCTGATAAATTTGTAATAGACCTTCTTGACAGATAAATTTATAGCTATTTTGTAAATTATTGAATGCCATTGCTGGAGAGCTTTAATTGTTTGAAAAGAGAAAATTGCATGTTTTCTCTGTTTTCCACTTTTGGCTATGAGTATATAAATAAAAATTTGCTTCTCATATGAAAAATATTTCGACTCAGATAAGAAATTATTTAGTAACTGGATGCTCAGAATCGTGTCAAATGAAAGTCACAAATCATACCCCTGATTTTGCTATATGAAAGTAGAGCGATACAAGCACTAACTTCTCATTAAAATGTTTATCTTTTTATTTAGTTATAAGGAAAGGAAATGCTCATGTTTTATGGTGCCTATTTCTTATTTTAATAAATATGTTTAAGAATGCATAAGTACAATTTTAATTTTGTTTTCATTTTTGTTGAAGGAATTGTTATATTTTATGCTGTTTATTTTTATGCTAAGAAATATCTTTAAATGATGCAAACTTAATATATAATGAAACGTTAGATCTATAATATTAGCCTCTATTCTGTAAATCTGCATGCGTTATCATGGGAATTGAATTGTTCCAGAAACGTCCTACTGTATGGCACACTGAATCATATTAGGAGATTGGTTTGGCACGCCACTGCTGAAAGGTTGCCGACCCCTGTTCTAAATTGTTTTCTGGCAAAACAAACAACAGTTCATGTAATAATGTTTCAATTTTTATCAAGCAAAATAATAATTTGCTACTGGAGGATTTTTGTTATTTTTTTATTTTACTATTTTAAAGCATATATACTATATAATAGTGAATTTTATTTCAGCTATTAGGGAACTATATGAAAATTATATAAATTATACAAAAAACCCCTTTTTCTATTAAAATTTGTTCATGAAAGTGAACATTTTGTAAAACAAGAAGTTGCTATTACTCTCGGATAACAGAAAAGTGGCCTAATTTTTAGAGAGATCTATACTATTTAATACATAATGCATAATATTTGGATATTGTAAATTATTTATTTTTATAAACCTGCTGATGAAGCTATGTACTTGTTTACTATGGTTGTATCTGAGATTATAGGTGATGCCTTAGGGTGAAATGAAAGTTTTCTGAGAATAATAAATATGTTACTTTACAAATACTTGTTCTACTTTTGTATCAGAAATATATATCCATTTCTATAACTAAGAATTCATTTTTTTAAGAAACTAATCAAAAGAATGGTGTAAAATTTGAAAAGTAAACTAATTATATATATATAAAAATATATATATATATATATATTTATATCAAGATCCACAAAAACTTTCAGTCAGTTAATAATAAAACAGCAATATTTTAAACTAAGCTTTTTAACGCGGCTACGTTAGCCAGTTAGTCAAGTCTGAGAAGTCACGGTCACTTTACCTCAAATGAGTAGTGACCTTGAGTCCCAAAGTCACTAAAACTTTTTGTGAAGCGAGCCTGATGCTTGAAAAATCTGTCGCGTATCAAATTCCTCACGCTGGAATGATTTGTAAGTTTGGACATTTTATGAACCAGCTAAAGTCTAATCTGATTCTGGGTGTGATGTTATTAAATAATCAATTGTCTTATTTGAATAAAAGTAATATACAGAATTTTATCAATGGTTTTAAAATGCAATTAAATCCCATTTTTTAGTTGATTTTCTTTTGTTAACATCACATTATGAAGTATTCTGAGGGCTATTAGCGAATGATCTCTCAATTATGAGTTCTAAAAGTGACGAGAGTGACACCGGAACTTATAATTCCCTCACTAAACTTCCACATCACTCCAACGTGAAGACTTTAAGCTTTGTTAGATTTTGAATGAAGTAGACCATATACATTGGGTTCAGCCTCATTGAAGTGAGATTGTCTGTTATACATATATTCACATAGACTTACTTTGAAACAATCAATTTCCTATTAGTAGGCAGCCATGCACATATCAGAAGAGTTACAAAAACCAAAAAAAAATTAAAAACTCAAATCATTGAAGAGAGAAACAGTTGTACTGATTTTTTTCTGCAATTATCTGAGTTACTCTTAGAGTAATAATCAAAAATAATTATTGAAAATTTGATTTATTTCATTATTTTTGAAAATCTTTTATTTAGTAAATTTTACACTATAGAATATAAAATAACTATTATACACAATGAAATACTAAATTGTTATAATACTAAAACAAAGTTTTTACTGATAAAAGTATCAATTTTTCCCATGTAGCATTCATACATAAAACGAACAATAATGTTGATAAATGTTGTAAAATGCAAGCTCATTTTAAATATAAGTGAACTCATTATTAATGATCTGAATGATATACGTATTCGGTACAGTCTGAACTAAAATTTCTATCAAACTATTTAGTAATAGAAAAAAATGAGATTTACGGAAAGATAGAGTTATGAGATAAAAGAACAGTGGAATCCAAAATACATCTATTGCTCATGATTTCGTTGACAGACGGAAAAACTATAAGTTCATTTTAAAATTTCTACTTCATTAATCATCGTTTCATTTTTGTGCACATAGCTATTAATCACAAACAATGAGGGTAGCATTTTAGTTATGTTTCATTTAAAGCAGTTGTTTTAACTGATTTCATGAAAGAACTTCAATAATTCTCAAAATTAAAAAAAAAAAAAAAGAACTTTTACCTTAAAAATTCTAGATTGTGTAAAACATTTCGTTGGAAATATTGGTAATATTTTTGTTGATACTTAAATTTTAAATGAACTTGCGTTGAAAGTAAAGATTTTTTCAATTACTTTTTACTGACCAAAAAAAATGCATTGCATTTTTTCTTAATAAGAAACACTTGATGACCATTTTTAATATAATTACCCATTTAATAAAATCAAAAGCAAAATTTTATTAATAAAACACAATTATTCATGCATGAACAAGTAAAAATCAATCAAAAGTATTCCGAATTAATAATAAAAGGTTAGATGCTAAAAGTCTTAAAATATTAGGTATTAAATTCGAAGTTTTTCATGTTGGAAGGTATTTTAAGCAAAAAGGGTTTCTTTTTCCAGTTTCACTGGAGGATTTTGAATAAGTTTGACTGCTTTTTAGATGCCTTTTATGACTTATATTTCGGAAAATAAACGCAAAAATATCGACAGGCAAAAGACTAAAATACAAATATGAAAAATTTTACTTTATTTGGAATATTTTATTTTAGCTTAAACAAGTGCCTAAAAAAACTTTAAGAAGCATAAATGAAGTTTCTATAGTAACTGACTACATTCGAAAACAATGATTATGTAAAATGCATAAATAAATAATTGTTTTGATACTTAATGTCACTTAAATTAAAATATACACATAAGATTGTTTTAAAATTGTTTTATTACAGAAAAATGTATTTAAATGAATTTTTTTTGGCAAAAAATAATTTTTAAAAAATGACATGGTTTCAAAACACTCTTCTTTTATAGAAAGTGCTTCTATAATATTAATATTTTCCAAATAAATAGCTAAAAAGACATCCCTACAGAGTATAAACTAAGATATTTAAATAACTCACATCATTTTCAAATTTACTGTAAAATAATAAAAGGGGTTTTTTGTTAAAATTTCTCTACTGAAATATATAAAAACATGAACAAATCCATTTCTAACATTCATATTTTAAATTTCCTAGTTCAGACTCTTTAGAGAATTCTTGGCTATATACCGGCAAAACAATGCCATAGAAGCATTTTCCACATAAAAGGAGAATGTTTTGAAATGTTAATGCTTCCTTCATTTTTTGCCGAAAAATTGCATTTAAATAGTTTTTTATTGTAATAATATTCCTAAAACAATTTCATGTGCATATTCTAATTCAAGTGACACTAAATACATAAAAAAATTTATTTCGCTCTATACAAATCACGGTTCCGCAAAATAGCCACTTACCTCAATGACTATCGAACATTCTAACACATGCCTTTTTCAAGTACACATTTGATAAAGATATAAAATTGAACAAAACTTTAAAAAAATTTTTAAAGGGATTCACTCAACCTTGTATGATATTTATTTACGGAAGCATTTGTAATTTAATTTATTTTAAAGCAGTTCATAGGAAAAATTTGTAGGAACGAGACTAACAGTACTGAAACGATACAATTTAATAAGAAATTCAGGAAAATATTTTAGTGAGTATTTATATTTATATATAAAGAGAATACATTATTTATTTAACGAATATATTTTTTTCAGCCTAAGATGCTTAAGTTCTACCTTTACTTGACGTGTATTCATCTTACCCTTCAGAGTATCTCTTTTGCTTTCACAGTATATCAGTGTCTTTCATTGCTAAGAATTTTCGATGAATAAATACATGAGGCACTCTCTAGTGTAGTGTTGTTAAGTTGTATTTTTATAGACTTTCTCTTTAATGTAAAGAAAAAAAAAAGGTTGTAAAAATATTTAAGATGACAGCGGGTAGATGCTTAAGGTATATTCAAGCTAAAATTTTTTTGCTTTATCTAGTGCTTCTGAATTTTGAAGAAGATACGTCAGAATATAATATATTGTTCAAGTACCTCAGAGAAAAGGGGTACGTATAGCACAATATATACATTTTAATTAATGAAAAACTGCTCTATCTAAAATTTATCATTTTTGTAACATACTTTATAAATGTAGAATTTTGAGTATTAATTATGATGCATATCAAAGACAATATTACTTTATATCCCTCGTAACAAAAATTAGAGCACAAAAATATAATATTAGTCAGCAAATGTAGCTTATTTTTAAAAATGTGAATCGAAATTGGTTACATTTAAGCAGAAATGAAGCTCAAAATAAAAAGAATTAAAAAATATTAATAAGACTTAAGAAGTTTTGGGGGAATGCCTGCTGTATTGTTAAAAATTTTAGCAATGTTTATCACTTTATAATTGTTTGTCTTCGATTTTTAGCTGTACAATTTAAAGTTTCTTAGCTTACTTTGAATTGTTATATAGAAATTCAAAATATTGCTTAAAAGGATAGATAAAAGATCATTCAAAATAATATAAATGCATTTAGAAATTCACCAAAATGTTATATAGTTTAAAATTTAATTCAAAATAAAAATTCGTTACACGCGTGTATGCGTTTATTATCGTCGTACTCTAAAGCAGCGCGAGGGTATTGGTATAACGATCCTCTTAATTTTGAACGACGGTCAAGTGATAAGGTCGTAACTTTAGCTGGTATTCCACTTATTTTCTCTCCCAAGAAGTGTTAAATTGTTGACCCCCAATAATTAGTTATTAATTTTAGTTAAAATGTTATACATATAATTTTTCATTTTTTAAAAAGAGAGGATAAATGACAATATATTCGTCAATTCGTTAGTTAAAAGAAAATTGAAAAGGAAAATAAAAACACAATACAAATAGAGTATGCATTGCTAATTGCTTAACACAAATATATATGCATCCTGTTGTCCATCCAAAATTCATCATAACAAGATATAGGGTGATTTCGAGCTACAACTTATTTCTCTGAAGGATAATCCCGAATCTTAAAAAAAGCCCCAATTTTTCTTAAGTCACAAAATTCCTTCTATTCTTCCTCAGAAATATACTCGAATGCTTTCCTCATACTTCGATGAAACATACTGAAACATCAGTCGTGAAAAGGGGGGCATAATCCTAGCACTTTCAAGCGAATTCTGCTTTCCCTCTATACAGCTCTTGTAGATGGCGCTACTTGCTCGCATTACTTCACGTGAATTACAATAATAAAAATAATATGTCTTCGCAAGGTCTATGTTTGGAGCAAATTTACCGTCTTCTGGTTGCTTCCTTCGTAGAGTGAAATTTTTGTGAGGCAAGAGTGTGTTTATATTTAAGTGAGTTAATAAGAAGCCAAATCCAAAACCAAAATCATATTTATTATGACTTAATGATTGTGTGTGTGTGTGTCTGTGTGTAGAAATCAGATTTAAGCCAATTTAATTCAGATGCTATTTATTTTAAATTCTCGTAACACACACAAAAATATTTATTAGCTACTTTAAAAAACCTGAACTTAATTTTTTATGAATATTTTACTTGACATGCATTGGAACTTTTAAATTTTTCTTATAACCTTCAATAAACGTTATTTTAAAAAAAAAAAAAAAACATGCAAGCTGTAAAAAAAGAAACTGCTAATTTTTATCTGTACAATTAATTAGTTAAATTAAAGAAATATCAAATTTATTTTTGAAACAACTCCTTAAAGTTTTTCTGTTGTGTTCATGTTTTACTTCATTGTATTGACATTATGGTTATTTTAAGTGTTTCATACCGAAACAAAAATTTGTGTTATAACATTATAATTGTACAATGAACACTTTAAAATATAACCTCCAACAACCGTTGTTTAAGAATTAAATTTAAATTGGTAAATAAATAATTTTATTCACAAATAATTACAGAGCAATTATTTCCCGTCTTATTTGAAAAAAATTATACACTAATTACTTTTAAACATATATATACAAGCACGGAAATTGATTTTATTTTGCATCGAGATGTGAAAGGAAAACCAGTTGAATTTTTTCGAGCATTTCAGTTTTTTCATGCAACATATATAGATATTCATTAAAAGCAAACGTAAAACAGATGCAATTATTTCTGTTACTTGTTTCCATCCTAACAATCTTTAAAAAGTTAATATTTTTTTATAATAATTTATATTACATTGTAAAAAAAAATGATTCCCTTTAATAAGAAAATAAATATTTTGAAAACCTGTTACTCAGAAAAAAATGACATAAGGAAAAATTCAATATATTTTTAGCATAATTGCCAAAAATAATGACTAGACTTTTGAGGCAGTTCTTAAGATTGTTTTCTGAGAAATTTTTTAGGTGTTCTCGAATAGGAAATTCGACTGTCTACTTAGAATATTTCTTTTAGTTTTCATTGTTTAAACAGCAATGGAATAGCTAAATTACCAGCAGCGAAACCGTTATTTGAACATAAACCAATTACCGCGACAGAAAAACGTAGATTCTGAACTGTATTTGTTCATCAGCTATATGACTCCCTCTATGCACAGCGTACAATGTTTTCATTCGACCGCATTAACTATCTATTTTATTACTGTGTAAACAGAATTCTAGCGCTTGTTCGTTTGCGATTTGCTCTGCAAATGGATTGCGATAATAGAGAGCTGTAATCATGAAGAAAAAGAGAAATTATGCTAATGAAATGAGAAAAGAAATTAGAGAAAGATTCGTATTCATTCTAAAAAGTGCTTTCGGATAGCAATCCTGGGGAAAAAAGTTCTTTCTACTTTTTTTTTTATCTTTTAACTTTTTACGTGTGTGGAAAAATAAAATAAAATTCAAATTGATGAATGTTTTATTCAGTGGAGTTTAATCTAGTTAAATGTGATTTCTGAATCTGTTCGAAATCAACTAATGGTGCATCTTTCTCAGTCAGTTTCTTATGAAACAATATATGGTTCTGAAATATGGACTAGGATATTCTGAAATGAAATAGAAATGAAAGAAATAAAAAGCCCGTAGTAAATTTAAGAAAGAATTTCTGACGTATCGGTAAAAAGTGTGAGGAAAAATGATAAGTGTTTCTTTATATCAAAACCGAGACGGGAGGGGAGGGGGAAAGATACCAGAGGTGTGTGGGTTATTGAGCAAAGATATTTTTTGTCCGAAAGGTCAGTGATAAAGCAGGATATATTTTGGAGATTTTGTTAAGGAAAAAAACCAAAAAAATGTCACAAAGTAAAATGAAGAGCAAAGCACAGAATGACCACACACATACACACACAAGAAATGATTCCTTTATTTTATAATGGACATACTTCGGGACAAAATCTGAGCTTAAATGTGGAAAGAAAAAGGTAAAGGAATCCTATTATAGAGAAAAATGACAAACTCGAGTTTCGAACTCCTTCGGACAATGGGCCCAAAGTTATTAATAAACTCAATGACCTGGAATGAAGAAGAAATATTTCAACCATCTAGTCATTTGTTATGAGACTTATTATAAATCACCATTGAGATCTCTTAGGAAAGGATAATTTCGACGTACATTAGTTGTTGAAAGAAACACGTTTTATTTTTTTTAAATTTAATGTTTTTACATGTTTGTATTGTAATACGAAACTGCTATTCGATGCGTTTTTTTATTCTTCGTCTTGAAATAAAAATATAATTGTAAGATACCGCTGCTCGGTGGGGAAAAAATTGAATGCTTTACATTCAGCTACATTTTGTAATCAGGAATTTATTCACAAAAACGAAAAGAAGCAAAAATTGATCAATGTAAATGTATTGACGAATTGTAAATATTTTAAGTGGTAATATAAATATATAGGTAATTGGAAAATTTTTTAATGGTTGATGTAAATTTCCAAAATTAGATACTGCAAGTTCATCTGATTACATATTGTAGAAATTTAATTTGCAGCGATACTACTAAACACACAATATCTTATTAAGAATTACTGATTCGCAAAACCACACTCATAATTACATTATAAATATTGATTGAAAATTGCCAAAAACAGTTTCATATCGATATCAAACTACCAGGCAAAAAAATATTTTAAAATGAATCTATTTTAAAATAAATATAATCAATATTAATAAATATTAATCGATTAAATAAATATTAATCAATAAAAATATATCAACAAATAAAAAATATTTTAACAAACGTTTTGATGTTATATATCATTAATGCATTTGAAATAATTATAGCTTATAATAGAGATTTTCATTTGTGTACTGTATGTTGGATGTTATATTCTTGGAAAAATTGTTATTTGAGATTATTACGTTGCATTGTGTATATGTTTAAGCAATTAATCATACATACTGAGAATAACCGGAAAAAAAAGCGTATACGTTTGCAAAACAAAATGAGTTTATGAAAATTCAAATATTATGATTCGTAAATCTTATGAAAGATATTAGGGAAAAATGATTTGTCCATACTACACAAAACATTTTTGAGCATTAAATCAGCGATATTCGTACTTCATTCTATTCAAAACAACTTTCATTTTCTTATTAAAATGATTAAAATTTACTTTGTTTTAAAATCGATGCAACCAAAATTAAGTTCCAAAACTAAGTTTAAAAACAGAATAAATATATCCAACTCATGTAATTTTCATAAAAACTGATTTCCTCTTGTTTAAACACTGATTGAATAACAGTTACCTCTTGTTTCGTGAAAACTCAAAATAACATTACGTGATTTCCCTTCTCTAAGTTGATGACGGTATTACAAATAAATGGTTCTCATAGCTTAAAATAAATAATTTACTTATTAACTTCGGCATGTAATCATTGTAATTCGTATGCATTATTGAAGTTCTAAAATAAGCTCCTAAATTTAGTTTAAATGTAAGTAGTTTTGGAGAGTTTCATGGCATGATGTGTAGTTATTTCATTCATTTGTGTTTGTTGACACCTACAGAACCAAAAAAAAGGAAAAGAAAAACCAAGCATTATCGTGTCGTTTTCAATTACGCCGCTAATTTTGACTTTCAGGTGAGTCTGTAATGCTATATCGAAGAGATCCCTATGACAACGACCTACTAACAAGACACAATGACTGTAATATAGCTGGCGCCATGCGGTCAAACCATTGTCAATAACCATACTTTCACCAAAGAAATCGCTATAGCAACGTCATGCATACAAAAATAAGTAATGCTCCCACTTTATAACTTCATTGGCAAATAGATTAGTATGTTTCCACAGCTAAAGCAAGTACTCAAATACCCAACAAAAGGGACAACAATAAAAGTTTCATGATATAAGGGACTTCAGCTTTAAGTAATTGAATAGAAGAATGGCAATTCAAAATTAAAAGCATAGGCCATTGCTTATTTTTTTTGCTGCATATGAAACTAAGAACTTTTAAGTTTTTTTTGGGTTTCTCATATGTACGAACTTTAAAGGTGCTTAGGAAAAATATTAATGCAATTTTTTCAGAGTACATATTTGATTTTAGAGTTGGAATATGATATTCAAATGCAAAAATAAAAAAAAAGAAATTTTTGATAAAAACTTGTTTTTTTGTTAATTTAAATTCCTGTGTATGCATCTTATTTTGAAATATTTTATTGTAAAAAATCCTGAATTAGTGTAAATCGATTGTTGTCAAATACTTCTTGATATAACCACGAATTACAGCTTAAAAATCACAAACTTTGCTTTATAGGAAGCATTTAATAATTGACAGATTTAAACTTTTCAATGCATTACTCATAAAATTTGAATTAACATACATAACAAAGCAACACTGTCTTTCAATTAGCATAATGATGTAGAATATCTATCTCGAATACAATAATCTTCTTTGCGCAGATGTACAGCTATAATTACACACACACACGCACGCACGCACAAACACGACATTAAGCAATGAAAATATTTTATGACAATTTATCCACACCATATAGCTAAAACTCTATGAAAACAATGCAAGGGAAAGTATAGCTTCGTAAGTTAAAATATACGGAAATAATATTTCATACAATAATGAATTTTGAAATGTTTATTTGATTTTTTTATTTGAATTAGATTCGTTTAAAAGAAAAAGGATGTTTGCTACGCTACCTGCGATACATTTTCTCATAATAGAATATAAGGCTGTAATTCCTGATGTTTCGTTATCTTCTTTTGTGTTTTTCAAAAGTGCATTAATTTCATTTCCTGAGACTTAAAATTAATTAATTAAAGCCTCAGTATATGTAAAAGCGTCTTCTGAGGAATCAGAGTATTTGAGTCTATTATAGTCATTTGTTTTCACTTTCTAAAAAAGAATTTAATTATTTCTCGTACCGTAAATGCTTGACACGCAAGACTTGCAAATAAAAATGGTTGCATTCAAGGATAAAATATTCCTTCAAAGAACTAGAGCTATTCTATACATTATGCTACTTTAATAGAACAAGCAGTTTAAATATATATTTAACCTAAAGAAGTATTTATCAACCATAAACTAATTATTTTAATTCATCTAGTATTTTATAGAAAGGAAATGTTTTTCAAGATTAATATTAGCAAATATATTTGAAAGCTTTTCCAAAATTACAAGTAACAAATAGCTTAACTAGAATATAATTAAATATACTCATGGTAAATTTATGTATTATGTTGCTCCTATAAAATTATATTGAATTAATAGGCATCATCAAACTCTTAGATTTAAGGCTATGAGTGCGATGTTGAATACAGTTTTAGGGAGTTTTATTATTGCTCTGAAATAAAAGTTGTAATAGAATATTAAGCTAAAAAAAATCTTTGATACTAAAATTAATTTGTGAAAATTTAAATCCTCGCAGTTCTATATTATTAAAGAGGAATCTTTTTATACAGGATGCGTTCTATAATTTGATCAAAGTTTAAAAAATCCTTTATATTTTCCTCCAAATTTAAGACCTCAAATATTAGACTAGTAAATTAACGAATATTACCTTCATTCAGTGCTCATCCTAAATTGTGTTACATTAAATAGGTTTTTTTTAAAAAAAGAAAGGGGATTTTTTCCAAGATCGTGTTATTTCGTAGTTGTCTAGAATGAATACTCTCTCTCTCTCTCTCTCTCTCTCGATATATATATATATATATATAATCAAATATTTATCGCAACTAGCATGAGATATCTATTAAAACACATGAAAGAGAAAAATGATGCTGAAAATGATTTAATAAAAATCTGTTTTAATTCTAGTAAAAAGGCTTTTTGTGTATTCGACGTCTTCACGATTTAAAATGAACTACTAATTATGTTATAATTTGCACACCTGTTTGTGTTCCGATATTTCGATTTAATCCACAAATCAGCGCAGTAATAAGTATGTCCTGTGGTATATCTAAGAAATGTTTCACAAACACAGAATAAAAACGAATAATATAATTAACTTGATTAGCTCTTTTTCTTTTGCATAAAATTCTTCCTAAATAGCTTATGGTGACCTAAATTATTCATTTTTTTATTTTAGCTTGCAGAATTTTTGATTAGCAATTTACAAAACATCTGTGTGCATATTTCAATCAGTTTTTAAAAAATGCACTTTTTACTGGAATTCGAAAGCTTTAATACATTTTTTTTATGATCAGAAAATATCTAATCTAAATCTAATATCGTATTTAAATCAATAAGGAAAGAATGCATTAAGCAATAAATATTTTCTTCACTGTTAGTTCTTTTGACACAGGTATTTAATAAACAGTACACTGATTACAAAATAAATACCTGGGTAGTTAACTAAAAGGAGTTTCAACTTCATTAATTACCTATTAATAGGACTACTTTTCTTATTTAATGTGCAAAGCTTCTGTTCTATTAATTTTTTTTCTATAATTATGCATATAATCAAAATATTTTCTTTGATTAGAAAAGGAAAATTTGAAAATCTATTTTTGCATTTATAAAGTCAGTGTGATATACACTCAAACTATTTAAGCATTCAAAACTTCTGATAAATTTAATTCGTAATGATGTAAATAGTTTGAATCATTTACAGTTTCTCTATGATAAAATGCAAGGGACTTCTTAAGCAACTTTTTCTGGTACTTTTCCGTTTAGCCGGCGCAGCTGATAAAGTCGCCAAAAACGATACAATTAAATCCAAATGGAATATTCTCGCTTATAACCTTTTATCATCACATTTTCAAAACAAATAGTGGTCACACACACAGTAACGTATTTTTCATAATGCACAAAAAATGGATGAAAACCAATAAGAAAACTAATGTTTATTAATATTTCTATGTGTATATTGTGTGTTGTCGCCAATAACGCAAAATACATCGGCAAAATTGTAAAGTACCATTTTTCTTTAGATTGTATACTTTTTCATATCAAATTATGCATATCGTACAGTGAAATCAGTTTTCCGTTGATGTTAATGTAAGGAAATAAATTAATAATTTACTTCAGGGCCCGTATATTTTCTTTAAAAAAAGAGAAAAATTTAGATGATTAACCTTTATATATAAAAATAAGATTAAAATTTCAAAGATGTGTTTCATATTATACATATTTTGCGAATAAAATGACAAAACTATAACAATATACTGTAGTAAATTAATTTCCTTATTAATATTAAGCTTATGAATTGGCCATTTCCTTTCAAGCTAATAGTTCCAACAGAAATCTAATACGTCTCTATCCCTTTTAAGGTAATTAGTAGGACTAATAATCCGGATGCGGTGACACTTTAAGCTATACCACGTATTGCTCTGGCAATTAAGCAGAATCTCCGTAGCGATATCATTGATTTGCTGATAGAAGCAATTATCGTAGTATGTTCAACGTTATGGAAAAATAATTTACTAATAATTATATTTGGCAGTTTTATAAGAGATAACTTTGGAAACTGAACTTAACTGTTATAGATTGTTACAAAAATTCAATTCCCTGATAAAATAATTAATTCATTAAATTTACATACAAGTATCAAGATAAATGGCGAAAATATTAATTTGTGTGTTTAAATGCAATTTCTAGAAAACTAATTGGGGAATTGAAAATGTTTGTTACCAAAGTATTTGAATGATTTATTTTTATTCATACAAAGTTTTTTTGGCTAGAAAATCTATCGTAAAAAATTTAGCACTCCTTTCTTTGAAAAATTACAAAAGAGATTTTAATTGTTTTCAATTGGAAATGAAGTTACGTATGTAGTCATTTAAACGGTAAAGCCAGAGTGAAAAATGAAGCAAGAACTAAAAGACATTTATAGGACACTGAAATATTTCATACAAACAGGACGTTATCTACAACGAACAAAGTAATAATTTAGTGAAAATTATTTAAAATATTCTGCAGAATGAACGCATGTAATAAATCAGGTGGAAAGTTCTGCCGTTGTTAATACAAATTAAGAACTTTATAATAGTGGGGTGGCTGCGGAAGCCGTATAAACCTTGTCGTGAACTCTTTGCCAGTTTTTTTCTGTTGTGGGTTCAAGTCCATTTGCAATTAAAAAGCTGCTGTGTAGAAGAGTTGTAAGTTAAGTCTGGTAAGGTTCAAATCTCTCAGATAGCGTGATGTGGAAGTTTGGAGGAGAGCGTTTCATCTCAGGTTTTGCTTTCGTTACTTGGCTAAGGTTTAAAATTACAAGGTTCGTCACCAACAGCCAGAGAATAGCTCTAAAATGCGACGTTAATTGATAATTAATCTGTCATGCGATTGCCGTATAATACAATTGTACTAAATTTAGGTTTTGTATGTATTTTTCTGCAGTTAAAAAATGTCTTCACTTTACATGAGCAAATTCATAAGAAATTTCTATAATTTTTGAAATATTTCCTATACTTATGTGGAAAAAGGTAGATCTCTAATTTACCCTTTTATAATTCCTAATATCCAAAGCATTAAATCTTCTTTTTTTTTAAAGAATCAGCCTTAAAAAAGCTAGTCGTTTGACACTGTGCGTGATCTGAAAATTATTTATTACTATATCTACTCCTTTTGAGACTGTAAATCTCAAGATTTATTTACTTATGATGGAATGCCATTTTTAATGCAAGCACTCTTATTGAACTTCAGCACGCGACATCTTGTGACACAATCAGTGCAAGCAATAAAAATATTCCATGCGTAAATGATTGACGTAAGCAATCACGCAATATGCCATTTTCAAAACACAGTCTGTTAAATACATGGTGTAAAAATCATTGAAAGAATCATTTATTTATAAATCATTTGTTGATAATAAATAATAGAATATTTTTTACCTCAATTGTTTGAATTTCTATACATACTCTTTTCCATACTTTAACTTTTTTATTGTAAGTTGTTCTGAATAGTGTTAAATATATTTCTCTCTAATAAAAATGGAAGTATATTATAAATATTTTTAAGAAAATTATTTCATTCAAAAATACATGGTTACAATTTATTTCTTTTTAATAAAGAATTTTTACTACTTATTTTGTTAAAATACATGATCTTTTCTATGAAGAACTAATTTTGAAAAAGGTTCACTTTTTAAAAAAAATACTTTGTTTCTAGATTTCAAACTCAAAATACTATTTGATTAAGGAACAACGCTTTTTTAATGCTTGTGTTTGATTTATTATGGACAAAAATAACTTAAAAAGATAAATAATTGCTTAGTAATGGTTAGGAAGTTATTTATTATACGTGAACTATATATCACTGCCGAGTCAATGTGTGTTGTTACACTCAGAATTACAAATATTCATATTTTGCTTCAAATAGTTTATTTCTTACTTCATTTTACTTTAAAATAAATCAATGATACTTCTTTTTAAGGTATTTTCGTAAAAAAATATATATGATTCTAATGGCTACAGGAAACAATCTATAGGGATATTTTTAAATATTTGTGTAAAGAATTAATGTTTAATAACATGTATTAATATCATATATATTTTAATAACATGTATATTAAAAACAAATTTGATGCTATTTTCCCTATTAATGCATTGCAGCTGTTACTGAATAGATAATTCTAAAAAAACATGACTGGCTATATTTTTGTAATTAATGTAAATTTGTGAAAATTGAACTTTCTTTTCATTCTTTTTATTTTTAATGCAAAACTAATTGAACAGAAAAATTTGAGAGATTATTTGATTTTCAGCTAAGTGAAACACAATCCAAAATAAACATTAAAGCAGTAGAACCTGAAAAAAGTAAATTTTATGAACTAAAACCAACTATAAACAGCTTCTTTCCAGTTAAAGTTGCAGCCACACGTCAAGAATAATTTTTGATGTTTATAGAGTGATAAAAAATTTTTTTTCCTTCAAAGCTGTGATTCTTTCAATGAGATATCAACAAGAACAGCCTTCTTCTCTTTTAACCATTCAATTCCTTCAACATTCCAGGCAGTTAAAAAAAGAAGGAATTCAGCAGCAGCGTCTTTTCCTTTTGCATTGCATCGTGATTTCATTTTCTATTTTCGCTTTCACAGGTAAGTTAAAGGGGAGGGGGAGAATGCTTCCCCCCCTTCATTGCTACGAAGAGCCTTTTTTTTATTATTCCATTTTCTATATTTCTCGTCCTTTTTATTCCTGTCGGACGAAATGATATATTCTCAGATTCTTAAAAAGTGCTTTTGGAGTGTTCACAGAGGAGAAAGGTGAATGAGACGACTTGAATGAGAGAAAAAAAATCAATTCCTGAACCACTTCAATCGTAAGTGGGAAAGGAGGAAAAAAGTCGCAAAAAAAATCCTAATACATCACCAAAGAAGAAAGAAAAAAAATCTGCATATGAACTTCACCGTGGTTTTGTTCGTAGTTCCCAGAACTAGCTTAGAGAGCACTTTGCTCGTATTCTCGAAAATTCCCCTTCTTAGCTTTATTTTCCTTTTACACGTTTTGATCGTTGAAGTCGAAGTGCAATACCCTCTCCACTTCAATGCAGAGTGTGGAAGTAGTAGACTTTTGGTTCGAGTCGTAAATCGATGATCATTTGAAAATATCACACACATTTTTCTCCCCAGAAAGCTCCATGAAAGTACTGACGCTAAAAAAAGCTTAGAATGATATATTTTCAATACTTTATAGGTTTAGTTCATGTTTATGACTACGATTCGGAATGTAGAATTTTTTTGGGGGAGAGGGGGAGTTTGGTGAAATCAATCACTGTCGTCATTTGCTGAAGAGATGCGGATAAAAAATAAACACTCACATGCAGTGTAAATTAAGTGTTTGGTTTGAAAGCGAGCTTCTGATTAAATCGTGAATCAGAATGCAGTTCGTAAATTAGTTTCATACTTAGTTTCGTCTCTTCAGAATTATATAAATTTCCGGGTTTTTTCTTAGCTTAGAAGTAAATATCCAGAAAATAATCACATAGTTTTACGTTAAATAATACACTTGTTCGATCAACACACAAGGGGGGAGGTTTGGTAAAAAGTTACTCTACAATTTCCCAATAGAGCAATGAAGCCAACACAACGAGCCACGTCTTCGTTAACACTAGAAAGACTGAGTGTATACCTATATTGCCCCAAAACAGTCAAAATTACTGCATTGCGAAAGAATGATTAATGTGTAAAGAAATGTGTTTAAAAATAACTTTTAATATTTTTTATATTATTTACAGTCATATAACAAGTTATTAGTAAATATTAACAATACAAGAAAAATTACTTTAGTGGAAAAAATATATTCTACAATATTCTAAGAAATTGTGCATTATATATGTAACTGATTTTCTAATCGAAATTAAAAAGCTGTCGAAACTTCTTCACTGAGCAATGCAGTGTTAATTGTGATTCTAAGAAACAATTAAAAGTTGGAGACTGAATCTGAACTAATATATTTTTTTTTCTGTTTTGAAACATGATTTCTTTTTTTTAGTATAAGATGAGTTTAACACAATAAAACCCACAGGCGATTAGATACTTAGGTGTTTTGGCTCGATTAACCTTTGGATCTTTGATCTACTAGACATTCGTCTTTTTGCAGTAAATGATGTTACCTAACATAGCGTTTGAACTTATATTTTGGATTATTGCCGTGAGTCTGGGAGTAGTTCTAAAAACATAAATAAAGTTTATGTCAATTTTAAATAAAATTAAGTGAAACATCAACTGTACATTATTATTTTTGTGCTCCATTACAAATTTTATGTTACGCTGCCTAACAAAGGGGATAAATTGAATACACTTTAATATAAACATCCAAACAAATGTTATTATATTAGTAATTTAAAAGATTAATTCATTATACATAATAGTCTTTATTATTCTACGAATATAATTTATAAAATGGTAGCAAAATTATTTAAGAAGAATGTTACTCTAGGCATGTTTATAAACTAAAGGCAGCTTTCTATTCCCGTTCGTTGTTGAACACTATACCAGATCTAAAGAAAGGGTATCTACGTAATAATTTAAAACAGGAAGCTTTCTTCTCAGTCATAAAAAAGTATGTTATTAGTGTAATTAATTATAATTATTATATATCCATTAGCTTCATTAATGTATTCAGCTAATTAAACTGCTATGTCTACTCTAGTGATAGAAATTAAGGTAAGATAAGAATTATGATCATTTTTACCTAAGGCTTATTATCCTCAGAACTATGTAGACGAATTTTCATGAAATAATATTTAAATGGATATACGTTGGCGCAATACAAAAAATAGCTTACAATATATTATGATAACATGCTACATGCTTTCGACTCCTCAGGGCAAAAAAGCCCAAGTGAAGTGTTACAATAAAGAGCAAAAATTGGTTAATAGACATTATTGTTCTCTTTCTAACTGTAATAAAACTTTCACAAATTAAATTCCGGCTAAGAATGAGACAGTTTAGGAGTATCAGTAGTAGATAGATCCATTTCTTCACCAACATTGATTTTAGGTCCATTGATCAGGATCCTCCCAAAACTCCTCCTCCCAAACTATCCCCCCAAAGGAATGCCAAATGTGCTCTACAAGTTTAAGCTCTGGAGATCTTACTGGCCAATCCATAGAGCAAAAATCAATGCTTTCCTGAAATTAGGCAGTATGAGGCACACAAAAATAAGCCTTGTCATTCACACACACACACACACACACAAAGGCAAATTGCACTCATGAAAAGGTGAACATAGAGTCCCATTATTTCATTTTTATTCTCTATAGCAGTGTTCCCCAACCTTTTTATCGCCGCTGACTGGTCAACGTTTGTTAATTTTACCGTGGCCCACTGAAGGGGAAGACGTTGATTGTTTATATTTTAGACTGTTTTGATTTAATAATTTTAATTTAATTGCATTTAATCGTGACTCCAGAATGAAACATAGTTACACCAAAAATGAATATAAAGTTGTTTAACAAGGAATATAAATTGATTTTCATAAAAAGTAGCCCAAACCCAAGAAAAATATACCACAGTAAATAAAAGGGAAATAATTTAATGTTTCTTGTGCGGACCAGTAGTATTTGATCCACCGCCCGGTACCGGTCCACGGACCGGGGGCTGGAGACCACTACTCTATTGTACTGACAGGGCTTCTGTCACAAACATGGATGTCTGTGGGTCCGTTCAACATGGGGCTTACTCAAACCATGAAACTATTGCTTTCATACAGTCTCTTTTTCGATGTTGAGGGATATTAGCAAGTTCTTGTCCTCTCCAGATGAGTTTACGTTATGAGTTGGTGGTTAGGGAGAATTTAAACTCATAGGTGAATAGGGTGGTCTCCTATTGTTGCAATGTAAATGTTCTTAGTACCATGCTAAATTTACAATTCTATGCTTAATAGTGAATAGGATACAAACCGCATATCTTCGATGAAGTAGATTTCTCTTAAGTAGATTTCGGATAAGAATATTCCTTGAAATTTTAGTTCCTAGAACGGCATGAAGTTAACGAGACAATGAGGTGTTGTTACATTATTGTTACGCCTTGCAGTAATGAACAATTGCCAATCTCAGCATTGGTCGTCTCATCCCCTGTACAAACTTGCTTAGGCCTTTATTCCATGAATTGCACTCAACGTTAAATGTTACAATATTCTATAGCAATATGCATTTAAGAATGCATTCCCTCAAGTCTGCCTATGATCTGTCACATCATTCTCCTTTTATTTAAGATTTCTTTGTTAACTCGATTTAACTACTTGTTTTTAAAATTCACCGCATTTAAAAAAAAGAATGCCTCCAAGATGCGAAAACGCGTGAAGCATGGCAATCTGTACTTATACTCATAAAGTATTTTTCTTTAAAATTACAGCCTACGTGAGCTCGCTTACGCAATTGATCCTATAATGTTTTTAATGTTTGGAAGTATAGTTTTACACTTCGTTCAATACCATTTGATATACGAGACTAATTATGAAAACTATTTACATTTTGAGCATCCACAGATACACACATTGAGCCTTTACTTATGACGTTGTGTATGATAAGGGATAATAGGTTTATAATTATAGAAATACTTTGACTATCATCTTTTTGGCCGACAAATTGTGTATCTACACTTACTTTCTTTTATAGAATACTTACATATCTTATATTGACGAATTAACAGGGAGTACTAGAAATACATAACCAGTAAATTAATTTGTAAGCAAATAATAATGAACAAATTCAGTCAATTGCTCAGCTTTACATTAAAAAATATCTATTTAGAGCAAGATGTTTTACGTTTGTCCTAAAATACGTTTGATGATATATTTTTCTAAATAAAATTACATATTTGATAGGAACTTAAAGTATGGCACTATTTTTTTATCTGAAATATGTAACTATGTTGCACGCATATGTTATTTTTTTCTTTTTGAATATTTCTACTTTCTTAAATATATTTCTTTATCTTTTAAGTCCAAATGAGAGAGTGTGTCTCAAAAGTACTTTGAAGCAGATAAGATGATTTTTGTAACAATTATTATATTGGCCCTTTTGAATTAAGGGAGAAATAATTAGATATATGCATTATATTACAGATGTAAAAATTTCCTAACCAAAGAAAATACTTTTCATAATCAAAATTGATAGATATAACGGTGTCATATTGTTTTTAACCGTAAGAAAAGCGTTTTTTTAAATTCAAGGAGTATATACCCATATATTGGATTGACGATAGGGAATACAAAACATTAATAAGATTATAAAAGGAGTAATTAAGAACTATGAAGTTCATTTTTATGAAGTCATTTTTCAGATTTATCATAATGCATTTTTAAAAACCCAGGAATCGATATTCAAATAACTTTTTAATTATTTTAATTACACTATCATCGTAACCAGGTTGTAATTTAAGAATAAATGTAATATACTGAAGCACCTAGACCATTATTTTCTTAAAAAAAAATTTTAGATTCCTTTTTACCTCTCAATTAAATTAGAACTAGTGTTTTTTATACAAGGTCAAAAGGAATGCTTAAATGAATTAATATAACTCTCTGAGCTGTAGAGAGCTCAATTCCAACATCTTACTTGTAGTTAATTCGTTTGAATGTATTCTTTTATTGTGTTACGCATTGTAACTAGAGAGCAGTTTTTAAACAATTAAGCGGAAAGATGAACGCGTAGTCTGAAAGAATAAAGTTAATTAAACTGTTTTTAAAAGACTATAAAAGCTTAGTTTAGAAACGAATTACTTCATGTACCTTAAAACTTTCGCAGAAATTACGAAAATGAATTCATAATTAGTCTGTCTTGAAGGCGAGTGTATACTACTTGGTGTATTATCATCCCGTGGTCCTTAGACTTTATTTTACTGGCATATTTCACTAACTTAACATTTTCTGTAAAAGAAAGCTAGTAAATAGAAGCATTTGGAGAATAAAAATAATGTTAATGCTTCGTATAACTTTCGTAAATAAGATCAAATGTAAAAATGGTAATAAATTTAAAGAGGTTAAGCACCAAATATACACATCATGAATTTTTTTTAAATGCTTGGTAAAAAAGTTAGTACTGTTTTTATTCATCATTGTGGAATTTAAAAGCAAAAATTCCTTGTGTTTGATACAAAACATATTTCGACTTTATTTTGTAAATATAAAAGAGAATTCTGAAAGAGAGAGAGAGAGAGAAAACACAGCCATAAGAATAATTTTAGCTTCGTTTAAGAAGTATTTATCAAATTAATTTCACATTAAGAATCCCTAATTAAAAACATTATCATTATTAATAATTATTTTCTTCAGAAATGTGCATAATTTAAATATATTGTAAGGACCTCAAGAGAGGGAGTATATTTTAACGAAGCTCTCTCCAGTAATTCCTATAATATATTTTATCAATGCAGAAGATTTTAATATTTTTTGGTTTATCTGGTTTCTTACTTCAATTCTATCTGTGACAGCGTGGCTATCCGAAAGAGGAATAAGAAAAAAATCCAGGACTTGACCACTGGATTAAGATTTACATAAAGGGAGAAAAAAACTACTTATGCAATTTTCGAATGCAAAATCAAAATATGCAAGTGAAGTATAAAAAATGAAGAAAGGCAGCCGATCTTACTCATTAAATTTCATAAGAAAGTAAAGGTATGAGTAATGTGTATTGATTTCATGAAACTGATTAATTTCTCGAGGTTTCGATTAATTTTTCTGGTTATAAAATAATTTTTACTTAAGTTTAAATAGCAATAATCTACAAATTTTTTTATTCTAAATGCAGGAGAAAGTCTAACTTATTAACAGTTTCGTGATTGGTTTGAAGCTGAACATTCGATTTTTTTTAAATATATCTTAGTGGGGAATAATAAAAGACGATAAGATTTAAATCAAACAAAAAACTAAGATTTTTCAGCCGTGTAAAAATTCAGACATTGTAAGTCCAATTCAGATGTTGTGAAGTCTCAAGTTTTATGAATTTTTAGTTCGCTGAGAGCGCGCGCGAGAGATAACCAACATTAATATAGTCTGCTTTTCTTGCTAATTTTATCATATTTTATGTAACGCGGCTAAAGTTTTTATTCTCAGAGAGAGGTTGTTTGTTATTACATTTGTAGAAATAAACTACCAATGTCTCTAAGGCAGATTAAAACTGATTTTTTTAAAGACAAAAATCATAAATCGTGCATTTTAAAGCTTGCGTATTAAATATTTCTGTTCGAGCAATCGAGGATTTATACGAAGAAATGATCAACAAGTAGCTTAGAAAACATAATAATGTATTGCAATTTATATTACTATACAATATATGTACTATTCATGCCGGCTAATATGACAATCGAAATTCCTACGAACCTCTCTCTCTATCGGAGATTCTTAGATACCAAATATGCATAACTATCGCTATCTGGAGCAAAGAATAGCCTTTCGATGTCACTTTGTGCAAAATTGTAAGATACCTTGCTAGAAATAGAAAACAATATTTTGTTAATAACGAGAAGTATCTTTCAGGCGACGTTATTCCCAAAAGTCAATATATATTCGGAAATAGCACTTAGATAAAGTCATGAATTAATGTCTGAAACATTCCCTCCCATATTGCCCATAAATCATACCACCTTTACTTCAACAGATCTGTAGCTATAGAAGAAAAATTAACCTCCCATGCCAGCGATAAATAGAATTGCTTAAGGAGGAAAGATTTCTTTCGGAATAAATGCAATAATGGCCATCGTAGCAGTCCGTCTGAAGTTACAGATCGATAGAACAGAGAAAAGGGTTACATGTAAAAGCAATAGATAGGTTAAATCGGAATGCGATTTGAGTAGATAGCAAACAGAATTAGAAAAACAGTTCCACATTAGGACACAATCGCTTTGTGTGTTCCAGCGAAAGCCAATTGATTTAAATCTAATTTACAGATTTAGCTTGTTTCTCAACCAAGAAAAAGAATTGCGTTTGCCAAGTAAGTGAGTTTGCCTTACGATCAAATAATTCGAAAGGACCCATGATTTACGGAGAATGAAAAAGTAAACGAATTGATTAAGGTATAAAAATGGACGGGCATACTTTTAACAACCTGTTTCTCAATTCTTCTTTGGTCAAATATTTGCAGAGTAAACAAATGTCGCTTCCGAAAGTCAATCTGACTTCAAATGAGGAAGTTATACTGGATTTAAAAGTGAAAATTAAAACCTATTTAAACAAATTAAAAGGCTGAGCTGTTAGGCAAACATGGATGTGTCTACAAAGGATAGGGATCGATTAAATAGACTGCTCACAAATATTCAAAGAAGAAACTCGAAAAATAATCTTTCATATAGAAGATAAGATGCATTAGTAGGAAGTGAAAAAATAAAGTATATTTTTCTTATATCCTCTCTTAGACTTGGAAATTAATTAAAGCGGAAAAATATGTTATTTCTTATGAAAACAAGAAAAATTTATAGCTTATATGATTAAAAATATATTAATTCTGTATTTATTATTAAAAAAGAGAAAAGTTACACAGTAAGCTATATTTTATGCTTTATTATAAAATTTACTGTTTTTATGTAATTATAATGCGTTTAAATAGCTATATAAATAAGTTATAACCTTTATAAATTTTAACATTGTTAAAAGTTAATCCGTTCTCTAAAATATTAACCTGAATTATAATTTAAAAACTATACTTAACTAATAGCGTTTTTTATTTTAGTAAATATAATTTTAATATTTTAAATTAACACGCTAATTTTAGAACATTAAAAATACATCAATTCATATCGAGCTGTTTATTATATTTATACGTCTTTAACTATATTTATTTATTCACTTTCTCAAAAAGCTCATACTACTTGTAAAGTTTTTTCTCAGAACTCATTTAAACTACCATCGTTTCCTAAAATTTTGCAATAATTTTTAAACGTGTGCAAAATATTATTTAGTGTACTTCAGAGTTTTCTTAATAAACTCTTAGCTGGTCTAGTTAGAAATTTTGTACATAACTTAAATATGAGCAGCTTGTTTTAAAAAAATGATAATAATTTTTACGCTAAAAAACCTGTTACGAGTTTTTAATTATTGGTAGTTCTGTAATTTTTCATTTTAATTAACATACAGAAAGATTCGCACTTTTACTTAAGTCAAAAATATTTTGAATTTGTTTCGAATGTCATGCTTATTAAGACCAGAATAAAAAAATAATTTAATTAAATAATAATTTAATTAATTATTTAAAAAATAATAATGCTTATTACTTTGTATTAGAAAACTACCGATTAACTACGTTAGAGAGTTATGTAGATTGATAAAAAATAAAACAAACAATTACATAGTTACCATACATAAAAGCAAACAGGAACACATTTATTGAAAATTTAAAATTTTAAGGAATAATTAATTAATAAGTTAGTTTACGATAGGATAATTGATAATTAACTATACAATAATTGGAAAAATAATTATTGTTTTGCTGTCATGCTAACTAGCTTCTTAACCTATTATAAATAATTTGTGCTGGGATAACATTGGAGAATATTTCTTCTATTACAACAATAAACGATTAAAGTCAAACAAAAGTTGTCAACTTGCTGCATTTTTATATCGCGAGAAACAAATTAATTAATAGATATATAAAAGATAAAAAAGCAGTATAACACATTCAAGAATTGATCCAATAATTTCTTATGTAGTATGAAAATAACTTCAATTTCTCATTGAGAAATCATTCTTAATCCTATAAGTTGATATGAATTTCAAAGCAAAAATAATAGTTGTTATTTTTATTGAAGAAACACACTTATCATAAATAATCCAATCTTTTAACTATGATCAAAGTGATTCATGATTAAAACACATACATCTGTTCTTTCTGAAAATTTTTCATTAAATCGAATAAAATAGATAATAAGCATGCACATACAAAACATTATGTTAATAACTACGGATGGAAGTTTCTCATTATTTCTTTAATTTTTCTTACATATTTCCTTCATTTCTATTACTCTCTAAAGTAAACTTTATCTGTAACGAATTTCCTTTCCTAATGCTAATGATTCTCAATTTTTACCGATAACTTACCTCATTATCTGCATTGCAGACACTTCATTTACTGATATAAGTGAGATCAATGCATTGTTTTCTGTACAGGTATTTCATTAATAATGGATCTAGTTAAAATGAAAATTTCGGAAGGAAGAAAGATTAATTCTTAGAGACTGCCCCGAGAGAATTTCGGAATTAATAAAAAAGGATCGATATATTTCTTTTGAATCAATCATGGATGACTTAATCAAATTTTTTTTGTTCTGGCACATGCATTATTGTGTTAGCGTACCATTCCTAAGAAGCTACATATTTGTATCAAATGCATCTGCTGCATTTGTAAATAGTTGTATATTTGAATGTATTAGTTTAATTTTTAGCTGAAAGAAATAATTATTTCTAACTAGTATAATAATTATTTTCCAAAGCCTAGTTGAACAATTTTATTGTTACAATAATATGAAACTTTAATATTTTATGTAAGTGAATAATTTTGGGATGAAATGCAAATTATGTATTTTGGGGGGGAATACGAAGAAGAATTAAATAAATACATGGGCAGTATAAGAATCTCATTTTTACTGTTAATTATTACCACTTTATAACCGAACTATTAAAATAATAAATATATTAAAACCATCAGGAACCAAGTTATTGTATAATATAGCATATGAAAGATTAGCAAAATATTATAGTACTTGTAAAATATTCAATTTTGTCATTATGTGTTTTTTTTAATATTGCATTATTAAGTAAACTTATTATCACTATTTTGAATATGTTCTTCAATTTCTTTTTATTTGTGGAATAACCTGTTCAATGAATATTTTGTAATCATTAAAATTAATAAGTATGTGTATAAGTTTTTTTTAAATATACATAATAAATATACGCATGCACTTTGAATATGCGTAAATTTTAAATATACCAAATGTTAATAAAAAACAAGATTTTAAAAGGTATTCAAAAAAGGAAGGCAAACAATAATAAACAATTGTTCTTCATCCCGAAGTATGTTAATGTTAGAAATGCTTTCAGGGCCAGAGACAAAAATTAATAGTCTTCAAAAAAATGTATATCAAGATTTTTCATTTTAATATGAAATAAATAATAAACGTAATATGTTTTGACAATTTTTTATTTCCATCACCAAATATAGAGAACTTTAGTTCAAATTACTCCAGGCTTTTAAAATTCTATTTAGAAATCTGTCTTGATTCCATGTATTGCTTAAAAGTTAAGAAAATAAATGTTATGAACACATAACCTCTACTTTGAAAACTTTTTAAGTTTCTGATACCATTTTAAAATCAATATTACACCGAAAAGGAGAAACGTAACAAAATAATATTTATAAAATTGTTATAAAATAGTTTAAAAGTAAAACTTAATTTTTTCGAATAAAAATCATAAACAAAATAGTTATAAAAAGTCCTAAAAATTTGCAACAACTACTATTTCATAACTTACTGCCATTGATTATTTAAAAAAAATGAAATTCCTTAAGGTATCCGACTACGTTCGGAACCGTGATTTTCAAAAGCGCATAAATGGATAATTTTCATGATATTTAGTGTCACTTAGATAAGAATATATATATAAAATTGTTGTAAGGACATTATGACAAAAAAAATTATTTAAATACAATATTTTGGCAAAAAATTAATTTAGAATAATATTTTTTCCAATTGCTCTCCTTTTGTGGAAAATGCTTCTATTATAATAATATTTTGCCTGTATATAGCTCAGACCTCTGTTCAGAGACTCAACTACAATTTTTGAAATCTATAACTTAGAAGTGGGTTTATTCATATTTTACGACAACAGAGGGGAACAATTTTAAGAAAAAAACGCCAATAATTATTTCAATTGATGGTAACTCTGAAAATAATGCGAATTTTTCAAAACTTCTAGTTGAGCCTCTGTAGAGAGGTCTGAGCTACATACAGGCAAAATATTTTTATAATCGATCCATTTTTCACAAAAGGAGAACATTTGGAAACAAGATTATTCTAAGTTAATTTTTTGCCAAAATAATTTATTTAATTAATTTTTTTTTGTCAAAGTGTCCTTAAAATAATTTTATGCACGTATTCTAATCTTAGTGACACTAAATATCATGAAAAGTATCCATTTATGTGCTTCTTTTAAAATCACGGTTCTGAATGTAGTCGGATACCTTAAGTCAATGCTAACGTTTTATGGTTAAGCTGAGCTAAATTATGGATGATTAAAAATAATTTACCAATTTATTTCCAATCACATCTAGGTTATGTATTTATTTAATTCTCTACTTCCCAATAAACCACTAACATTAGACACTTTGAACTGAATGGATTTAATACACCTTCCTTGTACCTTTCTATCCGTATAAAAAGATATTCTGGCTAAAACTATGATGAATGCTATCCATCGCTTTTATCGCTCTCCCAGATGCGCAGTCTATGTGATCCAGTGAATCAATCCTCATCAAACAGAGTTTCCAGTTAGCCATAGGCAACTGACACATGGAAGTCTAGTCACGCTGGCAGATGAGGGGAGAACCTACCATTTAGATTTACCATGTGCAGTAGTCACGTGATCGAAGATGAAACTTCTAATCTAAGGGAGCGATATCGATCTTCGTATTGTTGTTTACTTAACAGACGATATATCCAATCGGTTTTTTAATCTGAGTAAAAACCATACAATAAAAAAATCATCAAACAAATGATTGTCTGCTTTAATAGCTGATAATACCTTATTATATGGTGAATAGAAACATGATTGACAATTTTTGCCCACGAGACACATTTAATTTTTATAAGTGCTATTTGATTCATCTGTTATGTGTTACAAAAAGTTTTTTTAGTTTGATAATAGTAATAATTTAATAAAAAAAAGATTCTCCAAAAATAAGTTATTAAAATGGAAGAAAATTGTTATACAAATACATCATCATAGAACACGCAAATAATTAACTCCATGACAGCCAATAATCAACCTGGAACTCAAATTCACTGCAAGGAATCTTCCAGATGGTGTATAAAACAAAGGGAAATTCAATGGTAAAGCTTAACTTTTATGCGAATATTGTTCCATCCACTCATCGGAGGGTATCAAAGCCCTGAAGAAGAATTAGAGAAATATATGAAATATATCACGAGAGAACGTGTAATTGGGCCAAAAGAAACAAATCTGTCGATTCACGAAGTCACTAGAAAAATAAGTTGAAACGATATTACTATTCGATAATGTTATCAGGACTGAACGCACAATGTCTGCAAAAAGCGACAAGAAGATATTTACGTGTCATACGTTGACGAGATTCTACGCCTTGTAGTGTTTTTCTTCATTTTAGAGACCCTTAGGCTTCCATTTCAAGAGAATAATCCTCGGCCACACACGACAAGATATTCAACTACTTGCCTTAATGTTTTTCTCCAACATTTTCCCGCCCGGAGAGGTTGGCAGAACTTTTTCAATAGAGCACACTTTTGCTCTATTGAATATGCAGCTTTGGGCTTGTGCTAGGAATGTTTCCTGAACAGGTGTGATCTTCCTTATTCTAACTACCATAATTATTCGTCTCCACAGAAGATTGCATGAGAATGGTTGTTTTGAGACAGTTAATATCAATCAAGAGAGTGATATACGAGGGCCTTGAACAGCTAGGACAACGGCCTACATCTGCTGAAAGTGATCCAAGCACGAATTCTTGAGCGATAATCCAGCGATTATAAATACTTCCAAATCATTCTGTACGGGGGATACTGTTAGCAAATCAAATTAGTCCATACCATTTACAACGCGTCCAGGAACTGATAACTGTCAGCCTCAGGATTATCAACACCAAATGGAACTTTTTTCGTCAACAAAAGAAGGGAATCCCGTATTTTCTACTTCTGATTTTTCAAGGATCAAAGAAGCTTTACAAAAGAGGCAAACTCAATCCAGATAACACATGTTTGTAGGATTTGGAGAGCCCCACGTTACGCGAATATGTGCAGCTCAAAACCATTTCTGTGTAAATTTTTGTGCCAGCGTTGTACGTGACCATCTTATTGAACCTTACCTCATTTCCCCTCATCTGTGCTGTATATAATAGTTGATCTTCCAATAGAATGTTCTGTTAGTTCACATAAAAAACATTTATTCCTCAGTCATTGCACCGTTCAGTGCAGTTCCAGTATGATTATCCTCCCCTTATTATACCAAAGAAGTCCAGTAACACATATGCGTTACATTTACACCACTGGATAGGATGTTGTGGTACAATTCATTTGCCTGCTAGAATGTTGGACGTATCATTGACTTTTTTTGTTGTCATATGAATTCCTTAGTGCACGAAATTCTATTTGATTGATTTGATGTCCTAGTCACTCGCATCACTATCTGCCACAAGATCTAAGGTCCAACAAGAACAATTCAGAATGTAAGACTGTTTCAGTTTTTGTTGCTAAAACTTGAACTTCTTCATTAGTACATGAGTTTTATGACAATGTAAAGTTTGGCTTTAAAATAACTTCTGATGATAGATTCACATGTTATTATTTCTGCTATTATGTTCTTTATTCCTTTTAACTCAAGATGTGTAGATGGCATTTCCTAGTCTGCCATACAGGAAATTTTGAATCGTATCTATGCCTCCTATCTTTCTTGCAAGTTTGTCACGATAATAGTTAATCACTCTGTAGATATAGATAAACGAAGATAGAAAGAAAGGAATTGATTGAAATATATCATAACTATTTTAATTTATCAAAAATTAATTACCAAGGAATTATAGATTTATTAATGTAAACAAAAAATGGAAATATTTAATGAACACACTATTTTACATATTAAAACATAAATACTGGCACAAACCAAGATCTCCCCTATTATGAAATTTCGTACAATTTCAAGAAAATGAATCGAGGGGAAAAAAGGATGAACATAAATTATTCCATTGTTATTATATCATATTTAAATGCCATCTGAAATACTCTCATTTATACAGAAAACAATTTAAAATTAAAAATCCAATTATAATTCTTAAAAATACATTAATATTTCTATAAATTAGCACGTTTCTTCAAAAATGAATATCAGCAAATTCAACCTAACAATTTCTTATGCCTGTCTGATGTACTCAACAGGGAATTCAATCATAGTCCTTGATCCTTTAAATTACTTGGGAAATATCTCCGGAATGTTATGGAACAAAAAGGGACCACGAAGAAGAAAGAGGAAAAGAGTGAACAAAAGAATGAAGGAGGGAAAAAGTAAAGAAAAAGTTCGGGGCAGTGGGCGAGAGGCGATTGCTAAGTCCAGCAATCAGATACCACCGTTGATGCATTTCGCAATCACAACGAAGGAGACTACTCCCACTAAACAGACTGCCAATCATATTGAGATATTGGATTAAAAGTAATTTATCTCTTTTGCCCGAAACACATTCGTTTTCTTTGGGCTTGGTTAAGATATAAATTCTCTATAGATTTAAAAGTGTGTGTAATTATATCTTCAGATTGGTATTAATTTTATAAATCAATGGAATTCCTTGATTTGAATCATCAGGACAAATTTTTCTTTAAGAAAAAATTTCAATTCCATGCGTCAGAAAAATGAAAATGTTTGACAAATATATAAATATATATTGTAGTTATATTTATTACAATCCTAAGAGAAAATTTTTGAATGTAATAGTAAAAATTTAATTTTAAAACTGGAATATGTGAAAAATAATTACTTATATTTTCTGCACCTTCTCCACACGCATAGCAGATCAAGTAAAAAGCTTCGAAGTAAAGATATAAATTATTCTGAAGTCAATTATTTATATAGATAACATTTATATTATTTTTTTGTTTTTGTTTTTTCATCTTTCCATGCATTTTACGAAAGTAGCAGATGTCATGAAATTAATTTAAATATTGAAATTTTAAACACATTTTATATAAATGCATTAGGAATTTATGATGTGGTGAAAAAATACAGTAACGTACTAGATAGGAAATCTAAGCAACAAAACAGCAATGATGATTAAATAGGACCTTATATATATAGAAATTTAGTGCTTGTAATAATTTTGAATTATTATCGTAGTATTATGTGCACCGAATAAATAAAATGAATGCGTTGCATCGTTGTATGTCAAAGGATAACTTTACCAGATTTATATATTTCTACCACATGTCAATATACAAATCAACAACAGAAAAATGAATTCCATAACATATTTAGAATCATTATCTATCTAAAGACCCCATGCAATCTTCAAAAATTTCATTATTTACTTAGATTCATCTCGGATGAGTATTTTCATCATCAGAACAACTCAATACCTGTGAAAAATAATTATGACACATGATCATGAAAAGTTGAGCAATGAGTAGGCAGTAAAAAGATCCCAACAAATAATATTGTCGGATTTGCTAAGTCAGAAAGTTTAACTATCATCGAAATAACATTAACACAAATTTAGCAAAATTAATGCTAATGCAATGTGACTGTTACATCCCCTCAGAAATAACTTTTGGAATACCTTATGGGAATTTCTCTCTACAAATGAATATAAATAACTTCATTACATTATTGGGAATATTTGATTTCTCTACCAGATGACAAATAATACAATACATAAAAAATGAACATTAAGAATTATATCGCAACTGAGAATTACTCTTTCTCCTTTGACAAAATTTCTGACTGCTGACATAAAAATATTTCCTAGTGAGTTTTTGAATAGGCACAATTTTTTTTATAAATCTTCAGTTGTCACTAGTAAATTAGAGTTTCTTTTTAACAGATATTGTGTCTTAATGTTTTAAGAAAATAGTTGTTTCAAAGAATATTGTTATCATTATTAAAGAACATTTCTAATAATAGGTAACTAATAATTACTTTTAATTTAGTTAACAATCATAGATTTTTTAAAAGAGTAACAAATATTTTGTAAACTGTTGAAATTGCACTAAAGTAAAAATTAATTAAATCCTTTCGAATTTTTTTCCCGCAATGTCTGAAAAAAAACTTAGATCGTTTCAATGGTGTTACATTTCAATTATGTAACTAATAGAATCTTATTTTAAATACTTAATAAAAAAAAGAAGCCAAAGTAATGTTTTGCATAAATCGAACATACAATATGTTGCGTTTTTTCATTCCATTTTCTATTTTACTTTCTTAAGATATGATATATTGTAAGGCTATTAAACCCATTACAACACTTGTTCGTTCAAGACCTGACGAAGAGGTTTGAACCCAGTACCACTGAAGTCCCGCAGTGTAGAGTGAGTCTCGATGCACGTTATATCTGTTGAGGCTGAATGTCCTCCCGTGTGTGTGGTAAGGTGGTGAGGAGAGGGAGGTGCTTGCTCACACACACACACACACAGATTTCGTCCAAGGTTGAAAATTATGAGGTATTTCCCCAATAGCTCTCTTGTTGCTTTATTGTGCTGGATTAATATAACTCTCTCTATCACTGTCTCCTTGTTCAAGAAGTATAATACTTTTTCAATATTATGGGAATAACAACATTAATACAATATATATTCAGATTTGATTGGGCATTTTATAGAGTAAGGTTCTTATTAATAAAGAAGAGGTACAAAGAATTTATTGGCTTAAAAAATATTTAAACGTCGCTATTATATTTAAAATTTTAATATAAAGTATGAGCTGAAATGCATCCAATTTATGAAGCAGTTTTGGTGCCGCAATATAACATTAAAATGACAAGTTAAAAATTTGCCCTGGATGTCTGAATACCACTGTGTAGAAAATATTACTGCTTTAAAAGCATTCGATGTAAGATTATCGCTTAAAACCGACATAATTCCTATCGTATTAACATTTTTTTTTATAAAAAATGATATATACATGATAATCAAATTTGAAAAACAAAAAGATTTGAAGTACAAGAGATATATTTTCTCTCTCGAAAACTGTCATAACTACTCAGACAAAACCAAAAGCTGAATCCTTCTCTAGTTCAGAACCATCATCTCTAACAAGGATCTTGGGAGCTTTATACATATACATATATATATATACAAATTTCCGACAAGTAAGCTGGGGAAATGCAACAAACGCATCATTACCCAGATCGTTCCAGCTGGTTATGAAAGATTCCTAAACGCATACCGAGCGTTCATTACTAATGTCGAAAGTTAAAGAAAAGCCAGCGAAACGGAAGCAATGCACTCGGCTATTATGAAAATTAAAAAGCTCTTTACTGTTCTTAACAAATGCTTCCTTTCAAAACCTTCTATTGATTGCTAGGACAATCAATGCCCGTCTTTGACCTGGCAGCTGAAAATCCAGATTTTGGTGATCCTTCTTTTACGTTGACTGGCATTACTCTTGCATAGGGGTGTGGTTTCAGGAGTTCTTTGTCAAAACAGGAAGACGGTATCTTGCAATCCTATCTTTGACTATAATTATCCCGGAGTGGTGTTTTTCTATTCGTATCAGCTCATGAATGATTTCAATTCATTTGATTGCAGCCATTTTGCGCATGGATGAATCGCTTTTGGTGGATAAAATATTGGCTCGTCCATCAAGTAAGATAGTATTTTTCTTAGACGCAGATAGAGAGTGAAAGCTAAATGAATGAAGACATTCAGCGTTTGCTGGAAGCCTGTCAACATTCTAGGGGTGAAAATGGATGTTGTTTTATTTATTTTAAGCAATTTCAGAATATGCAATGACTTCTCAACCACATATCTGAAATATTTAAAAACACTTCTGCGAAATATAGCTTAAAAAATTGTGTGGTCATCATTTAATTTCAACATTTTTAACAGTAAATGCTTAACCCGGGAGAAGTCGGCGTACTCGTTACTAATGCTAGTAAGTACGCGGGGTGATGGAGTCACAACAATCCTTTTTTTGTAATTATTTTTATTGTACACGATAAAAATCAAAATTCCAGTGAATAATTTAATTAAGATAATTTACTTGATAAAAGATAAATTACTTACTTTAATTAAGATAAATTACGTAAGATTAAGATTACTTACGTACTTTTCAGGACTTTGAGAATAATTTGAGAAAAAATCCAATCAAACTGAACTAAGAAATTTCAAATGTGCGTGACTTTAATAAAATGCACAAATCACGGACATGGTTTGTTATCATTACAGAAACGACATTTACAGCCAAAACTGTCATATTTTTCTCAGTTATTTCAGTTTTACTGCCTGTGATGATCGTTTTAGACAGTTTTCTCAGAATTAAAGCTTTCGTGAGCCTGAGGAGACTCTGTGCCCCAGGTCACTCCCGGTTTAAATGGCTAAAAAACATATAACAAATAATTCAGATACTGGATATTTACACTACATTACTAAGAATTTCGAGTACACACATTCATGTTTCTAAATGTAAAGTTGTTAATTGATTATCACACAAGAGAAGGTGATTTTTTTTCAAACTGGAGGGTGGTATTAAGTTATTTAATTTATGACGGAACATCATATATTTATGCAGTCGCCATTAAAGTGACTTAAGGATTTTGATTGCCTCCGATTTCGTCAAAGATTAGCACATTTTTTTCATTGTCTAATCGTGTTGGCCAATTTATTACGTTTATAAAATAACAATTTTTTTTTTTTAATTTTAAGTTTTCTAGTACAAAAGTTGCAACTGTTTTAGAAAAACTGGATGCTACTTCCAGCATGCAGTTATAGACTTAAGGGGTCATCATACATTTTAAAATTTCCTGAAAAATTTTTTATTATTATTTTAATAGAGTAAACCTTCTGAGTGTTTAAAAGAAACGCAGGCAGATATTCTGAAGAAATATTAAGAAAATAAAAAGAGTAGAAAAGGCGATTTACATTTGTTTACATTTTGGTCCAGGGTGACATTCTGTTTCTAATATTTTCATTCTATTTATTATCAAAAAATCAAATATTATTATTGTTGTTTGAATATTAATTACAACTCTACTAACTTTATAAACTTCTACTTCACTTTGTTTTTAAAGTGAATCTTGAATTTATATGACTGTTTTTGATTTTCATACCCTATCTTATTCTAAGATAAGTTTTAGGAAAAAGTATTATTTTTTTATAAACTTTTGAAGGATGAATTGACTGAATTTGCTAAAAGAACCATCTGGTAAACGTCCTAAGAAAAGGAAGTTTTTATGCATTGAGATGCAAGCTGTACACATGAAATACAGTGCATCTGGAAAGATTCGGCTGCAAAGATGTTGATTCATTTTATGAACATGATGACTGTTTTGATGGCTATAGAGTGTTTGATAAAACTATCATGTTTACAAACATTCAAAACTTTGCTTCTTGCAAAAATGTTGTCATATTAAACTATCAGAAAATGTGTTAGAGGTTACTAGTGGAGAGTAAGTTGCAGAACTGTAAATACTTGTCGTTCGTTTAGAAATTCAAAAAAATGCTGGGTAAAAGAAAATATTCCAGAAATAAACACAGACGTTTTGTATACGCAATGACAATTGGAGGGTCACAACAAAACAAAAAATCCTCCCTCCAGTTGCTGAAAAAAATAACATTATATCTACAATGTGTAGTAAAGAAAAAAAAAGTGCAGCACACGTTTCAAATATATAATAATTAGTGGAGATGGAACATGGAAAACCCGTGGCTATTGGTGTGTGTAAAAGTATTTAGGAGACAAAACTGATAAGTGAAAAAGGATGTGATTTGGAAAACAGGGGTCACCTGCTTACTGTAAAAAAGTGGAAAATTCAAAACGTTAAAGAATGTTTGAAAACCACAATGGTTCAGCTGGCATGATGGAGACTTGGGAATGGTTCGTCCCGTTCATTAAGTCATCGTTTTGAGATATACATAATTGGCGATTCCAAAACATTCTCATCTATTACTGCATCCAATCCGTATGGAGAAGATATCACAGTTTCAAAAAATTGAATGTGTTGACATGTTCAAAAAAGATTGGAACTTGAAAATTAAAAAAATGAGCTCCAAACTCAGTGATGGGAATTTGATTGGGGGAAAGGGAAGGTTGACTGACAGAATGATCGACTTAATTAGCAATTGCAATCCGACAAAATAAAACATGCCTGTCAGATGAAAGCTGTTTGGGCTGTATATTTCCATATAAGCGACGAAGAACCATTGTCATATCCCGTAGGTCCATTTGTAAATTCAAAAATCAATTTAGAGGCCAGTTTTTACGTAACATATGGCAGTCATGGACATAAAAACCGTTTTAATGATCTATCAAACCAAACTTTAAAAATGTTTAGGGGTAAAACCCAAAATAATAATGAATCCATTAACTGATTAATATGAAATTATTCTTTAGGTTGTGGTAGAAAGATTGTTGATATATCTACAATGAGGCAATTGTCATTATTTTTAATGATGGCAATCAAGGCAGACTAAAAATTATATTTGGTCTGACTATTGGTTACATAAATTTGTTACACTTGTAGATATAAAAAGAATTCAGACTGCAGAAGTACATTTTAAACAAAAGAAGTACGACATAAAAAATTTAAAACTACTCAGTAAGAAATTAACTGAAAAAGAGGGAACATCATATTGTGGCGAATTTTTTTAGAATCATAGTAATACACTGCATTCATATCACATTGTTTAATATTCATTGCGTTGTTAATATTGATTGTTTTTAAGTAATATTTATAAATTTTTTAACTTTATTTTGGAGAAATGAATCCCTTTGTTGCATTTTGATTATTTTGTAGCTTTTTACATGCTTTAGTCATTGGTATAATATATGTTTTTAGTTATAATAATTTTAATAAATTGAAGTTTATTTAAAACACATTAGTTTTACGAATTTAAATTTAGTTGTTGTTTGAGTAACCAGAATAATATATATATAAAACTGTGTAAATTTTACGTTTGATGTCAATTTTCTCAGAACGTCATTTTTACTCATTACGCGCATGATATTTTCAAAACCGTGCCATGGAAAATGATAAAATTTTTACTGTAGATTCTGATCATATCTGTACTTAAAATAACGAACCAGTTTGAATTTTTAATGAAAAAAAAAATTTAAAATTACAAATATAAAATAAAAAAATTTTTAAAAAATTTTATAGTTAAATTTTAAATTGTTATAGTTTACTAAAAATTTTAAATCAGTGTTTCATGCTTCGTCATTTTAAAGATAACACAATTTCCAACACTGAGCAAAAATTTCATCAAAAATATTGGTAACTTTTTTTTATAAAGCTGCGCGTAATGCATATCACTTGCGAAAAGAAAACACAAATTTCTTTTTGTAATTATCTAATTAAAAATTTATCTTAATTAGCACTGTGTTTGTTGTTTATGTTTTAAGCAAAGTAATATCTATTTGTTTATTCCTCCAAAATTTACATTCCAGGAAAAAATAATAAAACAATTATAGAGCTTTAAAGAGCTCACTATTTTTAACCATTTTCAACTTTTTAAAAGGTATGTGACCCCTTAAAAATACATTCTTTTCATGAAAAAGTTCTAACAGGAACTGGGTTTGCTGAAAAATTTGAGAAAACAAATGAAATTTTTGTGTATATAATGTATAACATTAGAATCTTATTTTGACTCTTTTTATTTAAAAAAAATAAAACTGTATTGTTTTAAAATTAACAATAACTTATTGACAAATGTTTTTGCGATTTTATATAATGACTGTAAGACAATTTTTTTTTTTGTAAAATTAAATTTTTTTTGGCCATTTCAAAAATAAACAGAAATTTCGCTCAAAAATATTTTATCCAGAGTATTTATGTATTTTTTTCAGCATCCCCCCACCTGTTTCATATTAATTTTTTGTTACTAATTTTAGTAAGTTGTCCACATAGTTTGCTAAAAAAATCTGGAAAACATAAAAAAAATTATATCTCGAATTTTAAAAAAAAAATATGTCACACGTTTCAAATAAATATACTTCGAGATTTAACTATTAAGTTATTTCTATACATAAAAAAGGGTTTACACTGTCTATTAATTTCTGTAATAAAAGTTCAATCAAAATTTAAACACCAATGATTGCTGAGATTTTTTCGTCCCCTTAATGTATTTAAATTCACAATGGAAAAAATTCGCTTCTAAATTAGAGGCATGGTCAAAATGAAAGAAAATGATTACCAATTATGTTTTCTGCTATGAAGACGTAATAGCATTAGATGATGAAATTCAGACTTAAGCAGCGTAGAGTCATTATCCATTTTATTCACTCTGAGCATTTCTCTTACGATATTCTCAGCACACGCCCTTATAAGAAATTCAAATTAAAAATAGTAGAATCAAAGAAATTGATTCGGACAGGAAAATTATTTTAAGATTCTGACAGTATTTTCTAAGTATTATTACTTTAAAGGAATCTCTCGACAGAGTAGAAATTAAAATTTTTCCCCATTGATGAAATGTGTTGTTGTTTCAGTATATCAAGTAGGATCCTTCATCAGTAATTCATTGAATTGATAGCTTTGAATTATCTCAACAGCGATCGAAAAGCTTTACATTAGTCATTGTAGAATCAAAACCATTAAAACACTTTTCTTACGAATTGATTTGTGATATTCTATATGTACATATTTGATGGTTACTTAACCCTCTGACCGGAACATCCGTCTCTCAGACGAGGGTGATTTGCTTTAATGCATGTAGATAACACTGTGGTGTGATTTTTGGGGTGGGCTGCCTTGACATCTTCAGTTGAACTCTACCCAGTGAGAGGGATACGTGGTGGGGTTCTTGGCGATTTTTTTCAACTCACGATACGCGCGATTTTTCTTATCTATCACCGTCTATCATACCGATATACCTATAGTTTATTTTCGTTTTGGTATTATTTTTTTAGTTATTTTTTACATGGATATAAATAATTTCTAATCAGTTTTTATAAAAATACTAGTCACAATTCTTGTGATAAAAATTTATTAATATAGTGGGCCTTAAAAAGACATAATTATTAAAAATTCTACTCAATTTCACGAGGGAAAAGAACATTTAAAACAGTCCTTAAGGTAATAAAGTTCCAAAAAATTTGCGTACCCGTCTGCCAGATGGATGTTTCTAACAGCGGCAAAAAAACTGATGTTCCGGCCAGAGGGTCAATTAAATAAAAAAAATAATTAATTCAAATATACACAAACGAGATTATAATATAAGTTATCAAACTAAGAAAAATAGAAGTTCAAAGTAACTCACCGATTAAATAAGAAAGTATATATACTCATGTCCAATATTAAGGTACAAACACAAAATTTGCGATAGCTGATGAACTATTCACTGTGCTGCCACGAAATTTAGCACAGAGACGTATTAAAATGCGAGAAAGAATATAGAAATATAACTATATCGAAATTATATTAATTTTGGATTAAGATACATGATATATCAAAGAACGTGAACTCATGTGAATCAGAGATAAATAATTTAATTTAGAAAAGGTCTGCCTAATTTGGATTGTAACAACCGTGCACCGGTATACAAGCCTTCTAACGATCTGTCGTGCTGTTTATAAGGGTATCAATACAAATATTTGTGGCAACATAACTCATTCTTCAAAAAGAGAGACTTTTACCTCCTAGGGGGTCTTGAGCGGGGGCTACGTCGAGAAATAGCCTTTCCTAGACCATCCCAAATATGTTCAATAAGTTTGAGATCCGGAGACCTCCAGGGCTAATCCATACGGCGAATATCCACTCCTTCATGAAATTCATCAATCATGTGAGTACTGTGTGACCACGCAAAAATGTAATCTGTGCCCATAGCATCCAGAAGAACCTCATATAGGCTTCCAGGATCCCATCTCTATAGTATTGTTAGTTGATAATACTCGCATCAAAACCGTACCGAAGAGTACGACTACCCAACATTATGCCGCCACACACAAGGACTCCTTTGACACTAAATCTGTCGATTTTTGCTACGTAGGAAGGATGAAAACGAGCACCACTTTCTATCTAGATGAAGACTCTACAAGAATTACTTTGCCTTATGAATCTAGACTCATCACTGAAAAGAAGATGCCCCCATTCTTGGGATGTCCCCGACTGATGTTTTCAGCTCCTCAATATTCAGTCGTTCCTGTTGAATGCAGTCAAAGGGACACACAAGACTGGACGCCAGGTGTAAAGGACAGTCTCTGCAAGATGGCTGTAGAGAGTTTGCCTGGAAACTCTTCTTCCAGACATCAGCAGCAAGGTCGCAAATACGCTGATAAGTCGTTGTCTGCCTATGTCGCCTTGCGCTTAAGGCTAAATAGCGATCCTGTGCAGATGTCGATACTCTGTGGTGACCTTGATTGACCTACCTGGTGACAGTACAACTTGTTTGGAGTTGATTCCACAGCTGAGAGATACACTGCTGGACAATTGCTAAGGACGGATCACAAATTGCTATGTAGCATAACATTAAGCCAGACATGAGGCCTAGTAGGATAAAATACAGTTGCCACACTGTTCAGACATTAGAATAAAGAATATTTATTGTTCTGGAAAGTAAAAAAGCTGTGAAACATCTGAAAGAAAAAAAAAAATGTTTATTTGATCTGCGTACGGAGAAATGGAACAATGCATCTAAAAGTCAGCAGGCACCTTTTAAAGAAAGGTATCAGTACGGGATATGTCCACCGTGGAGTGTGATGCAACATTCTATACGTCGTACCATACTTTGCAAAACATTATCCAGCAGCTGTTGAGGCAATATATCAAATTCCTCTGTGAGTGCACGGATGAGGATGTTCTTGTTTGTCGGAGGATAGTTTCGACCAGCAACTTGCCTCCCCAAAGCATCCCACACATTTTCAATGTGGTTTAGATCTGGAGAACGTGCTGGCCGTACGAGAGGTTGAATACCCTCTCTGTCTAGACAATCCTGAACAGCGAGTGTTCGATGACATGTTGCGTTGTCGTCCATAAAAACAAATTTATCACCGACAGCACCACGGAAAAGACGAACATGAGGAAGTAGAACTTCATCAATGTATCGTTGGCCCGTCATAGTCCCATTCGCAACCACATGTAGGCGCGTGCGGCCATTGATCATGATGTCGGCCCACACCATGATACTGCATGTCGTATATCGGTCCATTTCCTGGATATTTTCTGGACGATAAGCAGTACCACTCTTGCGCCAGATCAGTTGGCGTCTACAATCCGATGACAGAATGAACCTACTCTCATCTGAGAATAGTACGCATGCCCAGTACTGTTCATTCCAATTGGGATGCTCACGACACCATTGCAAACGGGCAGTACGGTGCTGTCTGGTCAATGGGACACACACAACAGGTCTGCGTGCGTATAGCCCTCCTCCCCTCAAACGTCTGGCAACAGATTTTCGGGAGATCTGCTTTCCTGAGGCAGCTAGAAACTGATTTGCCACCTGCTGAGCTGTGGTGCGCCTGTTCTTTTTTGCTGTTAGGACGATATATCTGTCTTCTGCAGGCGTCGTTCTTCGAACACGACCTCCCCCGTGCCGTCTACTACACATTCCAGTAGTTTTAAATGACTTCCACAGCCGTGAAACAACGCTGTGAGCGATGTCGAACTCCCTGGCAACATCTGTTATTTTTCGCACTTCTTCGACCTTTCCAATAATTCGGCCACGCATAAAATCATCTAAGTGATGTCGGGAAGACATGCCAAAAATTTTAAGTTCGTCTATTAAATCTTTCCTATAAAACTTTGACTTGAAACTACAACTGTCCACACGCGTCAAAACTTATAAAGCTCTTATGAACGCTATCACGTGATGAACAGACGTGGAAAAAAAATTTGCATACTCATACTTCTTACTAATATCCCGCACTTATTCTAATTTTCCACATTTTGCTTCTTTTCATTTTGTGGTTGCTATGGATGATAGTGTTATCCGTCCTTAGCAATGGTCCAGCAGTGTGTACTTTCAGGCCACTTGCAACTTTTGAGCCATCTCCGCTTCAGATTGATCCTTACACTCTTACAACGGTTCTCCATCTCGAGGAATCATCTAAACGATTATAAGAAGTCATTGTCATTGCCAACAGACTAACTTGTTTGTATTAAGTCAATATTCACATAATTGCAGGCAAAAATCCCACATGATTAAAAAGTCTCAACGCAGTAACTTTGCAGAAACTAAATCAGAACAACATCTTTTTCAAAACTGAAAGTTGATATTGCACTACCTGTTTTTCAAAATGTATAAATATAAATTTTATAAATTTTTCTGGAGGCAATTCAAAATTATGACGAAAAACGCTTTTGTGACCTTAATTTTGGACATGAGTGTATATATAAATAAATAAAGACAAAAGCAAAAAGTATATAAACAAATAGAAATTTGAAAAATTAAATTGAGAATTCTTAAGACAGACTTTTAACAATGAATATGAAATCCTGAAAGAATAATTACATTTTGTAAGTAAACAGGCTTGAACGAAAATGATCAACATGGCACATTTTTTTTCTAACAAAATTGAAGGAATCCTCGGAGAAGTGAAATACTTACTTGATGAGTCTAATGGGATGACATAATTTATAAATGACATATGTCTGTGATATAGTTTATACATGCGCAATCAAAGGTCATTACTATCTATAGAACTAATTTTGTTCACCATAAGCAATGAGTATAAAGGATTATGCTCAATAATGAGGTTTTAAATTGTAGCAGAGTTATGTTATCAGCCGAAATATGAATATATAAAAAATCATAATTCACTTTATATGAAAAATATTTCTTGGGCAGTTTCTTAAAAATATTTGTTTTGGGAAATACAATGTTCATGATTACGTTGTAATGATATTTCATTCTTGCATTTATTTTAATATTCTTGAATTACGTTCAACTTTGATGCATAACATCAATTCATTAATTTAAAAAAATTCTGCTAAGGGAGAACAAACAAAAAATTCTTTCTTTTTTTTTTATTCCAGATATTTTCATGTAAGACATCAAATATGAAAATCCATATTTAATTACAGTTAGTAAACACGGGGGGCGTCAGCCTTTTTGATCTTATGTGTACAGCCAATATTTATAAATGCTAATCTCTGGTGAATGTTTTAAATAAATTCAGTGAAAAATAATGTTTGGTTAAATATGATTACATAACATGTCTTTCAAAATGACATAAGTAAAAACTTTTAAAAGTATAATTAACTGAATTTGTTTTAAATTGCTATATACTTCATTATTTTAGAATATTAAAATTAATAATGTCAATAATTTACCCCTTCTATGACTTACGAAGAATTTTTGTAGTGATTTAATGAATTTTAAACATTATACTTTAATAGCTAAAGCAGTGAGAAATCTGATGCAGTTTTCAGTAAAATTTTGTTGATTAGTGTATTTTAATATCAAAATTCAATTCTAAAGTTCCTCAGATTTTGTTGATGAGTTTTACTTAATGCACAGATCATATGCGAACTTATTTAATGCATATCTTAGAGTTGGTACTAATTATTTACTAAAAACTGAATACGCAACTTTTCTAAATATATAAGAAAACTATATAAATATTGTAATCTAATGTTTTTCTTAACGTATTAAATGATCAAATAATAATAAATTTCTTAGTAGTAAAATAATTCTAGTTTTTATTTTTTTAAAAACAAAACACTTCAAAATCAAATATGAATGAATGAGCTAGCTTTGACACATAATCAATGCAAATAAAATATTTTATCACTGAATTACAATGAATTACTACATTCCTATAATTTACACCTCCGAGAAAATAATTTAGTTGAAAAAATTACTCTGACTAGTACCTACCCCTATTTACATTATCAAACAGGTTTATTTTAAAACTAAATCCAAAGAAAGTCAAGTCGGACATTATTTTTCAATTCAATGACAATTCTTCCCCATTTAGAACATGAAGAAGCATTAAAACTACCTTCCTCATATCTATACCAAAAGGAAAACTGACAACAAAAGAGTCGAAGCGGAATAATTCAATAACTGGTGCTTTTCTAAAATCGAGTTGGTTGTACCGGAACTAATAATTGAATTTATTAATCCAAGTCGCAATCTGATTAGTCAGAATTGTCTCTTTCAGTCCTAGTTCCTGTGAAAAGGCTCCCAGTAATTTGATTATAAAACCACGAAGCTTTGGAAACTTCAGTATTGTTATTGGAGTTAGTCGAGAAGTTCCCAATATCGATATACATCCACATAGTTTATAGCTTTACATGTTTACGATTTCACGGTTTAATGACAGGAATACACCAATCAGTAGTGATCCTTTCAGAAATCTGTCGGGATCTTTGTTTTAATTGTAGAAGATCTTAAGTAACTACTATCATTTAGTATCACTTGTTTGTCAATGTAACATGAAACTAGATAACCAATGTGCGTGGGTCTAATACTTTAATTTATTTACTAAAATATACTTGATACTTTTGCCTTAACATGAATGGACAGATTGATAGATTTTAAATAGTTACTAGAAATATTGCTCCAGATTTGTTGTATTATCAGGAAAATTAGTTTCTCAATTCGTTTAAGAAAGTTATTTTTTTTATTCTTAGTGATTGATCTAAGTAAACTAGATTTTTTTGTTATTAATTAGATTCTAGTGCAATAAAAGTAGAATACAAACAAAAAAAGAAGCATTTATTTTTCACCAAAAACTAATTATAACATAGTTATAAGAGCTGCAATAAATTTCGGTATGAAAATGCTATTAAGAATTATAATGCCCGTTTATGTTTCGAAATTTCATTTCTTTTTCTTGATTGTACTTAGAAATTGAAGCTACTTCTTGAAAATAAATGTAATTTAACTTTCACTATTTTTAGGGGAAAATCTTAAGCTAATAATGCTTTAATTGATGTTAAATTGTGTTTAATATTTTTCTCTTTAAAAATATAAACTTTAGATGAACAATTTCCGTGATTATTGATTTAGGAATACAATTCAAATGTGGAATAAAGTAGTACAAAAACTGTATATAACAATATAACATCGCATTTATTTTTATCTAAGAGATTTTTATCTTTGAGGCATGAGTCAGTTTTATGAGTAATTCTAAGCGATTAACAACGTAACAAATAATAATTTACAAAATAAGCTCTGAAATGATAATTTATATAAGTGACTTTTCACAACACATATAACAATTTTGATAAAGAAAATGGAGAAACTTTAATGCTATGCAATAATCTCTTAATTGGTTTGTTAGTACACCATACGGGCTACAAAAAGCTAGCCACAACTGGTTTACCCGTAGGCTGTACTGCACTGATATTTTATTCCTTCTATCTTTGATTTGCATATATTTTTAAATTATTATACTGGGATTATTAGTGCTAGTGTTTTTAAGAGATCAGTTTCATCAATAGTACTGAAATACTTTTCATCCTGGATTTTCTTTGTGGTGAAAGCAAAAAAATTTCATTGAAGACAGGAATTTAGGTTCTTGAAAATATTTAAGAAACAGGGATTGGGAAAGCAATGGGCAGTTTGTTGCTTCAAAGGAAATAAAAATGAAAAGATAATCCACAAATGCCGATATTATCTCTGTCCCCATTGCTATGTAGACTTACTATTATACCATCCTTCAAATTGTGCCTGCATATACATGCATACACATACAAAATCCTCAACTGTTTGAGTAAAAACATGAAATATTTTTGTAAGTATGAAAGAAGTAATTTTAAGGTATATGAAATACTCTTCACAACATACAGTGCACTTATAAAAAGGAAACATTTAGGCATTTTTGTCTTCCACAATTTTAAAATTAAAAATAGTGTGAAAACTTTAAAATTGAAAAGTAAATAAAATTCTTCCATTTTAACATTCTGTTAAGTATTATGCTTAGTTATATGCAATAAAAAATTTGCCCTTTTTGGAGCATTTTGGGCAGCAAAATTGATCTCTTAAGGTATCCGACTAATTGCGACAACCTTTTTTTTTTAAAAAAAATGGAGATATGAAGATTTTTTTGTGGTTTTTAGATTTATTTAGTACATTTTAAGAAAAAAAATGCTAAAATTAAGAAGAAAAAGATAAATTATTCCAACTAAAATGGGTAAAAATTACATAAACGGGGCCCGCTCTGTACAAATAGTAAATTAAGACATTCTCAATTTTTCAATTTTGAAGTATTACTTTGCTATTTCTTTTTGAAATGACCTTCAGGATAAGAGATATTTTAATTCTTACAAAAACTGCAGCCCTTTATCTAAGCTATTATATTAAATTGCTTAAAAAACAATGATTATATTCATATAAAGAACTGTAAATATTTTGCAATAAAACAGTGGTTGATAAGTCTGATGGTTAAAACACTTCTACTTTTATATAGAGCATACACACAAATTTTCAGAAAATTATTTTAAAAACTTTTCGAGTTATCTCGTTTTCCCCTTTGAACTTTTCGAAAAAACACCCATTTCGAGTAAAACGCATTTTAAAGTTTGACATCTTATGTAAATTTATGACATCTGCTTTTACTGAAACACTTGTAGCGTTTGTTCTAGTGAATGGAAAATATAAAAACTTGGTATTTTTATAATGCTAATAAAATGGTCTATAATATAAAATCCTAAATATAAAATTGTCAATTTTTTGAAAAAAATCATAATTTTAGGTTTGTCGGATACATTAAGGGAGTAGAATTTAGGTTTTTATTTTACAAATTTTTACGATAAAAACGAAAGTAATTTGTTTTTCCTTTTTTTTTTAATTTCTCAGCAACAGTATTAAATTTGATAACATTTAACCAATAAACATCATGTGTGTGTGTATTTAATATAGTCGTCATTTGCTTGAACAAGCACGCAAGCATTTTATCAATTGATTATAAACTACATTCAAATCAAGATTTATGTTGCTGACAAATAATCTTTGTCCGCCTTCCTAATTCTACAACAAAAAAGAGAAAGAAATAATAGAAGGAAGTGGAATCACAAAGCTACATTGAAAGTTTAATTTCAAACATTTTTTATTCATTTTGAGCAATCTATATGTGTCCATTTGGTCTTTTAAACACAACACAACTAAAAATAAAAGAAATAAAGCATTATAAAAAGTTATAAAAGTAAAAGTAAATATAAAGATCATAGAATTCTATTTACATTTATGTTCATAGTAGTTTTTGAATAAATCAATAAAGAACTATAAAATGATAAATGATATAAATTAGAGAATAAAAATACCCCTTCATTTTAATTCCAAACGACAAAACCCGTTAAAATATTCCGAATTTCTAAATTCTAATTAATACACCCGGCGAGTATAAGGCGATACCTATTCAAATAAGTTTCAAACCAGAAATGTTGACACAAGCATTATAAAGTTTCGTTAAATATCTCGAGCAGTTTTAAACTGAACCGATTTAATTTTTCCACCAACATGTTCCCTCCTGTTCAGTTTGTTGACACTACATTTCTCTAGACAGGGAAAGTTAATCACCCGCGTTTCGTGAAACAAAAGCAAAACAATGTGGTATCGGAAATGACGTCAGGCTCAAAAGCAAAGGAAATAATTTCCAGCTCGAAAAATTCGATATCCTTTTCAGGACAAGTTAGAACAAATGGATTGTGCCGTAACAAGATGCCAATTTAAGCGTTATTCTTTGAAAAAGAGAAATTAGTTAGAAAGTATGATTTTGACAGCGTATCTTAAAGAATACTGGAAAAGAATTTGGGGATTTTTAAATTGTACAAAACTTTCTCTCTCGTTGGTACAACTCTTCTGCCACACATGTACATTTTTTAAAATAATTTGTTTTCATTAACTGAGGTAGCTTATAATCTTAGTGAACTGGTTGTGATAGTAGAAAAATTAACAACTTGTTTTATGAATAAATTTTGTGATTCAAAAGAATAATTGTTTATTAAATGCCAGCGATGAACAACTGAAACTTTAGTTGTTAAAAATGTAATACAAGATGTATTTTTGAAATGGAACAGAATACTTACGTTTGGGAAATTTTAATTTTTAAATCATCAAAATGAGTTCTTAGTTGCATTTTTATTCGAAAATGTGTAACAAGTGGATTAAAATCGAATATTTTCCGAAATAGGACGTGATGTCTTGGAAATAAAGAAATGTAAAGTGTGTATTGAAGTCAAGACAGAGTTGGCTAAGTGGTATATATTTAATGTTTGCTATAAGCTTTCAGCAATTATATTATTAATAATCCAAAAAGGAAGCTTTTTGTTTAATTAAAAATGAATTTCCTTATTTTTTTAAATAAAACAGTTCATTTTATCATAATTATGTCAAATTATTTCGCATGATGTATTTGGATATTCCTGTTTTTAAACATATCAAGCTCATAATTTTACTATGAAGGTTTGCTACTTTGTTTCTAACGTTTTATTACTCAAATTATTACATTTAGTATGTATTTTTCTGAAACAGTGTAAAAAATTATCACATTTGAGTTTTTGTCTGACTAAGACAGATGGTACTTTCTCGTGTTGTTTTGATTTCTTTATAAAAAATAAGAATCCATTATAGTTCTATGAGCATATGCATGACTATTAAGATGTTAATTATCCTGCTAGTTGAAAAAAAAGTTCCACAGCATAGACTTAGAGACAAAAAGTCCCATCACACAAAAAGTAAGATTGCAAACAATCTAGTTGTTTTTTGTTCAATCACTCAAAACTTTTACGTCAGCACGTATACACACAATCTCAGGTGCTTAAAATTAAACTTACACTATAAACAGTCTCCTACAGCGCAAACGGGTGAACGGAATGCAATTAAACTTTGTATATGGGCTATACACGAGATGCACTCACGGAATTTTTTAAAAAAATAATTAGGGAATTTTCGCAAAAAAATTCCTTTCGTTGGGAAAAACATGAAATTTAACTCAATAAATGACTAAAAACGGAATACATAAACAATATTAGCAATTCAGAACAAGAATGATGTGTAATAAAATGCAAAACTGGGAAAAACTGTCAGTTCTAGGAGATTTGTATGCTTAGAAAGATGAGGAAGCTTTATGCAAAAGAGGTTAGTTTTGATAGTTTGTACGAATTCCTCAAAAAGAATAGCCCAAGGATGAATGTTGTCGTGAGTCCACACCAGACCTTTGAAGACTGCAGTGGAAATTCAGTGTAGATCCGTGTATTTTTCTCAGCCCAAATGTGGCAATTCTATGTGTTAACTGTCCCATTGTGGTAGAAATGAGCTTCATCGCTCCACATGGCCATTCAAAGACCATGCAAGATCAACAGTTATTATGTTGAGAAAACTGACCTCGAATGAGAGACGTTGTGGTCTGTCCCTATCAAGTATCTCCTGGATATGGTGGATTCTGGGTAGGTAGTGCACTACGTTTCTGCGTACTTTTTGGACGGTGCTGCAAGAATAGACTGTCCCTCGAGAAACTGCACGCGCACTACGCCCCCAAACTCTGAAGTCTGTGACTGTGCGTCAACAGCTGTCTTAAAGCCATCGACTAGTACCGGTGTGACACATTCGTGGCATCTTTCAGGTAGAACTCCCAATTTATTCGTTTCTTCGAATCTCTTAATCATGTCCTGGATACTTTTAGTAGATATTAGTCCACGCAGTAGGTTCTTCTACGACAAATTTCATGAACTGTCACAGATGCATTCTTCTTGTTTTCGTAAAACAGCTTCACCAATAACGCACGTTCAACTAATGAGACCATCATTATTACAGCCGAAAACATCGACTTAAACATGATAACGTCTGCAAACGTTTTTAAACAATGCTTTATGCAAAACTAACCTGTTTCACATAAAACTTTCTCTTCTTCCAAACATGCAAATCTCGACATTTTTCTATTGCACACAGCATCTTTTCCTAGTTTTACATTTTATTATGCATCACCATTTATATGGATTGTTAATATTGTTTCTGTATTCCGGTTTGATCGTTTATTGAGTTAAAAAAAATCATGTTTTTCCTGAAAAGGGAATTTTTTGCGAATATTCCATAATTTTTTTTCGAAATTCCGTGAGAACATCTCGTGTATAGCTCATATTCGAAATTTCATTACATTTTGTTCATCCGTTTGCGCTGTAGGAGGCCGTTTACAGGGGAAGTTTAATTGTAACCACCTGTAATATAATTTTATCAGCTTACATTTCACAAAACATTTTACACAAAATTAAATTTGCAAATACTAAAAACTTTATTTATATTTACTGATTTCTGTGATTCTCTCCTCTTGGAGCGTTATAACAGTTTGGCAGTTTAAAGATTACGTTAAGTTTTCCAATCCACTCCTTTGATTTACTTAAAATTTGAAATTGTCATTAGTATTGTTGTCGCAAAACTGTTTGTTTTCTTGGTCAGTTTCAATAGTTTTTACTTCGCTTTCTTACTTTTCTCTATTAAGAACGTGTTCCTTCCTATCATTCTTCTATTTGATTTTATGGAAACAGGCATTTAACTGAAATTATTATATAGATGTAAAGAGAGAAGATAGGTATACCAAATAACTTGTTTAAATTCTTCTATTCAGTTTCAAACCTAAATTTGATATTCAATTTAATTAATATGTAAGTTCTTTTTTAAATATTTCGTTAATGGGCATAAGCTTTTTCACAAATTGTGACGTACAATTTTTTTCTAATTTTTATTTATTCCCTTACGTTCAGGATTTCCTGATTAGTTGTATAAATTGTCATAGGATGTATTAAATAGAAATTCATTAAAAAATGTTGATTTCTTAAGTGTCACCGACGTATATGTACGTATCTTTCACACAGTGCCCTTGACGTATATATACGTCTTTCCGAAATATGATCTTTTCTTTGCGTTGCTATCCGTGAAATTAATATGAAGGATTTGGAATGCAATAAAATGATCATGACAGTGTTTACAAAGGAATTACTTGTTTGACAGAAGGATTTGCTCATTTATCCTCCCTCCCCTTAAATATATTCCACGCGTTTGCCTTCGTGAAAAACGGCAGCATTGGGAGCAAATAGCGTAGCTTTTAATCGGCAGTTACAGGATTTTTTATATCCATTTTGCACAAAAATTCAAATAAATAATCACTAAAACTTAAACCATAAAGAAAAGGACCAAATTTCATTCTACATAACGGAAGAAAATACATTGATATAATTTTAAACTCTCATGGCTTTTTTCATGTCAAAACACTCCCTTTTGGTATATTTTTCTTTTATTTGACTTACGCATTACTAATTTTACTTAGAGATTATTTTTATTTTTTATTTTGCGTATTTTGTCTTATTTTGTCATTATTTTTATCCATTTTGTATTATATTATACTCTAGTATTTTCAACTTTTTAATTGACATATGTTGCAAACGCTTACTTCTATGCAGTTAATTATTGTCTCTTTCATTTCATTATTATTCTCTTAATTATTTTTACTCTCTTTTTGATTCGAATATCAAGTCTCTTAGTTTCATATTTTATTTTTTTATTGATTCTGTTTTGATGTTTTAAACATTGAATAATTACTTTAGATATTACGGATATAAGGTTCTCGAACGGCTTAGTTACTGAGATCTAAAGAATCTTGATTTACAGGTAATTCTAGATATATATCTTAAGTGAAATTATGAAAAACACTTTTGATTTTATTCTTTATATATACATACAGCTCCACATATTTATATGTCCCCCATGAATAATGCTCCTAATGAATCATAAATTAAAATAAAGTTTATAGATGTGATTTACACAAGCAGAAATATTTACTGCGCTATATGGGAGGACATGCAATAAAGAACGGTTATGCTCATGCACAGTGATAATCGTGAAATGTGAGGCCGCATGATGCAGCATATATAGGTCCACCTTTAGTTTTCTCACAAAATCGGTGTGCAGATATTTCTAAAGTGTTTCGGCAATGTTTAACTGCCATGCCACATGAACAATTAGTTGAAAGAGAGAATGCTTTAATTGCAGCTTATAATGACAGTGCAAATGAATTTAGATCTATTGCGCGTTAAACAGTGCAATCACATATCTTAATATTTCGAAATATTTTTGAGATAAAAACACAACTTACGGAATAAACTAAACGCGTGGGTTGTCCGTCTGTGCTTTCTTCAAAAGATAAATGTCGAAATGTTCGAGCAGCGTTTTATATAACCGGCGAACAAGATAAGAAAATTATGTGGTCAAAAATGCTCTCAGAAATTGACCGACGTCCTTTAAAGTCCACATGTTACATTCGTAAATCTAGAATAAAATCGGTACCATATTCGAAATCAATCCACAAGAATATAAGACTTGAGTTTGCTCTATAAAACATGTCAACAAACTGGGATAAAAATAGTATTTTTTTACATCATTTGCTACATTTTTTTCATATACCTCTGACTACTTAAGCAATTCTTTTAGTTGCAAATTGAATTAAGTGGCGAAAAAATTTAGTTTGGGTACCTCAAATGGATTGAAATCTATATTGATACACAATTTAAAAAAAGGAAGAAAGATATATTTCTCAAAGATAAACTTTAGGAAAGGGGAGTGGGGGGAGTTCCACATTGTGGGGAGCATTTACTACCTGTTGAATTATCTGTATAGCTAATGTCGTATAAAATTAATAGTTTAGCATACCAAGGTATACTGAAAAAGAAACGTTTACCTCATTTAAGAAGACTTCAGCGGAATCACCCCACGTTTCAGCAAGACAGTGCTATTCATCACAACAACTACATCTAACAGTACTTAGCTGTTAATATAATTAGGTTATATTGAACTGGACTGCTTGTTCCTTCAACCTCAATCCCATGGAAAACACTTAGAGGTTCCTAGTTTATGGAATATATGTAAATACTTTAAAGTACTCTTTATTTTTGAACTGAAGGAGGCTATAAGACACGGATAGAGCAATTCAAATGCATTGGAATGTCTTTCTAAGTATAAGGAAACGATAGCTTTTAGTGTCATTGGGGGTCAAATAAATAATTTAGGTGTACCTATATTTAAGCGAAAGACACAATACACAATGATTCATTTAATTTTTATGTATTAAAAAATGTGTATATTGATTGTTTTTATAAAAAAAAATACTTTATTGTGCAAAAATTTATCGCGTTTTTACTTTTAAAACTGTTAAGAATCATCTCAGCGTGAGTAACAAAAAGTTTCTGAATTATTTTTACGAAAACTATAGATAGAAGTATAAATATGTAGAACAGTATATATATATATATATATAATGCTTAGTAAAAATTTATCAAAAACGTACAAAAAATATGTTAAATGAAAAAAAAAATAATAATGATTACAGAGTCTAGCAAGTCAAACTGCTATTTACGACAGAGGACAGAATAAATAGTGTTAAACTGGTTTCCAACTATCATCATCTTGCCTATTTTGTAACCTATTAGGATAATATACAAACATTCTCGAAATAAAAAATGATGTAACATATAAAGTCTCAAAATAAATGAGTGATATGTTAACCAACTGAAAATTTGAAAAATATCTAAGAACAATAAACATATGCGTAAATAAAATATTTAGAAACAAATTGGAAGAAATAAAATACATAAAATGAGATTAGCGTTATCATTAACAAACTTAAGTGTTAATCTTAATTATTTCCCTTAATTAACTATTGCCAGAACTTCAAGCAAGATGCGAGCTAATGGTTGGCTGGTTGTGCAAAATGTTGAAATTAGTTAAAAGATTGAATGTTTCAAAAAGAGTATTGGAAAGTGTTTGTCTGTGTGGCTGTAAAAAAAGTAATAATCTTCAGAGCTAGACCAATGGCAAGCTGATTTTGTGATCTCATTGTTGTATGAAGGATTTGAAAAAGGAATTCAAATTTACAAATATGATCAAACTATTTATGAGGTGTATATGTTTCCAAAATTTATAGAATACTAATGTTCCTAATGAGGACAATAAAATTTCTTTATAATGTTGAACTTGTTTTTATGGGAGAGATTTGAAATTATTTCAAAATAAGTAATTTATTACACAGTGAGTGATCGGTTAAAAAACATAATCCGTACCAAGACTATGTTCGCTATCCGAATTGTTCGTTAACCGATCATCGATTCACCATAGACTTCTATGTGAAATAGATTAATTCGTTCTGGAGACCCTAAAAATTAAATTTTAAAAAATGTATAATTTCTTAGTAAGTTTTTTAAAAAAAATAATACACACTCATATAGTCTTGCATTTTAGTCAGTCCGTTTTATTTTTTGCTTATGGGGCGTTAAAAAACATGTCCTATTGTCGATTGCTTTTCTCTCTTTTTCAAGATTTTCCGGAAGTAATTAATAGCATTTTCGTTGTAAAGATTCCCAATCCTACTGACATCAGTTTGGTTTGGGTGCCATTCTAAGACCATTGCTCTGACATCCACCCACTTTTTCAAAAGTTCTTTAATAACAGATGTCGGCATTGGTTCTCTTTCGTCTTCCTCTTGTTCAGAATGAGACACATTTCGATGTGTTTCTTGGTGTTCTTCACTCAAACTTTTTTGGAGCTCTTCTGTCGTCAGTTCATCTTCATGTCCCATTATGAGCTATTCTATGTCATCCTCGTTCACCTCCAATACCAGATTTCTAGCAGTTGTCAAAATTTCGTCCATAATTTCAGGGGCGTATCCCTGATCACCTCCAAATATGTGTTCGTTGTCCAAACACAAAAAATCTTTCTTGAACGTGTTCGTTATCCGAACACAAAAATTTTTCGTGAAAGTGTTCGTTAACAGATTTGTTCGTTCACCCACTGTATTTCTATAAATAGAAATATACAGATTTCTATTCCAAATGACATTTTTATTACATGAAATGGAAATATGTCTATTTTATCATAAATGTTATTAAGTACTTTATCATCAGCTATCAATTAATTAATAAAAGTCTAAGCATTTAAGTTGTAAATGAAATTAGTTTCAAATCAGTTGAATAAGTTTGCTAAATTGTCGCAAATCTGATAAACCAAAGTAATACACAGAAGCATAAGAAGAAATTTTAGGCTAAATAGTATAATATAATAATAGTATTAAAAGCAAATTCTCAGTATTAAGAACTAAAATCATAGGATTAAACATAGTTTGATGACTAGCCAACCTTTACCTGTATTTGTCTAAACCAGTAGAATTCAAGGAACACAGAAATTAGGGTATGAAAAAAATTCTATAAGTTTTAAAAATGTTTATAGGAATTATCCAATGTCAAATACCAAGTACAAAATTAATTTATATACCAAAGGTATGAAACCAAAGATCTAAATAAAAATAATAAACTTTTTTAGAAGACAATATAGCATCACAAAATCACTTCCGCCATAAATGACAAATTCCTACCAGTTCAAAACAGTATATCACACATTAGAAACATATTATAAGATACTAAAAAGGAATTAGTTAATTATAGCGAAAAGCATGGAAGCCATAAAATGTATCAAAAAATTTATTGGAAGCAAAATACCAAAGAAAAATTCAATAAGAGGCTAAAAATAAAACTAAAAATATTATAAGAAATAATAACTGTGGCGTCTGTTTGTGAATGTAAGCAAGAATGACAAATCAAAATCAATACAAATGAAAACTTTTTAATCATACAAAAATATTGAACATAATAAAAAAATGTGTAAAGAAAAAAAAAGAGTAAGAGAGAACGTATCTAAGAAAATTTTTTTGAAGGAAATCATTATTCTTAAATTTTTTAGAAATATAATTTTAAAGAAAATAAATGATATTCGTGATCTGAGCAATGATTTATAAGCAATTTATATTATAAATTATGTTTGTATTATTGCTAACCAATATATTGCTACTTTATATCAAATTACGAATAATATTTCTATAATTAGGGATATGATTATTAGAATCTCAAAAAAGGTACCTTAATAATATTAAAATTTAAAGGCATATCTTTTAGTAAACATGTTGCTAATAATTTATTATTCATAACTCACAAAGTTATACCAATTTATTCAGTTTTGAGAGGGCTATTTTTTAATTTTAAGTATTTCAATATTTAGGATAAAAATAATTATTAAAAGTATATTCATTATTTTTACATAAAACAATTAGATAATCTATACATCAAAAATATAAAAACATTATTAATATATTATAACTATTTTCAGAATTATATTTAATATAAATTATCTGAAATACATTACTTGCAGATCTTATTTGAGTTAAACCTTTAATTTTTATACAAGTTACTATACGAACTATTACTGTTTTTTTAATACTAATTTAAATAACGAGAACTTTAAATTTAAGGGAATTAATGGCGTTATTCAGATAATAATTACAGTAATTTTTTCTAAGCGAACCGTAATTGTATCACACATCTTGTTATCTATCCAGTGAAATAAATCCTTATATTCATAACTGTGAATAAAGTAAATATCTATACTTTCTAAAAGATTATAATATAAAATCTTTACTACTTTTTAATTATGGATTTAAAATCTGGATGCATGATAAAATTTGTTTGAAATTAGATAGGGGGGGCAGAGATGATAGAATATAATATTTAATTGAATTTCACATGTTCATTTTAAAAAAATTATTAAATTATATATCTAATGCTTAATAATGTACGTTTCATTATTAACATGGTCTATTAATGGTATTCTGAAGAACTAAGTGTAAAATTCTTTGACATTTTATAGTTTATAGTCATTAGTAATGTTATGGAATGTAAAGAATTTTTGTGAAATGTAACGTTAAAGTTCTGTGTGAGAATGTTTCATATTTATGAAGAGAATATAATAAGTTTTTTTCATTGGGTGTTAAAAGACGATTATTAATTTCTCTATTGCTACATTTAGAAATTGCGATAATGTTATTATTTCAAATATATATGTAGCATTCTATTATACTATTTAAATATAAGAGAAAAATATTTTCTGGGACTTTACTATAAAATCCTATATCTATATTTATAGGTATGTCTCCCGCTCAACTAATAAATTGAAATACCAAATTTCCTTCAAGACCGGATCTGAATTGATCAAAGTTTCCAGCAGATATTTCGTATTTGATTAGAATCTTAAGAAAACAGTCCTAGACCCTTTCTGATCCTTTTTTTTATAACTAAGTTTGTTGCTGCTAGAAATCATGAATCTGAATTTAATACTTTTTGCATAAATCCCCTCAACAAATTGTTTAAACTATTTTTAATTCACCGGTAACAATACGCTAACGGTATGTATTAAAGTATTGTTTGCAATCATAGAATATACAATTTTCCAAGATTTGTAACTGTAAAATCTGACTATAATTAAAAGGTACTGTTCCAAGTACTTACCAAGTACTGTATCAAGAATGGAACAAAAATTGGCTGATGGGATGTACATGTAATGGAAATAAAATGCTAATAGTGTCACTGAAGTTGAAAGCTTTATTCAGGAAATACAATTACAAAAGCAAAACTAATCAATTATGCGTTGACACCTATAGCGCTGTTACAAGCTGACATCCCGCTAAGGGTTACCTTGCAGAATCGAATTGGAAGATGTCCTTCCTGTGGTATTATTTGTTATACACGTTTTAATTGGAAAGTTAGATCAGCGGGATCCTGGAATGGATGGAGACGCTTGTTCGTCAAAGCTCAAGCGTGTTCTATCGGGGAGAGATTTGGAGATGATTCTGATCTAGAAAGTGTTGGAGAGTCACAAAGATACGAGTAGAAAGGTGTTCTATGGGCATCCGGGCATTATTCTATTGAAATGTAAGCCCACGGATCAGTAAGAGGAATGACAACATTATGAGGCATAGAATCTTATAGCTGATACACTTTGGAATAAGAGTGTCCAGACACGTCTTCAATGGTTATCGGAAATTGACTCGAACGATGAAAACAATTCAATTGCAATGCGTGAAATTCCAGGTTGAACATTTCCGATATCATCCCAAAAACTCTCGGATGAGTACAATGATAAGAGGCAGCCCTTGCAATGGCTTCTTGGTGTCTTGGTTTGGGGTCGGATCATTGATAATAACGCATCTGGGGCTATAGACGATATCTTTGTCCGCTTGTTCTGCCGTCACTGTTGATTGATCTTTTGATAGGTTCTCCATGGTTTTTTGTTTTCTTATTTCTGAAAAAATCATTCAATGATACCATCGTTTAACCCGACTGTCGAGTGGTTCTGCTATTTGAGAGCCCTAATTTCTTTAACCTAATTGTAAGTCCTCTGTCAAATGATGACGTCTGCTCATACTAATCAAGAATTTATATTCAAGGCTTTGTTGCTGTCCACATCGTTTAGTGAAACAACATTCGCTTAGAAGTTATGACTTAACATAAAAGGTTCTATGTCTTATACACCATCTGGGTGTAACTCTCATCAGGAAATCTAAAAGTAAGATTAAAAAAAAAAGATTAGATAGTCACTAAACATTTGTCGGTTCCTTCGTTGTATTTAATCAATGAATCAATTAGAAACTATACAAAATTTTTTGCTGATATTTTTAAACTGTTTTTAAACTCATGATTACATTAATATTTTTTAAGTATGATAAGTTTAAATAAACAATATCATTTCTTACAAAAAAAATCTTAATTCAGCATACACTTAACAGGAGAAATTCACATGTAATTAATTTACAAGAAATTCCATGAGAGTAAGAGAGAAGATCCATTTATAAGAGTAATTTTTAAACTACGTTTTAATATTTCCCCAAAAAATTGCTTGTAGGATAATTATGGGGATACAAAATGATAGTAAAAATTTATTATTATAGGTATAGCTATTATTATTAGATATGATGTTTTAATTTATCGACATTTTTTAAAAAAATTATCAAGTTATTAAAAATATCATTGATATAACTCATTAGTTATCATGAATCATTAGTTATTTGGGAATTATCTGTCGGTCTCTCGAAATATACCACTTAATGTTTCATTTTAATTAAAATAATGTTTTTGAATATCTTCACATTTATTAGTTACTTCGATTTATGAAATAAGCGATTTTTTAACATGTATGATATATTACGTATTTTCATTTTTTTGTATTGCATTTCAACTCCTCGGTGTAGCTCATTTATCATGTCATTTTATCAATACGAATATTTTAAACAACATTAGTTCCATTAAACCCTTCGTATAACTAGCTTATTCAAAAATATTCTCATTATAACTATATTATAATTAAACATTCAAACATATTTTTCCCTTCGATTGAAATTAACAGCGATTGTTTCAAGCTGTTTTTAAATCTATTTCTATGAAAAAAAGTTAGCGATTTTAAAATTATTTTTGTAATTCTATTAACTATTTGCCACATTTATGCACACATTTTCATTCATGAAATGCAAGCTCAAATTTGAAAAGTAAATAACATATAAACCTTTTATAAGCGATGGAAAAGCATAAAAGAAAGCATAAAATCCGACTCAATTTCATTCTGCCTCTGTGTGTTTATTTTTCTTTTATTTTATACCTTCCTTTCTTTCACTTTCTTTAAGCAATACTGTAAACGTTTGCCACACTGCGGAATGCTTAGGATTTATTTATGGGAAAATACTCTGAGGGGTACAAGATTCTGAAATTCAAAATTCTCTGCTTCAATCTTCTGAAACAGGTCTTTTTTGTTCACTTGTTTTACAAATGCGAACCAGTAAAAGAAAATATCAACATTAGGAGTCGCTCTTGTGCAAAACAGTAATGTAAAGAAACAATTTTTCCTCGGTCTGAAATAAAACTAGAAATGAAATATATATTCTTCAAAATGATTGTTTCTTGTGCGGATGCATTTTTCTTGAATTTTATGGTGAATTACTGTCCTTTCAGAATGAACAAAAAACAGGCTGGAAGCTAAAATAGATAAGGCAAAAAATTGTGCGCCATATTTTCGCAGACTTCTGAAGTTCACGCATTAATCATACACCCGCACAAGTATGCGCACAAATATACACATACACACACATGCAAACGTATATATATATATATATATATATATATATATATATATATATATATATATATATATATATATATATATATGTACGAAATTATCTTCTGTTTTAATTTCTTTGAAACGGACTCTCCTTAAGGTATTCGACTACGTTCGGAACCGTGATTTAAAAAAAACGCATAAATGGACAATTTTCATGATATGTAATGTCACTCAGATTAGAATAAATGCATAAAATTGTTTTAAGGACATTTTGACAAAAAAAATTATTTAAATATAATATTTTGGAAAAAAATTAACTTAGAAGAATCTTTATTCCAAATGTTCTTTTTTGTGAAAAATGCTTCTATTATTATAATATTTTGCCTACATATAGTTCAGACCATTCTACAGAGGCTCAACTAGAATTTTTAAAAATTCACATTATTTTCAGAGTTACCACCAATTGAAATAAATATTGACGTTTTTTTCTTAAAATTGCTCCCCTCTGTTGTCGTAAAATATGGATAAACCCACTCTTAAGTTATATATTTCAAAAATTCTAGTTGAGCCTCTGAACAGAGGTCTGAGCTGTATACAGGCAAAATATTATTCTAATCGAAGCATTTTTCACAAAAGGAGAAGATATGGAATATAGATTGTTCTAAGTTAATATTTTGCCAAAATATTGTATTTAAACAAAGGTTTTTTTGTCAAAATGTATTTAAAACTGTTTTATGCATATATTCTAATCTAAGTGACACTAAATATAATGAAAATTATCCATTTATGCGCTTTTGAAAATTACGGTTCCAAACCTAGTCGGATACCTTAATTCACTTTGATTATTAAAAAAAAACCCGCTGATACTTAATTCATTTTATTTACCCACTTAAAGAGAATGCAATTGCAACTGCATCTTTTAATTTTTAAAAAAGCGCTGCGCCGTCAAATTTTGCAATGAGCTGACCCAATATTGTGTCAACTCCCGGATCCAACTAATTAGAGTGCTCAGATTAATAAATTATGTTATTAAATAACTTTTGCGAACCATCCTTGATACAAATAAGTACGTAAACTGAGGTCCTTTGGGTTGAGAACGATTTTCTCTGCAATAACTTTAGCGTGTGTGTTGTCGATAATTTAATGTGTCAGTATCTATATTTTTGATATTACGTGTCATCAAGAATCATCAAAAAACAATTATATTCGCAATCAATATATTGTCATGAATTTCTTTTGGTCACAGCTGCATCAAAACTATAAGAAGCTACGATTTTCATCACTCACAATCCGAGATTCGAAACATACACACGCACATGTAACTAAACTGCTGCAAATTAAATTTCTTATAACTTATAATATAAGTCCTCAAGTTAGTATGGTGTAGAAGATTGGAGAGTGAGGTGCCACCGCAGATGCCAACCTTGTCACTTAAATGAGGTTGCAATTTTTGAGGTTCGCTCAAATAACACTCGAGTTATCTTAGATTGAGACATTAGTAAAAGAATAAATCGAATCATATATGTGTGATGTTGCAATAAAAAGAAATATTTACTCTGTTTGTGTTCATTTAAGTACATATAAATATTAGTTCTATCATATACGTTTAAAGTAAATCTGTGGAACAATAAATTCCTTTACCCAAGTGCGACGTGATACGTTTGGCTCACCAGTTGTATATTCAAACACAATTATTTATTATTTTATAACAAATATATTTACTTCGTATTAAGGTATCCGACTACGTTCGAAACCGTTATTTTAAAAAAATGCATAAATGGATAATTTTCATGATATTTAGTGTCATTTAGATTAGAATACATGCATAATATTATTTTAATGATATTTTGACAAAAAGAATTTATTTAAATACAATATTTTGGCAAAAAATTAACTTAGAATAAACTTTTTTCAAAATGTTCTCCTTTTATAAGAAATGCTTCTAAAATAATAATATTTCGCTTATATAAAGCAAAGACTTCTCCCCAGAGTCTGAACTATTTTTTTTTTTTTGAAAAAATCACACTATTTTCAGAGTTACACCCAATTGAAATAATTATCCAAGTTTTGTTCTTAAAATCCCCTCTGTTGTCGTAAAACATGAATAAACTCACTTCTAAGTTATATATTTAAAAAAATTCTAGTTGAGCCTCTGTACAGAGGTCTGAGCTATATACATGCAAAATATTATTCTAATCGAAGCATTTTTCACAAAAGGAGAATATTTTGAATATTGCTCATTCTATGTTAATTTTTTGTCAAAATATTGTATTTAAATATTTTTTTGTCAAAATGTCCTTAAAATAATTTAATATAATTTTTTTAATCTAAGTAACACTAAATATCATAAATTTTTTGTATTTATACGTTTTTGAAAAATCCAAGTTCCGAACGTATTCGGATACCTTAAAATATGATTGCCAAAGATTTTTTATATTTTGAAATATCTAATTATACTTATTATTTTTTAATTTAAAATTTTGCAAAAACTGCATGAAACTTAAATCAATGAGAAGCAGAGATATACAAAAGTGAATATATATTTATTTGAAACATAATAATAACTAAGGCATGCATCATTCAAGCAAAAATAGTATAATTATATGTACACATTTTTCAACAGATTAAAATTGTAGCATCATAAAAGAGGAATGATAGGAGGGATAGACTACTTAAAGGAGGAATGATAAACCTGCGAAATCGCATAAAATGGAGAAATGCTGGGGTTTGGCAACTGTTATCTTTTGAACGCATTTTAAAGGATCTGGAGAGAAAAACGGCACCCTAAATCGTATTTGAATTTAATGCTATGCAGCAGCGTGTTTTACATTTAAATAATCATTTGTATGTTTGGATCAATGTTATGCCTCCAATAAGAAGCAAAAAGGATTTCCAGTATAAGTAGGAATTCGATAGCTGTAGGATAGCTTTGAAACTTTACACACATATTAATACTATACAACCATGTATTTAATTGTCGTTGTCATGTGTTTCATCCTTGGATACATACGAAAGACGAGAGATAGATGAATAGAAATACACAACACAATCACAGATGAATGTAGACTTTATTACAAACGATGATCCCAGCATATAACAAAAATTGTGTGTTGCTTTTCATTCGAAACTGGAATCCATTTCAGGCGAAAATCCGACTTCTTTTCCCGAAGATACATCCATGACTTATTCGAAATTCAAAGCCGAGCCCCCTCGATTACAAACCGAAAGACTTATCCCCCATAATGCCTGGGTGGCTACGTATTTAATGAAATAATTATTTATTTAAAAGTATTCATTTAAATTTTAAGGTTTGAAAATGTTTTTGAATTTTTATCATTTTGAAGCTTTTTACATGTCTCCATATAAATAATACACCCTTATCAAAATTTTCAAAAAATGCTCTGATTAAAATAATGATAGCAATATGATAAATGCATTAAAAATAATGTCATTTTTTAAACAATACAAGAAAAAAATCCTTAAATATAATCATTTTTAACATTACGGGTATAAGTTGCATGGTACGCGAAGCGACCTCGAAAAAAGTGAAGTAAGGGAGAATCCCAGAATATAAACACGAAAAACCCAGAGAAAGAAAATAAAGCAGAAGTTCCTCTAGGCAATTTCAATGCACATACACAAAGCCATATACATACACATATATACACGCATATGTAATCATCAAGAAGAAAAACAAAGTCCAAAAATTTAAATAAAGATGATCCCAAAGAGCATTCAAGCGAAAAATGGACCTAAAAAACTCACTATAATATTGATGTAAGATTAGACTAGGGAGGCAAGAGAGCATTCAATAATAGAAAACTAAAAAATAAAAATGTGATACCATATTCCATCGACTATATTCCGGACTGAAATAACTTCACCTTTTCTGATACATTCTCTTTAATAGAAGAAAGTCTTTATTTCCGCAGGGTAGTTGACATTTTTGGCCTCTTGTCATGTTGAATTGACGCCGTCATCTGACAAAGCTTCGGGCTAGCTGAGGTTTGAATTAGGTGACCTCAATCCGATGGGTACACAGAATAAAAAGAAAGATGACAAAAAATAAGCACCAGAAAAGAATTGTACGTTGATGAATAGAATTGTATGAAGGTGATGTTGAAGATAAAAGTTATGATCTTAGTAAAAGAACTATATAGGAAATGAGTTAGTTTTGAAACTTTAAAAGCGAGTTGAATCCAAAAACGTTTAAAAAAGGGAAATATTATTTATTTTTTACATATGAGTGTAACATATATCTAAATTGAATTTCAGAAATCTTCCAGTACTTTAGATGTATTTATTTAGTAAAATAAAATAATGGATATTTCGTACAATTTATAAGATATGTATAATGGTATTTTATATATATTTTTCATTATAAATATTATAACTTACCAATAATTATAAAATATATATATATAATGATAAATCCTACTTATTCATATTCATCATATATATTATAACATACCTATAATGAATATTTCGTTTAATCAAATTATAATGTAACTATTTACTTCATATGAAAATTAAGGTAAATTGTAAATATTTTTTTGAAAAATTATTAGCGTAAGTAACTTTAGTATATATAGGTAGAATTTATGTACATGTAAGTATTTGAGGATGGAAAAACAAGAAAATATATGATTATTCTCTAAACATACGTAAAATTCTTTAATATAGTGAAATAAATTAAAACATTGTGACACTTTTCTAATTTATGTGCGAATAAGCAAACGAAAATCGTTCTGATGAACGAATATCAAGAGGAGGATATTCACCAAACATATATGTTTGGAACGTAGAAGTACCGCTTTAATACACTCTATAGCACAAAACGTGATGCACCAAAAGAGGAGTTTCCGAAAGGGGGGATACTTCGTATGCACATGCCTTATGATAGGAAATGCAAATGATTAATTTTGGTGATAAATAACTGACTAGCTGAGATCCAGAACAATTAAATTAAGCATTCAGAAGGTGTATGAAATAGTGGACATTTCAGTGCAATATATTTCATACTTTCATCGTGAATGAGGCTCCATTGAACTTCAGGAAAGAGTACCAAAATCTCGTATATGAATTCGCGATTACTATGAGCGGATTTCACGTTTTGACAGAAAAGGAGGCTGGTGGTCAAATAACAGAATCACTCGACATTTGTGTCGAAGGGATGCTACAATTCTATAATGTTGTGACGGGCTCATCGCGATTTCCACTAAAACTCCTTTTGGGTTTCTTCGGAGCCACAATGGCAAATCTTTCCAACCAACTCAAGTAGCGAAGCGTGGAATATGCAAATTAAGCATCTTACAAATAGTAGAAGTCTTACGTGTTCGGTGTGGATATAGGAAGTGAATATACGAGGTCTAGGATTACAAGAGTTAAAACTTAAGTGAGAGGAATTCCCACATCCAGGATTTAATCTATCCGTAAAAGCACGTTCTTCAAGTTAAAGGTGGATACCATTCCACACGAGTAAAAGGGACGTCAGATAGGATTCAAGCAAATTGCTGCTTACCCAAGATAGAGCGGTAAGAACATCTAATTAAACTACTAAGAACTGTGTATTTATTGAGATTAAGATTAGTCGGTAAAGTTAGACATAGTGGTCAGTTACGCGATTATTTGGCAATACGTATTGTGTGTCTCTTCACCTCAGATTCACTTGATTTGAATATTAATATTATAATAGTATATTGTTTAAGTTAAGATCTTAATAAAGAGATATTAAGATTATGGAAACGTCTGGCTCTTCATTTACTCCCACATCTCTAGGTCACAAGGCTAATATAGAAGTAAGGCAGACCCCACGGGCCTTACAAAGTTAGCAAGAATGGGTCAACTGTGGCGTAGTAAATAGAGTCAGAGGAAGATAGTGGTCGACCGAGAACAACAAAGACACGTTGAGAACATGATCATCTGATTAAAGCTCCCAGCCCCTAACAGGACCGTATCAAGGATTTGACCTAGAAATAGGACAACAATGAACGTAATGATTATTAATGGTAGACTCCATATCATCTGGTTACCAGTTTGCATGGTAAATCACCAGGCTTGCACACCTGTGTGTGCAAACCTGGTGATTTCCTTTACGCTGTTTATTAACTTTTGAAATTCTCTGCTTGCATCTTCGATATTTTTGACGTGAATAACTCTTTAAATTTGCTTCCATAGGGGGAGGTAATTGAAAAAAACGAATGATAACGAAATCGGGGGATACAGTGTGGTGTTGCAGCAACATATCTATCATCTCTATCCAAATTTCAACCCTGGATAGCTAAATGATCAAAAAATTTACTACGCTAAGTAAGGACTGTGACTCGTCGCACGTGGTGGAGAAGGGAATGCCGCCATTTTGAGATAATTTTGCTGCGTATCGAGATTTTTATTTAGTGCAACTTTTGACTCGAAGAAGATACGACGTTCGTTTTAGTTTCAATCTACAGCTCTCATCAAAATCTATCGATTGTATATAATACATGAGTGTAAAATAGTGACAATGCATATAATAAGGTGTTAAAATAAAAAAAAAGTATTATCAAAATTATATAATGGTGGCCTAAACGCGTCAACAGGCCGAGTCCAAATATAGAAATCGTATACTATTGGAAAGGACTTCTCATGAGCAATTAAATGGTACCACTAAAACACCATAAGACCGAATCAAGCAGTGCCGGGAACGTAAAAGAAGCAATGCGACCGAGCGGATCAACGACGGTACCAGTAATCTGCAGCTGGGACAGTTGAAATTATGTAAGCTTCTAAATCGCGATACCGGACTGTGTAGGCATTGATTGTGTGTGATCACCGTTTATGAAGACACACTGGGCAGCAGCTAGCACACGTTTCACTACGGCGTTTGCCAACAATCCATTCGGACATAAGTGTGATGTGTGTGATCGTCTATGGTTTCTGTGCTCATTGAAGCCAACAAAAGAAAAACAATTACCGCTGCTTAATAATACTTTCCCTGAAGAGCGTGTGGCTGACTTTAAACTGTGCGCTAAGTGTAAAAACCCACTAGACTCGTACAAAGTTCCCACGTTGTCACATTTGAACGTATTGTGTATCCACCTAAGCAACACGGGGTACCCGCATTAGATCCGATTAGTGTATGTCTTGTATCACCGGGACTGTCATTCATGCAGATACGTCAGTTGTGACGCCGTTAATGTACCCGTGGATGGGGCACAATAGTGCAGCATCTACAGCGTCAATTGGACGATGATTGGACATTCAATGTTAACATAAAGAACATGATACATAAATCTACGTATCTGCGTGGTCAAAACGTCAATGGTAAAAGCTTCGCTATACAATTCTTACTTGGCCAACCATTGTATAAGCATTACAAGCTTACAGTACACTGGAATTCATTTCATGCTAACACAATAACCAATTATGTGGCAGCCAATGTCATAGGTAAGGATGCGATCGAGCATCTACAGTGTGACAGAAGTGCAGCGGAGTCGGAGGCTCTGCTTGCATGGTAAAATTTAGCAATCAGCGAAACTAGGATTGAAATTTCCATGTCAGTGTATGTGCCTGGTTTTGATATGAGATCATATTGTAATACTTCTCTCTAAGATTAGACAAATTGCAACTACATCATCGGATGACGTGTCGCCATCATCAAGTCGCAAAGCCGGTGGAGTTGCCATATATCGAAACATCAATAGATTCACTGATTGTAATAGAGTTAACAGTGACGTTTCAAAAATTATTTGGGAATGAAAGACGCAAAAGCTGGTTATGTCTCTCTAGTAAACGTATATGTTAATAGCATCTTCAAATTCTTACCCGAGTGTGTGTACATCCATCTGGGCACAGCCTTAGTAGAAATTAAACTCATTGTATTTCCCTCACCTTTAAAATATTCCAAAAACATCGCAAAATTTATACCCGATTACGATCCTGATCTTACTACATCAATTATGATAGTCGGAAACGTTAATGTTAATGTCTCACAAGACCGCTCATTGCCCAACTTCATGCTCAGCGAGTTCAATTTGTCTTACATCGAAACTTCTCCAACAACTTTAGGTAATACCTGCATTGATTAAACGTTTATCAGAAATCTCTATGTACCTTGTATGCTATTTTTGTTGTACTTTTCGTATCAGAAACATATAATTAATAAGGATATATTAAAACGCTGCAATTATTTGTTTGCTTGATTTCTTTCCTGAACCCGCTGAAAGGAAATAGTTGTCATCATAGACAAAAAACTTGGAAACTCGGAGGACTTCTTAGTGTTCAAATATGATTATGACATACAAAGATAATAAAATATTTTATATAAAACTATTACTCATTACGTGACGTATTCACGTACAACACACGGCCGTGTCCATGACACAGCGACACCCTCTTTTTCTCTGGCTTCTTCTCATATCTCATTTTTGTCTTTGATCATATCTTCAAATTATTTTTCTAATATTTCCTTTATACCAACAAGAAATGAAATGCTAAGTGTTATGTTTCTAAATATTCTTCTAACTGATAAAACATGTTTAACTCTTTCATGCTTGTTAGTACATATGTTGTACTGCTAATTCCTTTTCGTTTATTGTGTGGTGATACATACAACGTGCCCCTTGTTTGAATGCCTCATAAATCGATGCTAGATGGTACATTCTCTGAGCCACCCCAGATGTCAATTCCTAGCAGTTACTCAAGTTCCAAACAGATGTCAGAAGCTAATTGTATGCAATGGGCTTATGTAGTAGTTCATTCTTTGACCAGCTATGAGTCTGTTGATTAGTAATTTTTGGAAGTGTGGCTGTCTTGTATTTTTAAGTGTAAATGAAAGTGCGTCTTATGGTATTTGATACAAATCAGATATGTATATACATTATGCAACTAAATAAGTCAATATTACAATAATTAGTACCTCACATGGGGGAATTGCTAGTATGAAAATATGAATCCAAAAATATATCACCATGCTATTAAAGGACATCTTCTTTACATATAAAAAAATTAATTCCGCTTATTTTTGCACAATAATGGACATGTTTATAGTGCCGGATAAATGCCGCTCTGTTGTAAGTTACATTTTTTAAAAAAAAAATAATTATACCAATTAAATAATAATAAATACAAAATAATACAAATATCCTCCATGAACTATAGCTCGTGTTCAGGAAAAAATAAATACAACTAATATACTTCTTATATATGTTGACTAAATGAAAACTAAGTAAATAATGTCTAGAAAAGTATATTTAAAATTAAAACTAAAACATTATGTAAATTAGGACTGCACTAAAATTAAGCTTACAGCATTAGATTATAGAAAATTGTAGATGCTTTAATATATAGGATGAATAACATTAAAAGATAAAGATGTGAATTTATTTATTTCCCAACTATAAAATCATAGAATGGACGAGTTGTATCTGCAAAGTTCCATTGACTTGCGGGGGAAAGTCATGTTTCCAGAACTATAATGCTGCTTAAAACGTAGTGGTACAAAATGTGTACCATCTATTTTGTAAAACTTTGGACACCCTTTATTTGAAAAAACTGTTTAATATTACTAATATGTACCAGATTTTATTCAAGAATTATATTTTTGGGAGTTTTATCTAAAATATATTTGTAATTATTTCCCTCTAGGGCATTCTTTTAGTCAAAAATTCAGCACATGAAAGAGTCTAATCTGATTAGGTTGAATCTGATATTGGCAGTTTTGTAACGCTGGATGAATATTATTTGATTTCAATTTGTCTGTTTCCCTACGGTATTCCTAATAGTTAGTTTGATATAATCAATTTCCTCATTTTGATAATAAATCTGAAATTTTTTGATATACCATTGCCTATAATATTTCTGAAAGCATTTCCAAAAGTAAATAGCCATGGTAGCTTAGTGATAAAAATCATGGACTCTTGGCTGTCATGCCATGGGTTCGAGCCAATTTCCGTTGAAGATCTACTATGCCGATGTACTCAAACTTCCTCCTTGTGGTGTGATGTGGAAATTAGGAGAGGGGGTGCCAGCTCAGGTATCATTTCCTCCTCACTTGATCATGGTTAAAAATTATGGAGTCCGTTGCCCATAATACCTTGTACAGTTTATAGTGGGACGTAAATGTATCTCTCTAACTCACACAAACGTGAAAAGTAAAATTTATCTATTACAGCTTGGTTTTGACGTAGATTAAAAGAATAAACCCAAGTACATTTGGAAAATAATATGTATTGCAAGGAAATTATGATTATAATTTTATTTGAAGATGATAGTGGAACTATATATAAATTCAATATGATATGTACTTAGGGAGATATCTTCCTTTGTAATAGGATTTCATAAACCTTCATTTATCCTATGCACCTTATTTACTAGTATGCAGTTAAAGTAATATTTTCTACTCATTTTTTGTAATTCTAAAGAAGTAAGTGCTACATTTGACAAAATTATCAGTTTTAGTAATACATAAATTACATCTAAAGGGAACATTTTTAACTATAATTATTTGTATAAGTTGAAGTACTACCACAATTCTAGTATCATTTTTTCTCTTGTAAAAGGAATTATTCTCAGCTACAAAATTTTAATTAGTTAAATTTCCAGAAGCAGTTTTATCGAATGAAAATACTGTTATACTATTATTTTCTTTTAGCTGAAAAATAACAAGTTTTAGCGTTATTTCATTATTTGATATAAATATTATAGGACTCCTTCTTAAACAATATACATATTGCATTAATTTTCCTGGCCTTTGCCTTATTGAAATCTTCCAAAAAAAAAAGAAAGAACCACCTAATAATCTGAGGAGTTCATTATTTCTTACACAGTTTTTGAAAAGCTGTACACTTATTTATAATTTAAACTTCAATCTTTTCGATATTTTCTAAACATGATTAGAGCTTTGATAACTGTCAAACTTCCACTTCATATCTTGAATGTTTTACAACTTGGGAATTAGTTTTCTTGCTCATGTTATACAATAGGGTTAAAATTTGTTACCATTGGATTGTTGAAAAATAATGGCATCATTGCAAAACTAGCTGGCATCAGTACGTTTTATTTGAGCTTCACATCTCCTAAAAATTATGCATTATAGGGTTTTCTGTCTGATACATATGCTGAATGCTTTCCCTATTCTAAGCAAAATACCGTGTATTCGCGAAATAAGCCATTTAATATTTTAGTAATAATTGAGTAATATCTCTAAAGTAGCCAGTTAGGCAAAAAAAAAACTTATCCGTGCAACAATTTAGGGTTTGAGTTGATAGCTGAGGTCTTAGAAATAAAATTCTTAGCAATCCCACTTTCTCAATAACATCTCCAAAACTTTAATCTTTCTTTTCGGAAATTTACATTTATTTAAAGTGAATTTTAAACCATATTCAAATGCAGTTTGAAATACTCTGGGGGCTTAAACCACTCAGCCTCATCAACAAAGGGTAAAATGATATCATCCATACAGAATTAAAAAAAAATGTCCTATTTAAGAAAAACATGAAATGCATCATTAATGCATCCTTCGAAAATACATGGGTGATTGTAAAGATTAAACGAACTTTATTTTACTCATAACGTCGACCATGAGTCACAAATGAACTGAATTCTTATTATTCTGTCGTATTTAAACATGGAAGTTTTTAATGCAATTGTTGAAAATATTTTCCCTGGATTACATTGCTCAAAGACCTCTTTGATCACGGATAATGCATTTTTACATTTAATTTATGATAATCTATAAACAGATCTCATTTTCACTTCTTTTTTTGTTTCATAGCAACAATCAGAACAAATATGTAATCAAGTCCGATATATATATATATATATATATATATATATATATATATATATATATATATATATATATATATATATATATATATATAGTAGTGACTTAATAATAAATAACGTATTTGGGCCTTTGAATTTTGTTTTCCGGGAAATAAAATCGTCTAGACTTTTGAGTTGGAGTTATATCATATTTCAATGCAATATTTTTCCTGAGCTTCGTGTTCATATTTTTATTGCTCATGCTAAATCGACTAATAACATAAACATCTCATTCTGCGCAAGCCACTCTTCTGCTTGCCTGATTCCAATATGAGTAGTGGTTTCTTTGCTAAGCATTTCTTATAAATTGACAAATATAACTAGTTCACACGATGATTTAAGTATTTCAGTTTTCCGTAAATTGGCATTTAATCTTACTACAAATCGCTCATATGTTTCCCATGGTAATTTTATCACATTTAAAAAAATATTCAAACATATCGGAAGCGAGTTAGCAATTAGGGAGTTATGTTTATCATAGAGTCTTATGATTCTTCACCCTAAAGAAGCAATAAAGCATCTTCCGTTTTTTCTAAAAGAATATTAATTACATATAATATTTGAAATTTTAATACTTCGTTTATTTTTTAATAGCAAATGCTTGTTCCAAAAAATGGTAATGTTTATTATATATTTTACTTTTTATGGATCAAGAAAAGTTAGTGTTTTTTAACACTTTTTATTAAATTTTCAACACTAATCACTAATTTCAATTTGTTCTCTTGGCTATTAAATTTAAGATTCAAATATTGTTTAATACTTTATTTGTCTGAAATTATGTGAAATTTTTAACTTACACAAAATAAGTTTACATTCATATATATCTTAACGACTCATGTTATTTATTTAGATACATAGATGATTGAATTAGTTTTGCAATTAAATAGAGTATGTTCCTAATTTTAATTTTATCCATACTATTTGAACTTATTAAAAACCAATTATAATATTGAGTCAGCAAACTTTTTGAACCTTTAGTTAAAAGTTGAGAATAATTTGCGAAAATGTAACATTTTTGTCAAAAGAGACTCTTTTGAATTTGATATTGTAAAAATGCCTGTCTGGAATAGCAACCTACACACGTCTATTTTCAGAAATATTCTAATTTATATTAAGAAAATTATGATTTAGTTTATGACAATGTTTTATAAGAAAAATATTATAAAACATTACATCAATAATGCTTCGCCAGTTATCCAGCCAACTATCCAACTAAGTTGTTTTAAAAATATACTCCTTAATAGTTTTAGTTCACAATATCTAACATTTTAGAGAAAATAATAAATTTAAAAAACTCGACGAAACTTTTTCGTCTTTCACTTTTTGTAAAACAACTGCGTTATGAAAGAATAAGCATTTTGAATACACAAATATATACATATGTAGAGTCAAAATTCTCTACTAAATAAAGATGAATAATCAATAATCATCAAAATTGAAAAACATTTAAATTGCATGATAAACTAGACATAAGATTTTAGAAAGTATATATTAGAAATTAAATATATATATAATAAAATTTAAAATATAAAAATATATGGATGTTACAGTATTATAAACATTGCTGACTTATGACCCCCTATAAGTCAGTAATGTTTATAATACTGTAGCATCCATATTGTTATATTTTCAATTCTATTATTTTTAATTTATACATGTATATATATACATATACATATACGCCCATGACTTCGCATTTAAAACTTATTTTTATTTATAAGAATAAGAAATTGGATTTCATTTTTAAATTAAAATAATTTTTAAATAGCTTAATTTCAATGTTCTTGAATATATTAATTCTTTAATTGTAATAAACGCTAGAAAATCATACTCACCGTATCTAACTGCATTAAGAAAATAATTATACATAACATAATTTCATAATTCATAAAATAATTAACGTAGAGTGATAACCTTTAACGTTAGAATTTAAAATTTAAATTTTACTTTTACAACAAGAAACATCTTTGTACACTAATTAGTATCAATGATAATACTGAAAGCGAATTTATCTCTTCTGTGAAATCGATTTTGTATCAGAACTCACCGATAATCCAGTGAAATCAACACGAGGCCAAGTGCTATAGTCAATGACTCTTCTCTATGAAGCAAACATTTACTTTCCCTTATTTGCCGATCCGTCGATACCTAATAGAAAGCCCGTTGCAAGGTTCTATTCCATGATTCTACCGTCAGACCAAGAGTACTAGTCAATAGTCAACTGCCTTAAGCATAAGTTACATATGTGCTATAACAGCAGCTTGATTTTCTCATGGTGTTTCATTGGATTTTATGTGTGATCGAAGCGTATCCTAGGGTAATGGTAGGTTATACTGATGCCTGGATTATTATTCACTTACCTATTGCACTAGAAAACCCCTTTTTTTAAATTATTTTTTATGTGTGTAGAAAGGAGTATTGAAATAGATGCTTATGATTTGCTTGAGGTAAATTCTGTCTGACGGTTTCAAAAATGAGATTTAATTTTTAATTCCTTGTTAACCTTTTTTTTTGAAATTTTAGTTAACAAATTTTAACAAAAATAAAATTTTTTTACAAATTTAAATTTTTTTAAAAAATGAGTAGTAAAAATGTTTATAACAAATATCTACGCAGAATGATACTAAACTGTGTTTCTAAAGAATCTTTCATGATTACTTAATAAATAGAGCATTTACCTATTTATAATCAAATTGCTATTCTATATTTACAATAGCTTAGACTTTCTGGATAAAAGTTTTTCTGCATTTGATTAAAAATTTAAAAAAGACTAAATTATATTATATACTTGTATAATTTATGAATCATATCAGGGTACATTTTCTGATTTTTGAAAGTCAAATGCACATGTGAGCAACCTTAATCTGCATTTATGAAAGATATTGTTTGATTAAATTAGAGAGCTGGTTCAGTAAATTATGTTACTGCTTATTGAAACTCTGCTATCAAAGTGATTTAATAAAGTGCATTACTTATTCCGTCTTATAGTTTGAGCTTCAGACTAATAATCTTGACAGCAGAGAGTTTTCTCTAAGCCTAGAGCCTAAATACTTAAGGATTATTATTCTAACATCGAACTCCTGATTCATGTGAAGGACTCAAACAGTGACAGAAATTGAAGCTTGGAGGACAAAATGTTTAATTGGTTCGTTATTCGCTTGAGTCTTTGGGACTAATACATTTGTTATGAGTTTCAATTCCGTATTCATGGCTATCCCGAATTTATTATGAAAACAATTGGAAAGTCTGCAGATAGATTATCACACAATTCTTCAATTACGATTCTATTACTGTGGATGAGGGATTCATTCGGACAGCATAACATAAAGAAAACAGATGAAACAGTGACCTAAGAGCACACAAGAAATATAAACGAGAGAAGGTGCCTTTTTTCAAATCTTATGTATATATATATATATATATAATCCAATATAATTTTTTTTAAATATATAATCATATACATATACATACACACATATATAAATTAATACATATATATATACATATACACAAATATATAAACAAAAATATAAAAATAAACATATAGTTATATACCTAACATAACTAAAATTAGGAAGAAGGCACATAGTATAAAGACAAACTCCTGGCCTTAGGAACCAGGATTGCAGGTTTAAACAAGTTTTGCGGCGCCAACCTTCACCTGTAATTTGTCATACTATGTACCAAGAGGAAAGGAAAAAGAATTATATATGTAGAATTTAAATATTAAAAAATCATTAAACTAAATAACATAGGAACAAAAACATAACCTACTAATTCGGAGTTAAAACGATGGCCAAGAGTGCAGTAACGTGTTCCCGCCAAATAGGGGTGAGAGCAGAACCGCATAAAATTAATTGCGATACGATAATAAGAAATATATATATATATATATATATATATATATATATACTTTTAAAAAAATCATAAAAATAATAATCATATAAAATTATATACTTTTAAAAGAAAATCATAAAAATAATAATCATATAAAAATTAGCGTAAAATATAAAAGAAACTCAAAAAAATATATATTAAAACTATTTTTTTAAGCATGTGGCTATATATATATATATATATATATATATATATATATATATATATATAGTTATATAGTTCAAATTTTCAACGTTTATAAAATACATTTTATTCTTCCATTCATGTTCAAATACCTTTTTTTAAACTTGAAGGGGATGATACTTGAAGGTAATACAGTTTTCTCAAATATTAATTCATTAATTAAATTAAAAAATGAATAAATAGTAACAAACAGAAATAATTCAACAGCATATGTAGAAAGGAAAATCATTCGTTGTTGTCTTGTAGCGCAATGGTTAGCGCTTTAGACTTCTAATCCAAAAGTCGTGGGTTCGAATCCCACCAGGAATAGCCGAATTTCTGAGAATGTAATTTCCTTTCTTTACTATACTATTTTATTAGAATAATTAAATCTAATTAATGTGAATAAATAGAGTAAAAAATAGTCAAACATCATATATAGAATGGAAAATGGAAAATTGCAATTAAAATCGTTTCCTATTTTGTCACTTAATATTGTGATTCTGTCATATGGATACACATATTTATATTAATTGTAATTATTTAATAAAAAGAATCTAAAATAATTTTTTTTTTTTGAGGACCTAAGTAGGAATTGACTTAATTTTTTTCTATTACTTGTTAATTATGATACTTACTCGAATTGACAGCTGATTTAAACTGAATAATTATGAAAATCAAAAAAATGTGGAAATGAAGTGTAAATATATACAAATATTAATCGAATTAAAACTCAATGCTTTTGCTTTGATTTTATAGTGTGATAAAAAATTCTTGCCTTGATTATAAAAATCCATCATAAAGTAAGCATTTAATATAATAATGTAGCTTTTATGTCATGGATAGGTCAGTTTTTGTAGTTTTTTTGTGTGCAGTCTTTGACACTAATGCGTTTTAAGAGAGACTCGGAGGAAAATTTATAAAAAAAAGACAATTTTGTTTGACGAAATGGTTCCGATTCAGGGAAATTCCAATATATGATTTGGTTTCACGAAAGGGAATCACTTACTGATGTCCATAGTAAATTTCAAAGTTGTTATGAAAGTAAATGTCAGTGTGTAAATCAGTAAAGTGGTGGTATGAAATGTCGCAAACAAGCTTTACAAAATTTCTTCATAAACTACTTACGTCACATGCTTATAAAGTTCAAGGCATGTAAAGGAACACTTGATGGGAACTGAAATACTACTTAGACATTATCTGAGTAATCAACAGAGTACACTTTGAGATTTACTAAGGTAAATGGTCTTATAAAAATTTATGATAATACTTACAATATGTCGAAAAATCATACGCCTAATTGTAACAATTTGAATACAATAAATATTTATAATCATGGCAAGACTTTCGGTTCACCCTATACTCTTTATTATAAAAATAATTTTTGCTGAAGTGTTTTTGAGCAATCAAATAATATGTAAAGTAATAGTTAACATATATGTTATAAGAATCTAATAATGTATAAATATGAATGTCTAATTTACTCCCGAAACTGAAAACTAGAAATACTATCCATCAAAATATTCTGAAAACCTTGCATTAAAATTGTAATTCCTGTATTCCTCTACTGAATCTGATGTATCATTCCGCAAGATTATAACTTTAACGGAAGAACGAAGCATACAGTTTCTAACAAATAATAACTTTTCTTGAAAACAAATTAAATAATTAACAAATAGAACACATTTATATGTTACAGAACAATTTCACTAAGGAAAAGCCAATACCAATATTTAATTCAACCTTGTTTTCTTACACATCCCGCACATTCAAATTTGCCAATACTCAACTAAGAACAGTGACTAGGACAGGCTGATTTAATCAGATACTTATTCTAATCCAAGCATTATTCTCTCCTCTCTTTAGAAATTTGAACAAACAGTCAATTAATACGCACATTCTCGACAAATTTTACTCTCCCAGCCAAACAAACTGAAAAATAAGCAACCAAAGCAGACGCTATTCACATCTAGGCGAATCCGATAACTTTCCTCCTTGCTAATTGATATCGAGTGAGGCAGCAATTTAACCAGGAACTCTAATCGAAATAATTCCAGATAGTACTGATAAATAGAATAATATCTCAGGTGAGGAGTGCGTACCCTAGGGGTCTGTGCGAACTCCCTCTGGTCCCACAGGTGTTCTTGTCAAGGGAATGGACCTTCAGGATCAAACACCCCCTCTTGCACCCCTCCGGGAATCTCATCTCTGTGTCAGAAACAAGACGCTTACTTCGAGTCAACTCCCTGAATAAAAGGAATATCGACGGTGGGTGTTCAACCTGTCACCTGATCAAATTCTGCTCTCTCTCTCTCTCCTTTCCTATAGGTTTCCATCTCGTTTTAGTAAGGGATGCAACCCTAAAAACGGAAGAGTAATTGGCCGAAAATGGCTTTTTGCCCCTTACTTCCTTGTGTAAGGATTTCTTTCTGACTACTTTTTTTTATTGTTATTCATTCCGCTTTAGAATTCAGGTGGGAGGTTGGATGACTCATTCGAAATGCAGATGAATTAACTTCCTGCCCCTAAATACTCGAATGGCCCCTACCTGATTCTTTCTCTCCCTTTGAATCAATGATTGAAGGCATTTTTTGTATTGCTATTATTCAAAGTGAGGAGGAGAAGCGTTGATTTTGTTCGATAAATTTTTAATGGAATTAGTAAAAAAAAATAGGTTTGGGTCATATATTAATTGATTTCCTTGAGAGAATGAGTCAGCTTCTAATATCAGTACCAAACAGCAGAAAAACAGTGTTATATCTGTTTTAGTTTGAAATTGAGAGTTATGTATGGTATTTTATCAATAAAAATGATTTTCAAATTTAAAATGCTTAAAGTAAAATAATGTAAATTTCAGATGATTTTATTTAACACGTTATTACTCGGTCAATATCTTTTTCTGCTTTGCATGCTTGTTATAAACCAAATAATTTAAGCTGGGGGGGGGGGGTCGAATTTTGATTAAATATACTTATCACTTTTTCCCATAAAAATTCATCTTTAAAATAAACAAAATAGTGGAACAGACTAAGAGAATTTTCTTAACAATAACTTTGAAGGAAGTGATAACAACGAAATGGAGTTATCGGTTAACATAATCTAGTTTACAGTTCATGAAATAACTAATCTAAGGTTTATTAATGAAAAAAATACATTGAATATATTAATATTAATATTCATGATACCGACACGTGATGAATTTTGTTCGAATGTTCTCGTAAATCACTTATAAGGTTCCAAAATGCATAATTCTCCAGTTAAATGGATCCATTTGATGAATAATATATATACCTTTAGATATTTAAATAGAACCAAAAAGTTTTACAGAATTTTAAGTTGAATGGTGATAAAGATTAATTAACTGCCAGCATTGAATATTTAAAGAAAATCGCTAATATTTATTTAAAGAATTAAAGTATTTCAAAATATTACGACTCAAAACGAAAGCTCAATGTGTGTGGAGTTATAATTAATGAACTAAATATACACTTTAATAATATTTTAATCTGCATTTATATATTATTACCGCCTGTCATAAGAAATTGCTCCTTACATCGTACTTTCAGGTGTAAATCAAGTGCGTCTAGATCAGAGGTCACAAATGTGGTGGTCGACGAAAAAATTTCGATGGCCCCTAGAAAAATGTGGAATATACTCACTTATCACGTTAAGAAAACAGGGACATCGTATACTTTGAAAAAAATCGATTTTTCAATTTTAGTTCTAAAAAATAGTTCTTATTTTTCTGAATCTAAAAATGTATAATACTTATATGTTTGTTGATAAAATAGCCCTAAAAAATGAAAAATGTGTTTCCCCTGTGTTTTATCTATGTAAACGTTCTATAGTGAACAAAATATCTTTTAGTATGTAATGTCTAGTTTTTTAAAAAATAAATTTATACGTGCAAAAAAAATTAAGATTTTCATAATTTTAAGGTTTTTTGATTATTTTAAAGAAATTATGCAATTAATTCGCTAAAAAACTGATTCAGTATGTTTGATATGTTGATGTATATATATGTGTAAATTTTTTTGTATATTCAAAGAATATTTTGTAAGAAATACATGAAAATATGTATTACAAGATCTCGAAAATTATGTTCATGTTAACTAAAACAAAGGGAAAAAAAACATATGAATTTAAAATTACTTTTGTAACTCTAGAAAATGATTAAGGATTATTATTAGTCATATAAAAATAGGCAAGCAAATACTAATCATATGTGAAAATATTGTTTTTTTTTAGTTTTTTCCCTTTTTCTCAAAAGCATATTTTTTTGCATTTCGGTACATTTTTTAAAAAAAACTATTGCACTATATGATTCCAGATTTTTTTATAATTCTATACAAGATACCTATGCATATATAGTGAACCAATTTATTTTCTATTAAGATAGTTCCTAGTTTTTTAAAAATAGTTTTATGCATAAAAAAAGCAGAAAAATAAAAAAAATTCAAATTTCAAAGTTTCATAATTTTTTTAAAGAAACTATACTAACATTTTACTAAAAAAATTGGTTCACTGTATTTTATGTATTGTTTTATATATGTGTAAAAAATATTTTGCTTAAAAAATGGATACTTTTTTAAAAAATGGTACCTAAACACAAGTATATATTACGAGTTCTCAAAAATTATGTATTACTTAAATTGAGTAGTAAAAAAAAAACTTTTGGAGTAAAAAGTTATTTTTGTAGTTCTACAGAATAATTAAATTATCTTTATTAAGAACGTAAGAAATCTAAACTCTATTGGAAATTCCAAATGATATATGTCTCATAAACAAAGAGTCTTAATTTTGGCATTTTACTCTTTCGAGCATGTCCTGGTTCCCTTAAGTTATGTTTAGCCCTCTGGCTGGAACATCATTTTTTTTGCTGCTCTGAGAAACATCCGTCTGACAGACGGGTACGTAAATGTTTTTGAATTTTATTACCTTAAGGACTGTTTTAAATGTCCTTATAGCTCATGAAATTGAGTATGGCTCAAATAAGATGCGTGGGATTAAATAAAGCGCAGAAATATATTTTTATCACTAGAATTGTGACTAGTAATTTTATAAAAACTGATTAAAAATTATTTATATTCATGTAAAAGTAATTAAAAATAATACTACCAAACATGAAAAAAAACTATCGGAATATCCGTGGGATAGATGGTGGTAGATAGGAAAAATAGCACACATCGTGAGTTAAAAAAAATCGCCATGTACCCCACCACGTGATCCTCTCACTGGGTACAGTCCAACTGAAGACGTCAGGGCAGCCCACCCAAAAATCACGCCACAGCGTTATATACAGGCATCAAAGCAAATCATCCCCGTCTGAGAGATGAATGCTCCGGTCAGAGGGTTAAGAAGCATTGATTGCGTTCTTAGATCACAATCATTTTTATAAATATACTTAAAATTCACAAAATCCGATTAGTGGTCCGGGAGATTTAAATTATGAATTTACTGGTCCATGAGGACAAAAGGTTTAGTGACCGCTGGTCTAGATCACAGGCAGGTTGGTTGCAGGGACTCACCAGGTTTCATTGTAATCAGCACACAACCAAAACTGGCTTCAAGGCAGAACAGGCTTCCTTTAGAAAACGCAACAGATTTCAACTCCGTTCTCCAGTGTGAGCCCTAGCTTTACTCCACTGACGATGTATACCGCAGTATTTAGTAACCGATTTATAATGCAGTGGGTGATCGGTTAACGAATACTTTCACTAAAGATTTTTGTGTTCGGATAACGAACACATATTCGGATAACGAACACATATTCGGATAACGAACACTTTCAATAAAAACTTGTTTGTGTTTAGACAACGAACGCATATTCGGAGGTGACCAGGGATACACCCCTGAAATTATGGATGAAATTTTGACAACTGCTAGAGATCTGGAATTGGAGGTGAACGAGGATGACATAGAAGAGCTTATAATGGGGCATTAAGATGAACTGACGACAGAAGAACTCCAAGAAATTTTGAATGGAGAGCCCCAAGAAACACAGCGAAATGTGTCTCCTGAACAAGAGGAAGACGAAAAAGCACCAATGCTGACATCTGCCATTAAAGATCTTTTGAAACAGTGGGCGGATGCCAGAGCAATGGTCTTAGAATGGCATCCAAACCAAGCTGATGTCAGTAGGGTTGGGGATCTTTACAACAACAATGCTATTAATTACTTCTGGAAAATCCTGAAGAAGAGAGAGAAGCAATCGACATTGGACATGTTCTTCAACGCTCCATAAGCAAAAAATGAAAAGGGCTGATTAATTTGCAAGAGTATATGTATGTATTATTTTTTTAAAAACTTACTAAGAATTTATACATTTTTTAAAATTTAATTTTTAGGGTCTCCAGAACGAATTAATCTATTTCACATAGAAGTCTATGTTGAATCGTTGATCGGTTAACGAACAATTCGGATAGCGAACATAGTCTTGGAACGGAATATGTTCGTTAACCGACCACCCACTGTAGTTCGGCGTGTTACTGTGCTGTCAACTGCAGCTCTAATTTCTGTTGCAGACTCAATACGATGTTCCTCAGTCATTCTCCGAACATTGTGGTCTTCCTTGTCCTTGTCAGCAGTGCCACATGGCACCCGGAACCCGTTCTTTTTGATACAGTATCTTCGTTTGAGCTTTGCTGCCAACAATCCTGCTCAGTAGATAATTATTACAGGCCAATCTGTAATATCGGGGAAAGAAAATCCATCTGTCCTTAACTTTTTATATGACCTCGTTTGAACTGAATTGACTTTTGCTAGTGGCTTCGTGGTCTTAAGGCATTCTAACTTACTACCTCCACTCACTACGGGTAATCACAACGATAAATAGTTCTCTCGAGTTTTACAGCGATTTTTAAAGTAATTTTGATTTTAATGCTCATCGTGGTGCTACTCGTTCCACATTTATGTGGCTAGCACGAAATGGGAACAGACCTCGTCTTTCAGCTGTATAAACACACCTACCAATTTCGTCGATCTAGTAAAACTCCTTCTTGATGTGTTGGGGTCATCCTTCCCTCTGTATACATACATTTAGAATATTCCAAACAAGTATATTCGTAAACTTCCCAAGAATTCGTTTCGTTGAACACATGTCATAAAATAAAACAACAGAAAAGAGAAGTTATGTGTTTCGATGTTTTTGATAAGTGTATAGTTCACAACATTTGTGTAGTAAATTGCTTTTACATATACATGTAGTATTGCTAATCATAACATCATTTATCCCTTTCTCTAATTGCTATGTATTAGAAGTAGCAATACATAAACACATACTTAAGCAAGCTGCACATACATAATAAAATCAAATGTTTTTCAAAATTTTTGTATAATAATTTATCTATTTTGAAGGAAATTAACTGCGTGATAAAAACTGAAATATTTTTTAAAGCTTTATTTCGTTTTATAAAACGTAAACTTTTAAAGAAATATCCTTCATAAACATTTTATAATTCTGAACTTTTTCGTCATTTGTGACGGAAGAGGATATAGTTTAAGCAGATTCTCTATTCATCTTGACCAAAGTAAATGAGAGGTATCCTTAATAGAAATCCGATAAAAATATATTTTAATAATATAATTTGTCCTGTGATCCTTTGCTGAAATTTTTCCCAGCTGGATTTGAATATGTTTCTCAATTGGGTTTACTGAAAAGCTTCTAATGAGCAATTTCCTTTTAATCTCACGTGCTCATGGTAGCTTAGGGGGCAAGGTAGCAGACTCGTGGCTGGTGTGTCATGAGTTCGAGTTTAGTACCGCTGTGAAGACTCGCCATGCAGAGGGGGAAGATGCACGTTAAATGTGTTGAAACTCAAACGTCCTCCCGTTGAGTAAAAGTTAAGAAATGGATGTGCCAGAACAGATGTGTCATCCGCGTCGCCTAAGTATGGTTCACACAAATTTACTATTTTCGTTGCTAAAAGCCATCGAGTAGCTGAATAGTGCGACGTTAATATTCCCATCACTCACCCCGCACCCCAATCTTACTCATAAACAGTTACAGAGCTGTCCCGTAGAACTTTCTAAATTTTCCCTGTTCTTCGTTATCCTTCTTCATATATATCAATGTTCTTATTTGTACATATTAAGGCTGCTTTCTCATAGAGAGTTTCTTATCCCAAACCCAAACAACCTTATAAGAGTAGCCCAAGAGGCTAATTAAGAGAAACACGCGTAAGAACCAGCTCATATGCATTCCATTTAAATTTTTAAAAAATACTTCATTTGTTATAAATGTAAATATAATATACTAGTATCATGATATTTGAGTTTTATGCAGGTTAAAATTATTGAAACCGAAAAATATAGCAAACAGAATGTAACACATACATTGTGGCAAAAACATCGTATAGTATGCATTTTTGTATAGTAGGCATAATTAAAAAAACATTAAGAAAATTCTGTTATTACTTTAAATTAGATAATATTAATTACCTTAATATGTTAGTAAAGTAATTAATTTAACCTTTCTAAAACACGGAAACCATATTTTAAACACTGAATACACTAGAATTTCCTTGATTAATTATCAGTCGGGAGAAAGTATACTATTAATTACTATGCACGATCTTTCTTAAGCTTATAGTAAATACACATAGCAAAGCCATTATACCTCAAAAAAGAATCATCATCTGAGTTTTAATCAGTTAATGTAGTAAACATCACCAGTGCGAAGAAGTATCAATTTACTAATGGCTATATGTATGATTTATTCGTAAGGATTATAGTTCTTGAACTCGTATTCATTTTATTATGCTATTTTTTTATACCCTTTAACGAGTTATGTTTTCAAGGAAACTTAATGCGTCTGTGAAATTTCAGAAATGCAGCTGCAATTGTTCTGTAGTTGAAGAAATCCAGCAATACCAAGTAGTTTATTGTTAAACAATAAAACGCTTTCTTTGAAATATAAACTGTTGTCATTTACCAGGTAGCAGATATACAAAATTTACCCAAATGAATTGCCAAGTTATCAACAAGAGTCAAATTAAGAACTGTATTTAGCAAGTAAACATAACTCAATACTTGATATGTATTTATAAAATTCTGCACTTTAAGAGGACTTGGTACCCTAAAAATCACAAACCTATTGTTTTTTTTTATTTTCATTTAATCTTATTCTTTGCATTATTATCTTTCGATAGATATATCACTTGTGCATGTCGAAAAGTTAGAAGTCGAATAAAACTTCATTTGAAAACAAATTAGGCAATTCAGCCACACCCATGTTTCAGAAAAAAGCTAAAAAATGCGTTATGATAAAAAAAATCTATTTTATAAATAGAAATAATAATTATAAAAAAGAATGTGTAGTATTAAAAGCAGAATATTTCCGAGGCAATACATACAATCATTTTTTTTCTTTGTGAAATTTGTGCATGTAAAATTTTTAAATTAAGGCATTTCATATTAATAATTTTATAATTTCAGTTCTTATTCCTGATATATTTTTCATACAAACGTAATACTTTAATATTATAAGAAGAAAAACAGCTTAAATTTCTGTCGTGACAGAAAAACAATTTTTTTAACGTTTTTCTTGAGTTTTCTTGCGCAATTAGTACTCTCTAAAAGTTGATCATTTATAAAAATTTGTGGGTTGAAAAAATATGAAAATGTAATTATTTTAAAGAAAAACGTATAAGTAATATCTTAAAGTGGTATTTTAAGTTTATTTAAGCTTATAATAATTATTTTTTCAGAATTATAAACTTTAAACCTATTTTTCTCAGTTTGTGTTTTTCGAAACCTTAGTGCATTCAAAATGCTACTCCTTCGACAATTATTTACCAATCACTTCCATTTTTTTCTTGCGTGTTGAAAATAAAGCATGTAATAAAATTAGGGATCCATTTTGCTATAAACTAAATACTTTTTTTTAAAAAAAATAAAATGTAAGACATGTTGGCTTTTTCGTTGATTTTTAGCCTGTATATCAACATTTTATTTTTTTTCTCCAAAACGAATGACGTTATTCTAAAATCGATCCCTAAAGTTGTTTAGAACATCCATAAGAATATTATAAAAAAATTTCAGGTCAAAAAATCAATTTTTACAATAGGAGTAGGATTTTAAAATGTTCCCAATTTTCTTAAAAAAATTTAAATTTTTAAAATTGTGTGAATAATATATGAAAATTTTCATCTGGTAACATTTTCTTGAATAGAAACATTGTATAAAATGCTAAAACATAATTTTTAAATACGTAAATAAAGAAGTTTGCTCAAAGGGTACCAAGTCGCCTTAAGAACAGATTATGCTGTATGAGATTAATATCGCCCAGTGGTTCAGTGGTAGCGTTTCGTGCTTCCACGCCACACGTCTGGGTCTCAAATCCTGGAATGGGCAAGGTCGAATTAGACTTTCAGCCCTTCAATGGGTCGATAAATGAGTACCAGGTTTGCTTGGGAGCTAAACAATGGGGGTTATGCGTCAGACCTGACCGGAACATCTGCTCATGTATCTCAGCTCCCAAGTTCACGCATACTGAGATCTGCACAGTAAACCTTGGTCCTCATGAGCTGGTGCACCACTGAGTTTAGAGGTTAGTATCAAGATAAATGAATACAGAATTCTCAAATGGAATTTTGCATTTATGCAGAATAATACTGTCTGATTTATTTATTTATTTTAAAAAGTTTTTCATTATATTAAAATACACATTTACTTGAAACGTAGGAAATACGTATTGGTGAAATATATATTGAACAATTAAAAATTTTCCTATCATAGCAATCTTTGAAATGAGATTTTTTGTTGTTTTTTATCGATTATATATAAATGAAAGATTAATATTACATTTCATTGAGCTTACTTGAAAAAAAAATTTGGAAATTTGAATTTTTTCAACTTTGACACTTTTTTTACGACTCATATCTGCCTTTCAATAAACATATAATAGGAATAAATTATTTGATTTACCCAGAAACTGAAAGAAAAAACATTAGCATGCAATCTGATTTTAAGTTTTTTCCCCACTTCCTATTTAAATTTAAATTGAAAATCTACTTCGCGAACTTTTCACTCGTTCGTCTTTTCTTTTATTGAATATTTCCTTCGTGTGGTATTTATTGCGGTCTAATTGTGATTATTTTCTTGATGTAAGATCACTCCCTTGATGCAAAATGAATAAATTAACACTCACATTAGTTTTAATTAACTCATTAAGAAAAATAATTTATTAGATGAATGAATTTGCATATTAGTGAGTTAACTAATTACTTTACAACAGGGGTCTTCAACCCGTGGGCCACGAAAGACTCTCTGAAGGAATTTTAGTGGCCCTTTACTTAAATTTGAGGCAATTTTTTTTAAAAAAATTGCATTGTGTGCTTTTCGTCGTAATAAACGCCATTTCTTCTGTTATTCTTGATGTTTAAAATATTCCACTGACGTGTTTGATATCCACTTGAGATAAAGTTTGCTAAAAATGACGAATTTTTCAACAATTTTACAACATCTCAAATAATTTTAAGCATAAAAAGTCTGTCTTTGCCCAATATGTTAGAAACTTTCCAAAAAAAGGTGGACTCATCTTTAAAAGGTTTACAAAGTATTTTAATTTGACTTTCATTTAACTTTCTTTGAAACCGATATATATATATAACGTAGCCTATATATATCGTATATACATATATATATATATATATATATATATATATATATATATATATATATATATATATATATATATATATATATATATATATATATATATATATATATACATATATATATATATATATATACATATATATATATATATACATATATATATATATATATATATACATATATATATATATATATATATATATATATATATATATATATATATATATATATATATATATATATATATATATATACATATATATATATATATATATATATATATATATATATATATATATATACAAATATGTAATCACCATCTTTTCTTTTAGAATCAGTTGTAGTCTTGTAAAACAAATCTCCCTTTTTTTATAAATTTCCAGACTACTGTACCTTTTAACAGTCGTGTGGCCCGCGAATCACTGTGTACTTATTAATTTAGCTCTCGAGTATAAAAAGTGGAAGACTCCTTCTATACATAGAGGGACGAACAATTATTTTCATTCATAAATAAAGATAAATTATTAACTCTTTATCTACCACATTATGATTTACTGCAGTTTTTGAATCACTACATTGAAAATTAAGGGATATGCATAAAGAAAAACTCAACTTTGGGAAGATTAATCCATTACAGCCAGTGTTTATCAAACTGTGGGGCGCGCCCCCTGGGGGGCGTGATAACCCTACGAGGGGGGTGCGAGCATATCAAAAATAAAAGATTTAAAAATAATTAATTTACTGGAATGAATTAAAACAAAATATTTTCACACATAATAAAAAATGCACTTTTATTCTGATGTAATTTATAGGCGCGCGCGCGCGCGATATTAAAACCACAAAAATAAAAACTTCTTCAATACCTAATTACCTATCTTTGATCCTATAATCAAATAAAAAAACTTTTATTTGATTTGCTGTAAACCCATGATGAAAATTTTTTTTTACTAGGATTTCTGTTTAAACCTAACATACAACTCTTTCAGAGATAAAACAGATCCTAGACGCAGAATCGAAAAAATTTAGGAACATAAAAAATTCATCACTGTCATTATTTTTGAAATACTGCACATTATAGCTGTAATCTGTCTAACTTTCTAAGTTATTGGTACAGTTAGTTATGACCCCTCTCTTATGTGTTTGTTTCTCATTTAGGAAAGTTGTAAGTAATGTATTTCTCTGTTACGCCTTTTTCCACGCAAAAGAGTTCTATGATATTTGGAAAACCACGGAGAGCGCACACACACATTTTTTGAAGAATTACTTGGCCAAGACTTATTTTTACGAGTATTCTATATATATAAAGCATAACGCGAAAAACGTTTTACACAATTTCATATAATCATAATGAATACACTTTTTACCCGGAAATGGTCGCCCGGGACGCACAGATTACGAAATCGTAGATTCTGGCAAAACTGTTTAATTGTTACCAAAGAAAAATTGAAAAGTCCTTGAAAGTAGGTAAGTAAACTTTCTTTTAATTAAATTATTCACTGGTATCACGATTTGTATGGTGTACAATAAAATAATTATAAAAAAAGGATTAGGGTGACTCAATAACCACGCTCGACCGCATCGAGTGCATGCCTGCTCCTAGGTTAAAACATGTTGAAGTCTTTTCGCTATAAATATTAAAAATAATACAGTTATTCTTCATCGGAATTTTATATTATTTTCATTATTTAACATTAAATATAAATGCTAATTATGTGAGGCTTAAAATTACCTTTCGCTTGAAACTAATTATAATTTGAGCAACCATTTTTTTAAAAAATCATTTTACATTTTTGTAAACATTGTCGAGCATTTGGCTTAGCACTCCTTACAATTCAGCTATTATATCAATAATGTTTTATTTTCTTATAAATGAACTCGGGCAAAGAGCGGGCACTTCAGCCGGTATACCTTTAATGTATCAGTGCCGCACAGAGTATTTTATAACTAATCAATTAATACTAAATTAAGAACAAGTTTAATAAGTATTAACGACTTCCATGGGCTTGTCTTTCAAAGCAAAGTTTTTATAAGGAATACTTATGATTAGAAATTCACCCTCTGAGTTCTTTTTCTATATTTAGCAGATATCTATATTTGTCTTTTAAGCAGCCACCGCATTTTGCAATATGTTCAATTTAAAAATTAGAGAAAGGAAAAATAACTAAATAATTATTCTATTATTTAATTTATTTTTTTTGCTTAAAAGTAGTACACAGAATTTTAATACTTATGTTACTAATTTGTATGATTTATTTTTAAGATCGCCTAATGTAGCTTTAGCGTCAAAGTGCATTATTATTGCATTCAGTACATTGTTAATGTATAAGGGGGGCGCGATAAAAATTGTGATCAAAACGGAGGGGGGCGCCAGTATTAAAAGTTTGAGAAGCACTGCATTATAGCTAATTAATTAATTAAAGATATTCAAGTGTAAAATTAATTATATACACTGTTCACTTAAAATAAATAGTCAAATCATTTTTTAAAATATTCATAAACATCCAAAAAAATAGGACACCTTTTGACATCAACTATTTTTTCGGAACAAAAATGACAATCTTCGCAATCCGCTGAAAACGCAATTTCTGCTATAAAACTATTCGCATTCCCCGTTAAAATACTCTTCATAGAACCCGTGCTGCCATATATCTTGGAAGAATGGCTTTAAAAAAATATTCCTGCCAAGTATCGTCAGAATATTTGTAAAAATAGTTATTTTATGTAATTTTAAAGAGAATGGTTCTTATAAGTACCGTCGGAAGATAAAGGGTTAATTACATCATACTATTTATATATGATTCTTAAACTCGCAGGGAATACAAGTTTAATTCGTCCATTTAAACGAAATAGAAGCCTATTTTTGTTTGGAAGTCTGTATACTTTACATCTCACTATCACTTCTAAAAGAACTTTGTCTTAATTCTAAAACATTTACATGGCTTTGAAATATTGTTTCACAAAAGCAAGTTTAGTAAGTAGACTGCGAAAAGAATGCGTGTGTAACGTTTTTCACTAAGCTTCCGTTGGCTTCCTGTATTCTTTGAATTCAGTTGCTGAATAATGCAAGTCAATATGTTTTCACCTAGGACACTTTTCTTTGAGAAAATTGTTCTATTTTATTTCCCACTTTTTTTCTCTCACTACAACATTTTACTTTCTCTCTCTTTTGGAACCGTTAAAATATCTTCACATTTTCTTTCCAAAAATTTACATAAAGAACTCTGCTTCTGTTTTATTACATTTATCAGTGTCAAGTTTATATCCTTACAGTTTTTTTCTTACATTCGATACAGAAGAATATCTAAAAAATATGCACATTTTTTTAAGTTCCTTATATTTACTTTGGAGTATAGTAGAAGGTTTATTTTGTAAAGCAATTTTCTTCCAAGCGTTATTTAAATCTTTTTTCTTAAATGCTATAACCCTTGTTGCTTATATATATATATATATATATATATATATATATATATATATATATATATATATATATATATATATTGTAACAAGAAAATAAATTGTAAAATTTAAGCGCAATAAGGTATACTTTATTCTGGGTTTTCTGAAAAAGAAAATATTTATTAAATAAACTATACGGGCGTTATATTAAAGTAGATAATACTTGTGCAAAAGATTTAAGATTTGTATCAGTTAAAATTAGTTTAGGTGTTTATAATTGGAAAGTTCCCTCAATGAAAAATTTAATTTTTTCTTCAGGAATACAGAATGTATTTATTTATTTACTTTTTTTGCTTAGTGCTTAAAGTGTGAAGTACTTATATAACGAAATCAATAATCTCAGTCTAACATCACTTTGTGTGGCAAATAATGGAAAGACTTCAGTTAATTGATGAATTCATCCCTTTATGATAAAAATAAGTTTTGCTTTATTAGTCTTTAAAACAACTGATACGTAAATTACTACGTTTTTTTAAGCTTCATATTTAAAGTTTTAAGATTTAATGATAACACATCTTAATGCGCTACATTTTACTTCCTATAAACTTATAAAGTATCATATGTTGACATCAGTTAAACGTATTGATACAGAATCAATACTATTGGAAATAAGTTGTAAAATCTTTTGCTTACAAATGTGTTAATTCATATTTTTTTTAAAAAAAAATCGTTAACTATTTTGGATTATAAAATCAGGAAATACAAAAGTGCGTTTTTAGCGTCACACTCTAAAGAAGTACTAGGGATATTAGCGGATGTCGTAATTTTGAAGTAAGTGAGAACGTATGTAATATATATATTTATATATATAATTATAGATATTTAACGTACATCGTTTCCCTTTGTAAGGTATGTTTTCAGTGGTACTAGATTCGAACTCATGACACGCCAGGCACGAATCCGTTACATTGATCACAAAGCTACCGAGGGCAGGTCAAGTGAGGAAGACGACACTTGAGCTCCGGAATCCCACTCTCCTAACATCCACACCATTCAAACATGAGTACTATGAACCGAGATAGATTCAATATGAATTAGCTATTCAACACAGTGGGACGTCAGGGACAACAGGTCTCTGTTCCGCGAATCCGCAACATTGGCTCAAGTTCAAGACCTTGGCCATAAAGCTACCGTTGTCATAGAAAAAGTACGAGATTGACGGTTGGAAATAATTCAACCCAATTTACATTTGAAAAATAAAACGTATTGACCAAGATTGCAAAAAATCATACGCTTACAATGAAAAAAAATTCATATACTTAACGAATGTTAAGTTAAATAGTGCGGGAAAATAAGAATCTTAATTTTTTTAACCGTCATAGATAACACATTTTTCAAATTTCATAATTTATTATTTTTTATATCATTTTAAAGATTCATTTGTGCGTGTTTGATCCAGATAAAGATAATGTTTATTTATCTCACATTTGCATATGTGTCCAGAAGTATATTATGCATGTTGAAAAGAGTTAATCACCAAAAGGTGAACATGATTTGAAAAACGAATTTTTCTGCCCAAGAGGAACGAAATAATGTCGTGTTAAAACCGGAAATTACTTGACAGTTACAGTGATTGCCTACTACCTGCTAAAGTAAAGCGCCAAAATAATGCTAATGACTCCCCTTAGACTAAAATGGAAATAGCACTGAAATTATCCGTTGTGGGATATTACGAAAAACGACGCGTAATTGGCCTTGAAAGATAAGAAGATGGTTTGTCACAACGAACGCTTGTCCTTATCGGAAATTACACTTAGTACCACACAGCTTCATTGGCAAGAGTATTTAAGTCTTAATTAGGGTTTCAGAATAGGGCATGTGTGTTTTTCCAATCAGACCTTTTTTGAAGATTTTTTTTCTCCTTTTTCTTGCGATTTTGTGGTTTCCCGGACTTTGAGTAGCGTAATTAATGTAACGACTTGCAGTTAGAGAGCTGATCATGAAGAGAAAATCATAAGGATTAACAATTTCTTTTCTTCATTTTCTCCTATACCTAATTGGATCTTAAACCAACACGTATAAAAGTGATTCTATATATTGTTCTATATATATGGTCATATATTAACACTCTTCTGCCCGTAAAAAATATTAAATTCTGATGTAGCAAACTCAAATAAGATCGAAAATAAGTTTAAAACATGTATTTTATATGTGTTAATTATATATATATATATATATATATATATATATGTTTAAAAAAACTGGCTAGTATATTTTCTAAATAATTTATTTCGAACACGAAATTGTAATATATAATTTATAGTTTGTTCTGGGAAGTCATGTAACATTTAAAGCCTTTAAGAAAGAAGCATTTAAATAATTAATTATATGCATTCAAATGATTTTTAAGAGGGAATTTTAGATTTTACGAAAAATTTTATTTCCCACTGATGCGAATTCTGAAAGTCGTTAAAAGACTAATATGCTTTCAATCAGTGTAACGCATATAAGGGAAGAAAGAAATATAAAAACCAATATAAAAGTAAACGTAATTTAAAAATTCATTAAGCATACTTTTCTAAACTAAATTAATTTACTCTTGCTCCATCCATACATTCTATAGTTTAACCCAATGCCGCCTATTTGGAGGTAAATTTAAAGTGATTTCAATTAGATGATTTTCGGATCCTCAGAATTTAATGTGTCACTTTAAATCTAAAAAAATTTGACCTTAAATTACTTTGATCGCAAACTTATTAGTATTTTTCAATGATAATTAAAGTACTTTTTTTCTACAATTGTATAACCAAGGTTTTACGCTTATTGCGTAATCCAGGCTTAAAAAGCTCTAAATTCTTCATAAAAAATATTTTTGTTATTTTTTATTATCTTTTTTGTTATTGCTGAATGTATTTTAGTTCTAACTCCATCGAAAAGTCACACATTTATATATAGATCTCACAAGTTTATTATTAATTATCTTTGTCTACCTTCTCTCTATCTCACTCACTTTGAAACGATAGAATATGATTTAATTTAATGGGACAAGTTTGGGTTTTAGGTTTTTTATGGTTTGGAAGCAAAGTAAGATACATATATTATATTTCTTATCTCTTACCTTTAATCGTATCTTTGTGGTGACGGTAGCCTAGTTGTTATGGTCTCGATCATGTGGAGGACGTGTCTCAGGATCGGATGCTGTTACTTCAGAAGACCCTTTGTGTAGAGGGGGCTGATCCACGTTAAATCTGTCGAACGCAATGTCCTTCCATTGCCTGGTGTAGTAATTTGGAGAGGGTTACTCGTCGCTTAACCGAGGTTCAAAGTTTCGAGGTTCGTCACAAATAGTCCTAGTGGCGCTTTGTAAAGTGGCATTAATGAACTCTCACTTATTCTTCGTTACGTTTCTTTAAATGATAATTTATAAAATGTCTGATAAATACTACATTTTAAATATACATTACTAGAAATCTGAATTATCATGTGAAGTTGACACACAGGGAGAATTTCGATGATTTGTCATCTTCAATTATGATGCGTTACCTAGTAAAGGATCTTTAAAATACAATCAAACTTCTTGTCGTAAAATTTGCTAATTTCAACTTTATTTTAAAGAGAAAAACAATTCAATCAAAAAATAAGCAAAAATCACTAGTTAGTATTTCTGCTAAAAACTTAAGGGAGAAATGCAATCTCGGATAGTTTTTGAAAATTGTGTTCTTAAAAAAGAAGCTCTCCGAGAAATTATCTTTTTTATTATCTTTCTTAAAAAGGTTTTATGAAAGTCTCTCAGGAGAAGGAATTTTACATTTTCTTCGTGACTCAAAAACCGCTGCAATAGCATTTTTTTTCAACGTTAATAAAAAAGATCCTATCGCAACATGTTTTAGCTAACTCATTTGCATATTGAGTATTTTACCGATAGCATACAGCTCTGAAATTTTTTGGAGATAATCAAAAATGACCATGTCATCAAAATAGCCAAAAACTTTGAACTTCCAGTTTCTTTCATTCTTTTTCTTAAAACAAGGTATTTTACCCAGAAACATTTTTCCTTTAATTTAAAAATCCAATATTTTTATCATGATTATACTCCGTGTTATATGTGCATATAAATACAAATTATTGGATAAATTAGTATTAAGTTAAATTTTAATTGTATGCGCACTCTTTGCTGCAATAATTACTCAATTTCTAAAACGCTTAGATAACATAAAGATCTATTTTTCTGTTGAGTTGTTTTCTTTTATCCATGCTTTTAGAAAAGGGAATTTAAGATATGATCTTGTGTATGTTTTCTCTGTCAGAACTCTCTTAAGAATTTCTTTAACTATCTAAATATCTCATAAAAAGGAAAACAAAACCTTAACACTCTCTACACAGTGTAGTTTAACTTCTTATATGATTAGAGTCTTTTCATTGATTCATTAAGAAATGCAACGTTCACAAAGTTTATTGATAACATTTCATAAAGGTTATTCACCAAATTATTTTCTGAATTATGGTGACTATTATAACTATTATAATTCCAGAATTCTTTAAAATGCAGATCCTCAGGAAAAACAAAATAGATTTTTTCATTCATTTAAATGGTTTCACAGACCGCGTCAATTAGAATTATGAAACAAAAGCCGATTAACAATTAGTTTGTCTCAACTTCCTTAACTTTAGTCTACGGAACAGATCATTGTCGACATTGTAGAGTGTCGATACCTTTTTTAGTAAATAGTGTAATTCAAAGAACCGAACTTTTTTTTCTCAACTGCGTTCAATAATGTAGCTTTGTATTAAATTAAAAAATGCAGATCGCTTCAGCCTTTTGTATGTTCAGATAAACAATTTGAAAAATGAACATGAGCTTACTGGAAGAGGTCAAATCAATAGAACAGAACAAAATGTCTTGCAAAGTACACAATTAAAAATAAGAATAAGCTTTATAGTCTTATCAATCATTAGACAGTTCCTAATAACTGGTCGGAGTGTCCCGGGTTTGATTCCTGATACCACTGAAAAACCGCGAAGTAGATGGGCCGATGAACGTTAAATCTGTCGAGGATCAATGTCATCTCGTTCGTGTGGTGGGGTAATTTGAAGAGGTAAGGGACAAGTGTTTTCACGCCACTTTGTGAAGATCCCCTTGGATCTCACTTTGAGAACGAGAATAATTTGGAGTCAGATAAGAGCCAGTAGCCATTTTTAAAAATAACTTTCTTTATTTGGTTATCTTTTCCAAGTAGAATCAAAGACTTTTATTAACAAATATATCTAAATAGTTATATGAGGTTTAAAAAGGGACTTTCCTTTAAATAAACTTAAATATTTAATGATCCAATTAATTAACAATTAGAATATCGATCACGCAGAGATTACCGCGGTAAGAGATCCCAGAATTATATTCAATGATGTTCCTATTGAACATTTAACTTTAATCTCACTCCTAATATAAAACTTTAATTATAAATCAATATTTACCACACTGCAGCTCGGCTCCTCCTGAGATTTATCCACCTAGAAATCTTCAATAATAAATCTCTAACTTCACCGTTATACCTTCCTGCTTCAATCTCTCTCTCCTACTGCTTTTTACTTTACTATTCCGTTTGACTTAAATACTTTATCTAATCTGCATAACAAGGAATCCTGTCTCTTTTTTGGAGCTGATTGGAAATAGGTAGGGGAATTAAATTTCCCTAAAAAAGACGACTCAGAAGGTTAGTGATAAAGTTCCGTATAGGTTTGTCACAACTTGATCAAAGCTCAAAATTACGAGGATCGTCACCAATAGCCTTCGTGGTAGCCGCGGTGATCTAGTGATTAAGTTCATGGATTCATGGCTGGCTTCTCATGAGTTCGAGCCTGTGCTACTGAAGACCTACCGTGTAGAGGGGGCAGTTGCATGTTAAATCTGTCGAGGCTGAAACATGCTTCCGAATGAGTGAGTGAGGGAATATTAACGTCGCACTGTTCAGCTACACGACGGCTTTTGGCGACGGACCACGTAATTTTGAACCATGGTCAAGTGACGTAGTTAACATCTGAGCTGACACTCCCTCTCCTAACTACCACACTACACCTACGGGAGGTCGATTCAGCTCTCGACAGATTTAACGTGCATCGCTTCCCTACACGGCGGGTCTTTAGTGGTACTGGGCTCGAACTCATGATATACCTGCCATGATCCGATACCTTGACCACTGGGCTACCGCAGCCCTAATCCTATCGAAGGTGAAGTGCGGGAGTTAGGAGAAGGACTTGCCAGCTTAGGCATCACATCTTTATCAATTTACCATGATTTACAATTACGAGGTCCGTTTCTGATAACCCTCGTTCAGCCTTATAGTGCGATGTTTACCCCTTAACTGCCACCGACGTATACATCCGTCTCGCTTAACCAATGCGTTAAGTGCCCCGGATGGATATATCCGTCTTTCTGAAATACGACCCCTTCATTTGCGCTGGTATCAGTAAATCTTTTCCGAAGGCTTTGGGATGCAATAAAAGGACTTTGAAAATGTTTGCGAAGGGTTTACTTATTCCAGGGAGAAATTTGCTTGTTTGTGCCTTTTCCCTCTCCCTCAGCCAACCGCGTTCGCGCATCTATGTGAAAAACGGTGGTACTGGGGAGCGAATCGCGTACCGTTTTTAATTGGTAGTTAAGTGGTTATAATGTAACTCTTCCTCTTTCTCGTAACCCTCACGTGTTGCTTTCTAGTGTGATGTAAACATAACTCTCGCTCACTTAATCGAGATTTATTCTGAATGGTGCTTCTCCTTTTGTATGTATAAAACATAATTTAATTAGGATGTTCGCAATTTTTTCAATAACAGGTTTCGTACCTTTCTTTATTTTTCAAACAGATTATTATTAATTTTTCCTAAAACTCGGCAATGTGGAAGTATAAGCTATTTATGGATTAATCAGATAAGTTATTTGATTTTATCTGGAGACAAAAAATTACCACTACTTTTTTTTAAACCAAATTAATCACCAAGAAATGTCATTGGCCGTTAACATCACATCAGTGTAATAAAACCTGGTGATTAAATCCATGTCCTAAATACTCTTTGATTAAAAACCATGCCCTGAATACTAAGTACATTAGTCACGCGTAGTAGTCGTTATCGGAATGCAATTAATTTCATCAGACTACTTGGCCGGATGTCACGTTCTAGGACAGAAAAAAGTACTGCACGAGAAATGACAGAAAAATTATTGGTCTTCGCAACTGATACTGGAAAGAGATTACCTTATTAGGTTAACGTAATGTGTTGATGTGACTAGTTAATAGTGACAGTTTTCATTTTCTTTCAATTAAGGTTTTATAAAGTTCTTTTTCCGTCTCTGCAATCGTTGGGGTTATAAACATTTTAGTATCAAAACATAGGAATTAAGTCAAACTTATTATAAATCAAATAATTTATTTTGAAAAAAGGGATTATTTATTGCTCAATCGCGTGCTTGGAAAATTCGTGCATAACCTACTAACAAAAAAATACAATAGTAATACGAATTCGGTCACTTTCGTTTGATTTATTACTCATCACCTGTGTGTTGTATATAGCTCGTAACGTATTAGAATATTTAAATTAGGATAGCATCCACATGACTGTGTCATTAATTTCCTATTGAATAGTGTACATTCATAAAATATTGTTTAGTCATATTAAAATATCAAAGGCAAGATAGACCAGTGTATGTCTGCAAAATTTAGCATAATTGATAGAACGCTGTGTAAAATTATGCAAGTAACTTGTGCTTGTTAATAATGTCTGTTTAAATTTATGTGAATTATGTCTATAACTCAAATACACTATTTTTTCTTATTAAAATATTTCATACATTTAAATATTGGAGCACTTTTCGAAAGACGTGTGTTCTAACTTTTAAAATTTAATTACTATATAGTGATGAGAGATTTAATCATAGAAAACTCAGATGTGATAAAAATTGGATGCGGAGTTGATCCTGTACTCCCTAAAATATTTTTATAAATAAATTCGAATAATTGCAAAATGATAACAAATTATTCAAATCAGAAAAATGTTTTGAAACTTTTTTAAACTTTGAGATTTGTAAACTTGAAACAATAGAACTTGTACATTTAAACCTAAAATAAACTTATAATCTAATTTAATGCATTATATATTTTTTATTTCATTTAACTGCACAGAACATTTCATGCCATACTGTTAAGGCCCACACAATCCTAAATACTTTCTTTCAAAGAAATTTAGTATCTTGGACAATTTTTAAATTGAACTGAACGTCAATTTTATACCCAGTAAAAATAGTTTTATACGAAATATTCTTAAGAGCAAATCCATTATGCTGCTGGAATGCATAATCTTAAATTGCAAATGAATTTAATTTACATGCTATATGATTAAAAATTTTAATATTATACTTATATAAAATTGAACGAAAATATTTTTACTGGAACGATAATAACCGATGTTATTAATCTGTAACTAAAGATTTTAGAAAATACATTATGGTATACATATCCAAAAAAATTAATATCCCTATAGTGAAAAACGCGATTTTGCCTACATTCTGAAGTCCTAACGGTAAAACAGTTCAATCTCAAATCTCCCTATTATTGAGTTGAAATGTTGTTTTTGATTGGTCGCAATATGAAACAACACTGTATGAGTGCAATACACTGTTTTATTCCATCTAGTATAAATCCTGTAAATTACGAAAGCTATTCCCGTTACTGACCTCATATATATCGAAACTTCAGTGAGTACAAATAGTGACAGCTGTCCCAATTCTTTTAAGCACTAAAAAGACATCTTTGATGACCCAACCGTAAGTGGCCTTAACAGCAAAATTATCGTCGACCATGGCTGATATTTTCACCGTAAATGTGGCAGATTGCCTCAATTCTTCCGTCAATGTCGCTACTTCAACCTTTCATGCTTTCCATTTTTACGACTATGGATTTGTGCGCGCCGCGAACCCAATCCTCGACAGTATATTTTATTAGACGGAAAACCATTCTTTACAGCTTAGGATACCTCTTAAAATAAGACCTTATAGTAAGTAATCCTTCTTTTTATTGTTTCCGGAACACGATTTTGCAAAGATTTGTTCAGTCTGTCAGAGAGAAGGATATCTCTCTCAGGAAAGGCTGGATATTTTTAAGATGGGCTCACGAATTTTAAGGCATAAGTGTAGAAATAAATGTAAACCAATGAAGTTATCCTGCTATATTTTTATATAGCGCCATCTCATTTATATAAGTTATAAATAGAATTAAATTTAATAAATAAATACGCTATTTTATTGTATTTCGTCCTGAAATAAATCTAGTGTGCTTATTTTTATCATGCTCATAAAATATTTTCAATTTACTTATATGTATATTATCTTAAATATCACTCCAATATGTTTTAGGATTCTCTTCTCTAGTGTTTCTAAAGAGCTGTTGATATATTTTTTGTTGAACTGTTTAAACCTCATTTTTATTGATGCTACGATGATCGACAGAGTGCAATACAGATTTACTGAAAGTAGAGTTTGTATGTGTGATGAAACTCAAAAGGGGATAAAATCAGACGCGTGGAATTAAATATGCTGAAACTAAGAGGATGACGGTATTTGAAACTTGAAGAGGAAGTATTTATTTTGCTTACCAAAAATATTAATAAAGACAAATACCTTTTTAAATTTTCTTTTATATACTTCCTCCTTTATTTTTAATGTATCAATTTTTCAAATGAGCCATGGAAATACCGGGTTAATCAGCTATATTTATGAAATTGACATAGTTTTTTGTTGTTGTTGCTAAGGCCATTTGTCTGATGACGTGAGGCTGTGATGGGTCTACCCGCGTTCCTTCAACTAATGATCCTCTTGGGGAATATTGGGTCTTTAAAATTAAGAATTAATTCCCCGAAGGAAAAGATGTGAGTATGCAAATTAAGACTTTTATATAAATATTAAACTTTCAAGTTAGAAAGAGAGATGTGTTAGACTGCTAACGGATAGCTGTGATTGATTGAATGTGAAGTGAGGCGTGAGTACTTCATAGCGTATTTGTGTAATATTTAACTTGACAAATTAGTCAATTAAAGATTAAATTGGATTAGGTCACTTGGAAATATAGAAGGTGTATTGTCTTGACGTAGATAAATACAAGTTATTTTGAATATGGCTAATTTTCCTTTCGACTCTCCCATACTAATGGACGTCACAGGGCCACCCTTACAAGGTCCACAAAATTCAACGTGTCAAAGGGCTAGATTTACATCTGCCAATTAGCCGTAGCTTTGAGCCCCATAAGGTGTCAGTACGATTTGGTTCGGCTCCATCCAATTTTTAGGGATAACACTCAGGAGGATGTCAGGGGTCTCCCACCTCTCTTCCCCTTCCATCAACCTCACGAAAGGACTTGGGGCTCGTCGGCTATTTAGAGTACTGCATGCCACAAATGCACTATGCATTTGCAGAAACTCATGGTTTCTCCGGGATTAAAACCCAGATCCTATGGTGCAGCTGTCAGCGTCACTAACCACTATTCAAATAGGCGGTTACTTTTTTTTCATTTATTGAATTGTGGTTTTCTTAAAGTATACATACATATATATATATATATATATATATATAACATACATTTTCCGGAAAACTATTTAAAATATTATTTAAAAATTTAATCACATGAATTTTTTTTTATCCATTTCGATTATTAAACCTTTAACTCACCTATGCAAAGAATGGGAATACTATTACTTCATAATAAAAATAATTTACCTTTATTAGTTCTACAACTATATTTTCTCAGATACGTGAAAGTTAAATTTGGCGATTAGAGGGGAAGTTCAAATTTATATGAAAGAGCAGAATAATCCATTTGAAAATTTGTTAAATTAGAATTTATAATGTTATTTAGCACTTCCTGTGAGTAAAAAGAATTACAAATGGTAGCCTAAATTTTTATTTAAAAACAAAAATATTTATTGAGTGAGTATACTAAAGGATATTATTCAATTATTTGTCGTACGTTTAGTAAAAAAAGTGTGTTTACCTTATAAGAAAATAGTTTTGGATTACATCAAAATACATTCGCGTTATCCATTAAAATAACAAACATATGGTGCTGCATAATAAATTATGCATGGTTAAAAATGTGTGAATATTTTGGATTTTTACAGTGTTTACACATAAAATAATCAAATTACTGCAGTAAAATTTTTACAAAATCTTTACTTCCTAACCTCTTAAGCTTATTAGTGAAAAGTAACTCACTGTTCTTTTTCCAAGTCTTACGCATTATATTATGTATTTACATTTTATAACCTTCCAATTCTTTGAGCTTATTTCCTTTACATTGGTAAATAAATACATAATTTCTCTTTTTATCCATCTTTATGTAATCTTGATCTTTGAATGAAAAGAAAAATTTTTATTTACCATTTTTCCTTTTCTATGGTCTAACCTATTTTTTTTCTTCTGTTTTATGCATTCTGAAAAAAAAGAGCGGTCCATTGCTCACTAAAAATATAAACCTCTAGATAACTGGTCACACTCTCAATAATTACAATATATAGTTCAGAAATACATAAATATAACGTTTAATTATGCTGAAACAAAATAAATTGTATTATCTTAATTGTGTATTATCAATTTGAATATTTGTCTACCATCTCACAAGTATGTTTTCGATCATATACTGCTATGTTGATTGACTGGTATTTAACATCACATTTCGATGCAACATAGAGGTAATTGACAACAAGCCTCGTAGTTTTGAAGCAATGTTAAGTAACCAGAACATAAACGGGTGTCTGACATGACACCCCATTTCAGAACAGCCACTTTACATGGTGGTCATCTTTCTTTGCTTCAGGATTCGAACTTCATACTCGACAGTTACAACGCCGGTTATTATTTCGGAACTATATCCACTCTTGCTTCCAAACATTGCCCAAATGACAAACATTAAAACCAGTTTGTAATGCGAAGTATAGCATTGTTAGAATTACACATAACTAGAGATTGACATTATTAAAATTCTAAATTTATTAGATATAATCATTAAAATCTTATTGAGTATCTTAAATTTTATAAAAAAATGAAGTATCATTATTAAATTTATATTGAAATTACTAATGAACTACTCATAGTAATTAAATACTTATTTACACGAAATTTATCACTTCAATATTCAACTCATTGACTCGTACAACTTATCATACTTAGTTTCGATTTATAACGACTTCTATTCCATACTCATTATCTAAGTCTACGTCTTGGAAATTCATCATTGTCTTCATTAACTCGTCCTTTGGTACAGCCGCTAGCTAACTTAACTGAGTAGTTAATTTCAGATCTTCAACTGTGGGAGAATTTCTGACATAGATTTTCGATTGAAGACGGCCCCGGAGGAAATATCAATCGTCATCAGAACTTTGGAGGAATGAGTAGTGTCTACGTTTGAAGAAAAAAATTTGTCCAGCGACACACATACGTTACCTAATTAAAATGCATTATCTTAATGTGTGAGTATTATTTAATGATTGAACTAATTGGAATGAATCCAGGGTAGCTGCTGAATAATCATATAATTAATTCATTAAATTAGTTCCAATAAATTATGGGAAAGAATTGAATAATTTGAATGTAATGATGTATTATAGCTGTGTTGTTTAATCATAACGACTATGGATAATTTGCTATCTATTTCAAGGCAGATGAAATGTTTAATGAACATCTCAGACATTTACTTTAAAGAATAAAAACTATTCACCCAGTTAGAGCGACAGCTATAAATAAAAAAAATATTTCGCACCATTTGTAAGTACCAGGTGACCCCCCCAAAAGTTAATTAACATTAAAAAATTCAATATTTCCTGGAATAATGAAGGTAGGAAGGTAAAAATTGACATACATACTTAAAAGGACATACGGTATTATTGAAAACCAAAAAAAGTGCAAAAATAGCTAACAGATGGCGTTTTATATAACAAAATAATTAGCAAAACAAATAATTTTTTATCAATACACGATGTTCTTGAAAACAAAATGATCAGCTTGACAGGCGCGATATACATGCAACTTCAGGTAACCCCACAACCAATAATCACACGGATTGAAGCCTAGGAACCTTGAGAGCCGAGCATGATGAAAGTGATTGCTCAGCACGCGATGTTCAACAAACAATGTGCCAAGACATCTTTCATGTCCTTATGGGAATATGATCGTAAACTGCAGTAACATATTTTCCATTCTAAAAGTACAACTTTACTAAAGATGTCTCTTCTGGTAAAGTAACATGCCACAATTACTGGTGCATATGTTTTCTCTCTGACTGCATCTCATTTTATGCATGATTTTCATCCGGCGTCTCTGAAGTTTTGCTGCCTATCTGTTAACTATGTAAGCTTTTTTTTGTTTTCAATAAAACTCCATGCCATTTCAAGCTCATCTCTCAATTTTTACCTCTTTACCTACATTATCGCGTGAATTATTGAATTTTCAAATGTTAAAGGACTTTTGGATCACCTAGTATGTTTCTGTCATTTTTTGACATTATTAACGTGTCGTGATTTTATGTTTAATTGGAAGCCTTAACTAACGAATTAAGGACGTTGCTTTGATTTCTGGGCTTAAAAGATTATAATTTTATTGGAGTATTATAAATTCAATGATGATTACATTTAATCCACTAAATGCCAAGCATATATCAAAAGTAAAAACCGTATTACATCTTACATTACCTTCATTTTTGTATATAAAGAAAGTTTTTCGATTTTGAAAAGATGGCAATTTAATGCATCGACAAGCATTTTATGCTTTCTTGCCCTTCAATATTCATGATCTATGAAGCAAAATGTTCCTTTATTATGTTACAAACTTTTATTTGAGCAGAAACAGGAGGCTATTATGAGTTCAAATTCAAATTCTTTCGTTGTTGAAAGTATCAAAAGCCAATGTAAGTCGATATCAATTATCGTTATCGTTTTTTCTTCTGAAATTTTAGATACACAGAGCTGTCTTTTGTAACTAAAAGAATTAATGAATTTTTATCTAATTATTCACCCATCATGTCATCTGACGTGGAAAATACACACACACACACACACACATATATATATATATATATATATATATATATATATCACAATACATTTTCTATTAAAATATTTTTTAATAATAAAAGAGAAGAAATGCAAATACTTTTAATGAAAAAATAATAAAATACATTCTTACACTACTCAGTGCAAAATTTCAATAATTAACTTATATTTGCTCAACATGATAAGAAATGTTTGGATGTTTTGGGTCAAATTAAGTAATGAAATAACAAACAATGAGGATAGAAAATAATATTAAATGTGAAAATGTCAAATTCACTTTGAAATTGTTGACTATTTTGCATTGTATCCCATTAGTTTAGAAATAGTACATATATCAATAAAATCATGCAGGTTAAAAAGTATTTTAATGTTTACCAAATATATTAATTTTTAAACAAAATAGTTTTAGATAATATAAAAGCAGAAAAAAAACAATTAATTAATTTTGCAATAGATTTGAAATTTCTCATTACAAGTAATGTTTCAATTAGTTTGATTGAATGCATTAATGAAAAATGAGTTAAAACATTGTAATGACAAGTATGTGTCCTTTTTTGTATTTAAGCATTCAAATGAGTTTTGAAGTTAAATCAGTCAAATGAATAATTATTAGTGTACATAATTCTAATGTATATATATATATATATATAAAAGCTTTTCTAGACATAAAATAGCTGGCAGTTTATAAAGACTAATCTATTTTTATGACATTTTTTGACAAATTTGATTGATTGAAGAATTTAATTATCACGCAAAAAGTGAGGTAATATTGTACCAATATTTTTATGAAGCATTCGATTTCACAGAACGTAATTTTAGGTTGTTATTTAATAAACAGTGTTACATGAAACTAATATACCCTGTAATGAATTTTTAATGAAATTTTTAAAATTTAAAATGACATAGCAAATGATTTTGCTATTTTAATCCCGAAATGTTTCAATCTCAAACTCAAATATAAGTTCAAATATAAAGAAATTTCCACATGATGCTGAGAAAAAAATGTGTACATAATTTATATTCCATGCACAATTTTCCCTTTTCGTTTCGATTTTGAAAATATCGTTCCTGCCAAATAAATGCTATAGAGCTCAATGTAGTAAAGCATGGAAATGTCGAGCGCTGAACAAAATAATGCATTGCAAGTTGGCCACGAAATATAGAAGTATCCTGTTTCTTAAGCTATCCCTTTCTCGATCCGTTGTGAATAAAATTTTTCTTCCAGAATCAGAGTTGACCGGAATAGTGTTCTATATCACGATCTTGTATAGACTTCTGCTCAGTCAGGATTCAAATTCGAGTTTTTCGATCTTATTTAGGCGTTTTAGAAGTCCAGGGAGTCCAGCAAAGAAAAGTTTAAAATTCTTTATTTGTCAAAGCTTTCTTTCAAATATTCAAAGCTTGTATTTTTTTAAAGGGACGGTTGTTTTTACGGACGGAAAAGTATCAAAAACAAATTCAACTTACATTAAAATGTCTAAAAAATTGTAGTGGATTTTTGATGCTACAGAGGTTTGAAATATATATTTCTCAGCCGGAGCATGAAATTAAATGGAATATTTTGAGGAAAACTCCGAATAAAAAAAGTGCAATAGCGTAAATATTTGTAAACTGGCATAATTTATACTATATTTGGTAAAAGTTTGTTGCATTTTCATATGGAATGGTTCTTTCTTTAAGATACTATTTTTAAAATTAAATAAGTTCTTATATTCAGATTGATGTTTAGTAAATTGGAATTTTCTGTTATCAATAAAATATTGAATATCATAAGGAATACATTATATTTTTTTAATCTTTGTTTGTTTTTATTTGTAATATATATGCAAATTAATAATTTCATTAACAAAATCTAGCTAAAAAGAGCTATGAACGTATAAAAAAGTACCTCAGAAAGGATTGATGGAAACTTATTTGCTTCTTCATATAGAATATATATACTAGAATTTAGCCGCTCGTTTCGCTGGGTATTTCACGATGTTGTATGAAGATATGTACTGTTTTAATGTTATTGAATTTTATGTCACTGCCTCGAATTTTTAAATTGAAATTTTTTATTTACACTGCTGGCCAAGATAAATGCAACGCCCTGAAGGAAGCATGCAAATAACATAAAATTTACAACATGCATTATTGGAGATAAGATATGTAAATGATTAGAATTTCAGCGCAGACAAACATCCCGAGCGCCTGTGGCGCCACCTCAAATTGCTATTTAAGGCTAAGAGATTTCGACGATTTTAAGTTTGGCAATTGTGTGTTTTCTTGTGGTTTTCTTGTTGTCTTTACTAACGAATCACGCATCTGTCTGCGACACCACGATGGTAGGATTCGAAATTGGAGACACCGTGGAGAGAGGATGCTAAACAGCTGCGTTATGCACCGTCACACTGGTCCTGCACCGGGTATTATGGTATTGGGTGGTATTGGATATCACTTTTGCACTCCTCTAGTACGCATTGCTGTTACTTTAAACAGCCAGCGCTACATCTCCGAGATGTTGGGCCAGCTGTCCTTCCTTACCTTCAGGGATTGGTCACAGCCATATTTCAACAATATAATGCACGACCACACGTGGCACGCATTGTCCAAAGGTTCTTCGTCAATCACCAAATTGAATTGCTTCCCTAGCCAGCTCGCCCTCTGGATCTTTCGCTGATCCAAAACATGTGGTCTATGGTTGCTCAACGATCGACCCAGATTCTACCCCCAGCTGCCCCACCAAATCAACTTTGGCAACGTGTGGAAGCTGCTTGGTCTGCTGTATCCCAAGAACACATCCAAAGTCTCTTTGAATCAATGCCGAGGCGTGTGGCAGCGGTGATCTCCAACAATGGTGGCTACTCTGGCAGGAACCACACTTCACTGAATTCTATAAATTTACTCATTTGGTACTTGGTCAACATGTTATCTACAAACTAAATTTTGTTGTGCTATCTCTTGTCTTTTTTGGTGTTGCATTTACGGAGGTCAACAGTGTATTACTCCTACAACTACTCTTAGGAGCCTATTTCGGCCAAACACATTCTTAGTAGAATTCTACATGCTTGCTAAATTTTATG
>BMAU01019669.1:1017500-1080000 GCA_019973935.1 Trichonephila clavipes
GCGCTCGTACTCATGCTTTTAAACTCTCCCAGTTGCGCAACTAATATGCGCATAGCACACTTAGCCTTGTCTCATTGGCTTCGAAATTTTAATCATTTGCATATCTCTTACCAGACTACATTCTTGCCGAGTTTCGTGATTGTAGCTTGATTTCTTCTGGGTGCATATATTTTTTTGCGACAGAGTGTATATATACATACACACTCACACATATATATGTATATATATATACATACACACACATGTATATGTATATATATACATACACACATACATATATATATATGTATGTATATAAACTATTTACCAATAAGTATTTTACACTTGTGATAAAAGAAATAAACACAATGCATTCATATTCAATATTCAATACTTGGTGGAGCCTCCATCTTAAGCAATTACAGTCTTGACCCTTCTGGGTATGCTTTTCAGAACTTATTGGTTGATTGATTGAATATTAACGTCACACTGTTCAGCTACATGAGGGCTTTTGGCGACGGACCACGTAATTTTGAACCATGGTCAAGTGACGTGGACGACAGCTGAGCTGGCACCCCACTCTACCCCACTCTCCTAACTACAACACCACACCAACGGGAGGACGTTTCAGCCCTCGATAGATTTAACGTGCATCGTTGCCCTACACGGCGTGTCTTTAGTGGTACTGGGCTCGAACTCGTGACAAGGAAAGCCCCGATTTGATACCTATATCACTCGGCTACCGCGGCCTCAGAGGTTATTGGAAGATGGACAAAAGTAATTTCTTACCCTCGGCTTGGAGTAGACATGCAAATTTTTACTGATTTTCTGCGTTTGCTGCATTGTCTTAATTCTGCGATACAATCCTTCTCAGAGGTTTTCTATATGATTCCACTCCAGATTCTATGAAGGCCAGTCCAGTCGGTTCACCCTATTGCCAACGTATCAATCAATTATGTACCCTACAACATGACAAATGACGTAGTCATCCTAATAGTAACAATGATCCAACCCATAAAATTGACACAGCGCGGGAAGCACGTTGTTGTCTAGAAAGGTGCAGTAGAAATCGGTGTTGAGCTTACCATGAATTGAGATCAAGGGTTCCACTCCATACCACGAAAAACATGCTCAGACCATAATTCTACCTGTGCCAAACTTTACTGTACGTATGATGCATTTTGACAAAAGTTATTTTTCCAAGTATATGCAAAACTCAGACTCTGCCATTCAACTGCTAGAGATTGAATTTTGATTCATCACTCCAGAGAACCCATTTTCACTTATCTAAGGTCCAATTTTGAAGATCCTTGCACCATTGCAACCAAGCAGAGTGGATGGATTTTGTAATCAAAGGTTATGTGGGTGGCAGGATGACCATGGACACCAATCAAGTGTGCTTCCTTGCAGATGGCATTTATCAAAACAACAGTCCTGGATACTTGTTGGAATTCATAGAGTATGTGGGTCATCGATTGAGGGTGATATATTTTTCCGAATTACTTTTTTTTATTATCAGTTGGGCTGTACATTGACATTTATATCATTACAGACCTAGCACATTGCCCGGAAGCTAGTATCTCTTTTTAGTGAGGCACCATGTAGGTATATCCCAATTGCAGCAATATAGTTACTACGCCCAGTTTCCTTCCTGGAGGAAAAAACCTGAGCTCTGTCGATGCACAATAGTACTAGCAATTTAATATTGCGAGAACACCCAAGACAAACAGGCACTCAATGGATCTCTTACATGTCATGGATAATGTCGAATTTTTGCGTCATGAAAATGTACCAAGTTGGGCCACGGTCGAAACCTCAGCCTTGGCCTCAAGGCCAGCGCTTAATTTACTACACAACCCAGCCACCGCCAAACAGACATGAGATAAGCAAATTGATAAGAAAGCAGTTTCTTTGAAATAATGCGTATTTTCGTTGAAAACATATAATAAATGATAGTGAATTTAAAATAAGTTTAGATCCAAAAATCGCTTTTAAGTTTATATATTGCTAAATTCTATAATTTCTAAGCTCACAACATATAGTTACGATTATTTTGTAACGTGCAATTGTAAAAAAAAAAAATAAGTAAATATTTCATTAGGGTATCACAATATTTAATTAAAACCTGACATTACGGGTAGAAATTAATACTTGTGTTACCTTGTAATCTTTCTGTGGTGTGATACAACAAACTGCAAAGAAAAAAACATAATCTGAAAGAAGGTTTTACGTATCGCTAACATTTGAAAAACTATATTAATGCTTAAAGGCTGGGTAAATAGAATTTAAGAGGAAAGAAAAAGATGTGAGGTTTGGGATATAAAAGATGCGTTGACCGATAATTAATTACGGATCTCAATTAGCGCTATCCGCTTAGAGTAATCCTTTCAAATTTATCTTGATCATTCAAAGGTTTTTCCTTTCGGCTCCCAATAATAGCGATTAATTCCAGAAGGCCACCATTAATTCCAGCAGGAATCGACAAAAATTGCCGCTAATTAAAATGAAGAATATGGAAGCTAACGGAAAATTCAATTTAATTGCTGTACGCAACAATGCGTCAAAAGCGGCTGATGATTCGATTTTTGAACTATGCTTTTTTTCTTCCAGGGTTAAATGATTTTTAATGTCATTCATTTGGGGGGGATCCTTGTCTAGGAAGACATACTCCTTTACTTATTATGGTTCAGTTATTGGCAAAGCGTTCAATAGGTCGCATTAAATATTTTAATAATTATACTTAAAAAATGGTTGAAAAAAACTTAAACATGTTTAACTATCTTTGACTTTCAAATACGTAAGAATAACTTAATTGTTTATTGATATATATAACGCTGAGGATGAGAATCTTAAAGATTTCTCGGAAACTAACTTAGAAATATTGGAAAACTTTCAGGTGAATCAATATTACTTATTAATTTTTCAAAAACTCCCTTGATGTAGCTTTTCAAATAACACCGGAGTGCATAAAATTGCGCTGGCTGCAATGTTTTATTATTTAATGCTGATAAATCTAGTTTTAATTTTTACGGGTTTTATACTTCCATTTGCTGCATTTTAGTACAAAAAAAACTAATTGAATGATTGTTTATCAACGTCGACCATAGAAGCAATATAAGTGCTATTAATAACATACCCCAATATTTCTCAGCTACACTCAAGTAGCGAAGACGACAGCTGAACAGGCACCTTGCTTTCATACAATTTTGAATCACAGATTTTGGTCTGCAACATTTTTTACGTGCATCAACCCTTCTAAACAAAGGATTTAGTCACATGTTGCTTGATTTCTTAGAATTTAAGAACAACATGAATATTGTAGAAATGACGTCATGACTATAACGTATGTCTTGGTAACAACGATGGCCTTAAGGTATCCGAATACATTGAAATAATCAAATTCGGTCAAAACACTATTTTTTATTTTTATTTTATTGAATATAACTGTCTTTTAACTTTTTACAAAGCATACTTTGCTTTGTTACTAAGCTATCTGGAAGCCAAGTTACTATCAGTTTTATGAAATTAGAAATAGTGGAAGTGGGTCTTTAATCTACCAGGTGGATATTTGAATTGCTCAAAATCCATGACGGCGAGTCTGATTACTCAAAATGGTACAAATGTACTTTTATAAACCTATTTGAACCTGGTATTCATAATAATTTCTAGAGAACGCGTACGAAAACATTGAATGAATATTTTTTTGAATTATGTCCTATTTTTTAAATAATGGTCTCATAAAAAATGTCGCATTTCTTTTAATATTTACTAGATCAGCTCTAAAATTTTATATTTTAATAAAACATTATAATTTTAGTACATTCTCTAGAAAAATACATCTAATTTGTTATAGTAACACTTTTATTGATATCAGTTTATCATTTTTTTCTCTAATTGTTTTGAAGTATTGCTAACATGTTCCTTGTAAATATGATTTTTTAAAACTTTAGATAATTTTATTAAAAATTGTTAGTTGTATATATATAGTTGTATTTTTAAGTATTGATTTCTAAAAAAAGCATTTATAATGTTTTAGAATGCTGTTTTTTACAAAGTACTTTGAACATGTTCGGATAGCTTAACTCACTACCATGTTCACTTGTAGAGACATGGTGAAACAAGCCCATCATTTGATAGATTGATAGATACCGTACTAAGTTGTGACTGCCACTAATGTACCGAGGCCACAAGTGCAGTAGGAAGAAACACCAAATGTAAAGAACGACTTTTATTTAAGTTAGAAGTGGATAAATATATTAACGGTAATGACTGCACCAAGTAGAAGGAAAAAAAATTGTGAATTGTATTAAGGAAAAATATTAATCTGTTTTATTTTGTTTAGTGATGGATCTAATTTGAAAAATATTTACTCTTAATTTTGAGATTTTTTGCATCTTTAATTAGAATTTTTAATCCTTACATTTGTCAAATAGTCTATGTTTGATGTTTTCAATCCTATTAAGACGATTACAAAGTAATTTTGAGAATAATTTTTTAAAAAACCACTTTAAAATGGAATTCTTATGAAAATAATTTTGTCTGCCCTATAAAATAGAAGCACATAACTTTTAAATGTGTTAATCTTTATAAAAGTAAGTCCTAAGTATGTAAAATAACTATTATAATTACGTAACAATAATATATATATATATATATATATATGCGTGTGTGTTTGTGTGAAACGTTTAAATAATTTAAGTTACTGTGCCATACCAGTTGCTCCTATAATTTCTTTCGTTAAAACATAAACTGAATCAAACACGCCACTATTTAAAAGCCATATCTTTACCTCATTTAGCTTTCAGAACACTTAAGCTTTAGTCTTAGAATATGTATTAATAAATGTATTTTGTACACACATATATTATTTAAGCATGCAGTTGTTGTTTCTTCCTCCTTCCATTAGTTTCATTATTTGTTTTATTGATTTATTTGTACATAATTGTCAAATAAGTTAATTATCTTCGAGGAATTAGTTTACCAATCAAATTATACACAAAAGAGTAAGGCATTTTGAGTAAGAAAATGTACAAGCACAACACTAGTTAAATTATTTATGTATACATAAATATATATTGTTATTATTATTATTTGACTTCAATTTGTCCCAATGCACTCATATGTACCAAATCAACTAATTTAAAACAGTTTTTAGAATATAAATTTATTTTTTCCAATCCATTCAGTTTTATATAGGTAAGCATTAATTTTTTTATAGGAAATTTCCATGAAAAATTACTATATTTCTAATAAAAGTATCAAATAATCAAAACATCAAATGTATCATGGAGAAATATTTTTGGGTATACTTTTAATAAATAGTACATTAAGTGTATATACATTTTTTGGTTAGTTTTTTAACATATTGCAAACAATTAGGTGAATGTTTTATAATTGAAAGTATAAATATTATTACTGTATAAAAAATAGTCACATGCTGAGTTAATGTTTTTAGAACATTTGCTTCACATCATACGATATTGTAAGAATCTGTTTTTTCAATAATTATGTATGCTCGTAACGGAAATATATCATGTAAATATTCTTACGAAAAATTCTTATTTTTTTCTCAGTAATTCTTGAGTGTGAGAGAAAAATTCCTTAACATTAAAAGTGGCGTACTGACTTTTCATAAGAAAATGCATACATTGGTAAGCATACGGGTAAAAAGGAAGAAGTAAACTGTTAGGTGAATGGAATGCAGTATGCATGTATATGTAATCATGAACCGCCACTGGGTCAAGATGATTCGATAGGCAAGAAGAAAGAAAGATCTGAAGAGAGAGGAAAATCAAATTTACCAAGTATTGAAATTTGCAGCCAGGATGCAAGTTGTCTCTTATTCCTTTTTGTTGAAAAAGAGAAATTTTATTTTTGCCCGAAAGAATTGGTGAATGTGTTAGCAGAAAAAAATAATAAAAACAGAGACAAGAAAATGATAGAAAAAAAAAGCAAAAAAATGGCCGCTAGTGTTGGCGCCTTTAGGGACGTTCTGTTAGACCTCCAGAAACCAAATTTCTTCTTTCTATTGCAATGTTCCTCGTGCAACCGAAAAATAAGTATTCAGCAATGTTTTCCAAGTGCTTTTTCTACATGGCTGATTTAGGCAGCATTCTGGAATAGTTTGTATACCACGGGAATATAGGGATTTCATTTTGGGGATGTTCTTTTCTGTTCTACTACCATTGCACATAAAGGGGATATTCCACCCATATTTATAATGGGTAGGATTTCCCGTTTATAAGAACAGTGGCTTTTTAGAGCTCTTTAATTCCCATAAAAGCATAAAACCACTTGCTCTCTTGCTGCGACCATTAAAATAAAGCCAAAAATATAGTAAAATATTGTAGAAGAGATTTCACTACAAATTTCAGAGATGAAAAGATAAGTGAATTATTTATTCCGTAAAATGAATAACGGTATTTTAATATTTAGGTGTAAATATAATTGTATTCATTTCTCTCAAAAAATCAAATTTTGTAAATATTATTACGTTGGCTGAAATTATTAAGTAGCCATTTTGATAGATCTTTATAAAATAAAACTTTAAATATATGTACAATATATATTACTAAAAACTAAGAAAAATCTTCAAAATCATTGAAATAAGTGTTTTTTAATGAATAGATTGAAATTTATATATATATAATAGAATATTTATTTATAATGTATTCTTAAATTTTTTAGGAAAGATTGTAGCATGCAAACAAATACGCAGTTATTTGTTTCACTGAATAAAATTATATAGAATACTTAAATTTCATGTTATAATATTTGAGAAGAGGTAATATTGTGAACTCTAACCAATTGTATAAGAGTTTTATTAAAATGACTCTCAAACATTTAAAAATAATTTCTTTTGAAATCATATACATTACTTTAATTAAAAAAATAATATTAATTTTTACTGTTAATTCATCAGCTATATAATTACAAGTAAACTTTAAAAGTAATATGAAAAGTTTTAAGCATAAGTCTACCTACACCATCCAATATTATGAGGGAAAATTTTCTCATTTAAAAATTGACGATGGACAGCATAATATGTATTTAAAACAACCAAATAAAAATAAAGCAGAATTTAACAGAAATTAAAAGAAAAAGAACCTAGATTTTTTTTAAAGAAAACCAATTCTTGTGTAACAATTCAATTCCGTATAAAATTAACATTTTATAAGCTTGAGCTACATCAATAAATTATGTTTAGTTAAGGGAAAAAATACTTCAGAAAAAATGTCATAAAAAGTAAAAATCACATCAACAACCTACGAAATAGTTTTACGCTTTTGATATCGAATTATGCCATTATTTCTTGTACCTAAGTCATCTAAAAATAGAGGTATAAAACGATATTAGGTACAGTAACGCAATAGAAATAAGTTTCTGAAATTTCTTTGCTGAAGCTTAGACTCCGGATTTGTAGCTAAGCAACGAAAATAAAAGTGCCCAAAACAAAAGTTGAGTCTTCAAGAAACAGCCACACTCTTTCCGTCATTCTATCCAATCTTCCCCATTACTGGTAAGATCCTTGTAATTCCTTCCAAGATTCTGGGCCCAAAAGCCAAGTTAAAAAGATAAATTACAGGTAATAGTGAGTGTTATGGCTAGTTAGGAGATTTAATTTACCTGCTCAAATGTCTTCTACACCCAGCTTCACGTCTAAGAGTAAACAAAGAAAAGAAAGATGAATCTTTCATATTACATTTTTATCTTTCTTATCGATCCCGAGGTTTCTATAATTAGTTCGATTTAGTTCAAAAACAAAATTTTGTTTTATTGTAATTTTATATTAGCATTTAGAATTACTAAAAGTAATTGAAATTTATCTAAAGGGTGTTTTTATTAGAGGTATAGAACTTTAAATAGCAATAAAACAACGATGTATTATTCAATTGACATGAATTTTTTTTTATTCGAAAGATAATCTTGTGGCATTACATTTTAAATATGATTTCTGGCATAGGACTGCTACGGCTGGCTCGGATGTAGTCCAATCTGGACGTCCAATTTTCGATGACTTTTTCCAACATTTGTGGCCGTATATCGGCAATAACACGACGAATGTTGTCTTCCAAATGGTCCAAAATAATGGCTTATCCGCATAGACTAATGACTTACCATAGCCCCACAGAAAATAGTCTAGCTGTGTTAAATCACAAGATCTTGGAGGCCAATTCACAGGTCCAAAACGTGAAATTAGGCGGTCACCAAACGTGTCTTTCAATAAATCGATTGTGGCACGAGTTGTGTGACATGTTGCACCGTCTTGTTGGAACCACAGCTCCTGGACATCATGATTGTTCAATTCAGGAATGAAAAAGTTAGTAATCATGGCTCTATACCGATCACCATTGACTGTAACGTTGTGGCCTTCATCGTGTTTGAAGAAGGATACCACCAGCCCATGAAGCGCACCAAACAGTCAGTTTTTCTGGATGTAACGGTGTTTCGACATACACTTGTGGATTAGCTTCACTCCAAATGCGGCAGTTTTGTTTGTTGACGTAGCCATTCAACCAGAAGTGCGCTTCATCGCTAAACAAAATTCGCTTATGAAATTCGGGAACAACGACAATCTCGTTTTGGGCCCATTCGACGAATCTACGCCTTGCTTGATGATCGTTTTGATGAATTGCCAAACCAAACTGAGAATAAATCACTTGACTGCTGTTAAATCGGTCGCCATCTTGGAAAGTAATGCCAATTTAAACTTCTATACCTGGGAAAAAAACACTCTTTATTTTCCTCTTATTTTGGTTTGCTAAAATTGCTAAGGTAAAGTTTCGGTTGTTTTTTATGATTTCAAATTGTTTAATATCAATAATATTTTGCTTACGAATAAGTAAAAAGCAAGAAATATGAGACTAAGAGGGACTATTGTAGTATAATGAAAGAACTGGATAGAGATGCGTTTTACAATTAGAAAAATAATCGAAAGTTATATATGATTAAATAAATATGCTATTTTTGAATTTTTTAATATAAATAGAGGTGAAACCAAGCTCAACTGAAACGTATCACTGCTTAAAGTAAACAATTTATTTAATGAAACATCAAAAAGCAGCACAATAAACCATTGTCAAAAATAAAATTGAAATCATTTAACCGAACGTAAAAACTCTGTTATTAAACATCGCGTAAGCAATAAAAACGATGTTGATTTATTTTTGAAATATATTTTATTCACATCATACGTTTGAATATTGAAACTACTAAAACGTGTTCGAAAAGATTCTTTCAATATTTCATTCATTTTTGACTGTATATTTAAGAAAAAATCTTTTGAACAGAACTTTTTTTGTAATACATTATCTTGTTATTTAACTTAACCATTTAATATTGTTTGAATTTATATATATTTCGAGCCAGTTATCTTGATCTTATAAGATTTTAAGCTGAATTTGAATTAGTTCTTTTTTACTGCTTCAATAACTAATATTTATCTGGATTACCTGATGCAAAAATCTACAGGGTCTAAAGCAAGGGGGAAAAATAGAAGATTGCAATTTTTTCCAAAATTCAACACGTAGAAAAAGTAGTCAATTTTTTTAATGAAAACTTTTTTTTTCGCATTAATTATTTTGAAGTATAAGGTGCAAGGCGTTTAAAAATATAAAATGATAGCAACAGTGCATTATTCTTCATACAAATAAATTTAACAATAAACTTTTGGACTTTAGATGATTAATGAATGGAGGTAATAACACTATTTCATCATAAGAAACATTTTGAAAATACTTTAAGGAAAAAAACAACTACTCCTAAAAATATTTTTAAAAAAGTGAAAATAAAACTTCAAGGGCAACAGTAAATGATGCAAAAGTCAATTTAAGAGAATATTAATGCTTACCTTCCAGTTTTGGAATTATTTTTTAAATTGAAAATCAATATTTAACAGAAAAAATTAAAATCTCAAAAGCTGTCTGTGCATTGAAGGAAAATTTTCCCAAGAGACATAGATTAAGAACAAAACTGTCTTTTAAGGGTTGCTAAATTAATATCTATCCAAGCTTTGATAAAACAGTGAGTCTGTATTGAGAAAATAAAATTGCCAGTCACTTCTGTATTACATTACTAATGATAAACGAATCTAGTTTTTTCGGGAGTAGAGGAAATACTCCATTTAATTTTAAACAAAACTACAATTCTGAAATATCTTCCAGTCATATATATTTTTCGGATTTTAATTATTTAAATATTTCTCTTCATTTTAATACAAATTAAAAAAAAATTAAAAAGTCATTATATCTTGCTGGATATAATGATTATATTCATTTGAATTGATCTTTTTTCTCTAAGCTTAATTACAACATAAGTGTTTCAGATTTCAAATTAAGCTGCAATATCTTCTGAAAAATTTTCGTGGAAGGGGGCGTATAATAAATAAGAAAATCTGTTCGTGACTTGACAAAAAATTACATTTCACGGAACTTTGTAAATATAATATCTCATTGTGAAATTTTGCTTCATTTTGTTTCTTTATACTTAAACTCGTACTTACACTTATAGAGATCATATTATTAAAAATAAAGAAATGAATATAGTAAATTTAATCTGTAACTGCGTTTTAAGGGGACTTGGTACCCTAAAAATCACAAACCTATCGTATTTTTTATTTTCATTTAATCTTATTTTTTGCATTATTATCTTTCGATTGTTATATCAATTGTGCATGTCGGAAAGTTAGAAGTTGAATAAAACTTCATTTGAAAACAAATTAGGCAATTTAACCACACCCTCGTTTTAGAAAAAAAGCTAAAAAATGCGTTATGATAAAAAAAATCTATTTTATAAATAGAAATAATAACTATAAAAAAGAATGTGTAGTATTAAAAGCAGAATATTTCCGAGGCAATACAATAATGTAATTTTTCTTCCTTGTGAAATGTGTGCATGTAAAATTTTTAAATTAAGGCATTTTATATTAATAATTTTATATAATTTCAGTTCTTATTCCTGATATATTTTTCATACAAATGTAATACTTTAATATTATAAGAGGAAAAACAGCTAAAATTTCTGTCGTGACAGAAAAAAAAAGTTTAACGTTTTTCTTGAATTTTTTTGTGCAATTAGTACTCTCTAAAAGTTGATTATTTATAAAAATGTGTGGGTTGAAAAAAATATGAAAATGCAATTATTTTAAAGAAAAACGTATAACTAATATCTTAAAGTTGTATTATATATATATAAGTTTAATTAAGATTATAATAATTATTTTTTCAGAATTATAAACTTTAAACTGGTTTTTCTCAGTTTGTGTTTCTCGAAACCTTAGTGCATTCAAAATGATACTCCTTCGACCATTATTTACCAATCACTTCCATTTTTTTCCTGCGAGGTAAAAATAAAGCATGTAATAAAATTAGGGATCCGTTTTGTTATAAACTGAATACTATTTTTAAAAAAAAATATGTAAGACATGTTGGCTTTTTCGTTGATTTTTAGCCTGTTTATCACCATTTTATTTTTTTCTTCTCAAAAACGAATGAAATTATTCTAAAATCGATCCTTAAAGTTGTTTAGAACATCCATAAGAATATTATAAAAAAATTTCAAGTCAAAAAATTAATTTTTACAAAAGGAGTAGGATTTTAAAATTTTCCCAATTTTCCTCAAAAAATTTAAATTTTTAAAATTGTGTGAATAATATATGAAAACTTTCATCTGGTAAAATTTTTTTGAATAGAAACATTGTATAAAATGCTAAAATATAATTTTTAAACACGTAAATAAAGAAGTTTGCTCAAAGGGTACAAAGACCTCACCAAAACTATAAATTCTTTAAATATTGTCTATAGAAGCGGTCGCCAAACTTTTTAACCTCAAGGACCATTAAATTTATAACTTTAGATACCGCGGACCACAAATAGGATTCTTTAAGTGTTAAATTATTGTTATAAATTGAATTATGTGTTTCAATGCATCTTAAAACATAACTTAACGTAATGAGTAAATATATTCGACATTCTTCTAGGGACCAGTGAAATTTTCTCGTAGCCCACCAGTGTTCCGCGGACCACCATATTGGTGACCTCTGTTCAATAGCTTAAATTTAATGGTAATCATTTAAATATAAAATTGTTCATTATATTTTAACAGAGGATTTCTTCTCAATGTATATTACATTATTTTAATTATATTAAATAGAACCAAATTTATATGTAAACACAAACGTTTTGCATAAAACTATTTCGTAATCAAAAAATATTGGTTACGATAACTAAATATCAGGCATGTAGATAAACTTGACAAAAAACCATGGAAAATATGATGAACCTTCCATCAGTTCCTTCAGCTCGCATTATTTTTTAAATTTAAATTCAAGTATGGTATGTATTGTTAACAGTGCAAATTCTCAAATAATAATGCTTAAAAGAAAATAAACAAAATAGTATCCAACAGATGAAATAAAAATACTTTTGTAAATAATTTTTAATAAAATAAAAATGATACCACAGCAGCAATCACACCATTACTCTTTCACTATATTTTTTAAACTAAATCAAAAGAAAAAAAAAGTACCATAAGTTATTTTTGCGGATTTATTTCCATCTTTGCCAACTACCGTTCTGAAATACATTTTTCCGTACTCTATGTCGCCAACCACATGCCATCTTTTTCAATTGTTTACCAAGTTGGGGAAATAGAAACCGAAAGAAATTCAACTTGGCGCGAAACATCATTTTCTAACAGTTTTTCAGGGGGTCTTTTTTTTGTTGTTGATTGGCGGCGCTGCAAGTTCACCAATGAGTTTACGCTATCGATGGATATTTGTGGGTTTGGATAATCAATTAGGTTTGGGAAACTCTTCCCCGATGATCAAGTCTTCACAAACGAGAAAGGACAAGGCAGAACGAGTCTAATATTTTATTTAGCGCTGGGCTTGGAAGCTTTTTATCCTCCACTTTTCTTAAAACGACGTTGCTGTTTTAGAGTGAAAAATCAATAATGGTTTCGAAGGTGGTATGAATGAAGAAGTGAAAACGATCTGATAAAAACATAGCTTTTGGTATTTTTTTCGATGCCTTTTTTTTCCTTCTATATTTTCTGTCTTCTCTCTCACTTTCTTTTTCTTTAAATTCTATATCATGCATAGAAATATCGCCCTACTACGTTTCAATAAGATTTTAGACATGATAGAAAGGTATCCGCTGTAACGTTATGACAGTTGCATGAATTGGAGAGTGAATCGTATATCTCTAAGAGTTGGAGTGTCATAAAAATATGAGAGTAAAATAAATTGTTCAATATTTCAACAATCTTTTAGCTAGTGTGTTCTGTGACTTTTGAATACTTAATCGGTTGCTTTTGATTTTACGGTATTATATTCTTTAGAACTTCTTTTTGTAAATCTTAAGTTATTCAAATAGCCATTCTATAAATTTACAAAATTTTATGTCATTTTTCTATGTTTGATAGCAATTCATCAAAATTCCAATTTTGTGAATTTGATATAAATGTGATGAAGATGTTTCTTGAAGTTCAAATGTCTAATGTTAAGACATCGTATGTATTTCTTCCATAAAAATTAATATCTTTCACTCTTTGATTTCAAATAAATTTAAGATACGTTTTAAAATACTGAAATGTATAATGGTTTGAAATATATATATTTTAATACTACATTCACAAAAACAATTATTCTCAACGCGAAATAATTAAGAATGATTTAACTCTTACTCCATTAAAGCATTTATTAAATGTTTAACTTAAATACCGATATAAATATTTAGAGCAGGCAGCTTGAAATATTCTATCATAGGTGCTTAGTGACCCCCACAGAATATGTGTTAAAGATGTTTGAGAATTTTATAGACATATTTCTCTGGTCATAGAAGATAAAAGAATTATGTTGATATTTTAAGGAAATATATCTAATGTTAAGATAACGATCATGCGCTTAATCTTATTTAAAAGCGTTGAATTTTCTATATTTTTTCAGAAAAAAAATTGAACACAATTAAATGAATTTTTTTTTTTTTTTGAAAATTAGGATTAAATTTAATCAATATTATCTTTCTTATTGTTTTCAAGCGCTTATAAAATATTTTCTTTGCTCAACAAAATTATACAATTCTGTGAAAGGCGGAGAATTTGTGAAAATAAATAGATTTATATTTTTCTAGATTCAAGGAAGCTAAAATAAGATATAGTAATGCTTTTAATCCCAAACTATATAAAAAAAATATATTTATTTATTAAATGGTTTATCCAAATGTTTTTCCAAGAACAGTAGTTTCTTCCACTGTATTTTTAGAAATATACATGCAAATGGGATTACACTAAAATACTTATTTACATAAGTAAATATCTAAGTTTATTTTTCTTGAATTCGAATAGGGAGTCTAAGTTTTCCATAAGGAAACACATTTTTTCAATTTTGCATTTTTATTTTGCTTCTTGCTTTTAGTAATTTATTAAGAAAAACATTTTTCTTAAAACTTTTTAAATGATTAACTGAATTCATATTTATTTCCAAGGAAACAGTACCAAAATAAAATACTTAATCATATAAATATCCTTAATATAATTTACCTTTAGTTTAACGTTTAAAATTGCGCTTTAAAAGCAAAATAACTTCTAAATGAGTTATATTTAAATTCATATTCTATATTTTTTCTATAATGTCTTATTAGAGGATAAATAAGCTAATTATTTACGTGAATTAGGACGCATGATATGTAATATAAGTTTAAATAGTAGAAATCTTGCAATACTTTTGAAAAAAAAAACTTTTATTGTGAGTTTTCTTTAGAACACTATACATGATATATGAATTGTAATGTTATACTTATTTATCGTTTTTCAATACTTCTTTTGAGGTCAATTTTTAGTGACCAACATATTATAAATGTTTTAGCCCGCTGAACACACATCTCACTTTTATATTCAAAGTAAAAATATTTTTTTAATTTAAATTTCCCATTTTTTTTATAAATATATATATATATATATATATATATATATATATATATATATATATATATTATAGTAAAATAAAAATGAAGCATAACTAGAACCCACAGTACTAAAGCAGTAAGAAATTGGAATTCAGCAAACACAACAAAAGTAGATATAAAAAGTCATAGGACTAAACTGGAGACCTATTATGATTTCTAAAGCTGTCGCTGAATTAGGCCAGCGCATTAGGGTTAGCAATGCTTTATGGATCCACCTTCCCCGTACAGCAGAAAATTTCGACATAATAGGGAAAAAAACCCAAGTTGAAAAGTTAAGCCTAATACAGCACGTGGTTGTAGAACCTAACAAAATCGTAAAAATAAATTGAGAAAAGAGAACAGTAACGAATCTATCAAGGAGAGGGATAATAAAACTTTTTTAATAGAAGATATTAAGAAAAACTTACTTGTAAAACAAAAATCCTGTTCGCGAAAACACCACCTACGAGAAATGGCGAAAGAGATTGAAACTCCAAGATACACATATATAAACAAGATATATAATATATCTTGACCAGAAATTAATTTTTAAAATATTTATTGGAAAAGACACTTGAGTGGGAAATATGTATTTTTAAGTGAATGAGAAAAAAACAGCAATTTTAAAATGCATGTGCACTCACGAAAAATTACTTAAATTTAATTAAAAAGGGCAATGTACTACTTTAATAGTATTCAAACTAATAATATATTACAGCAGAAGCTTACTTTTCTTATAGTCTTTGAATAATCTATGTATGATTTCTTTATATGCATAGTAAAAAAGATGCACTTTATACTGTTATACATGAATGCATTAGAATTTATTTTTTACCTACTATTATTATTTACTTAATACTTAATACTTACTTAAATACTTAATTTACTTAAATATTTACTTAAATACTTAAAACTTAATTTAAATTGTTAATTAATAGGAGTAATCCATTCATCTTTAAAAAAAGTACATGGATACATTTCCAAATGTCGAATATCTAAAATATGTAACAAAATAATGGCACTTTGTAGTCCACGAATGAAGCAGTAAAGTAATATATATATATATATATATATATATATATATATATATATATATATATTCATATTACCTTAAAAGAGTTCTATAATCCCCGAACTTCTCATCTTTCTAATACATGGGATCATTTAACACTGAACTAATAGTGCTCGAAAGAATTATTAATTAGTTGAAAAAATACAACTAATTACAATCTTTTGGAAGATATTTTTTTTAAAAATATATCCTTTTCAGAAAATGCTTTCTAACTCCCAATAGAAAACTTTCCATTCTTTGTTCCTTACAACCACCTAATTATTTCAGCTTGGTCTAAATATTGCCAACCTAGGAATAATTAATGCGGATTAAGTATTTTTAAGCTTTGATTCTCGAACTTCAGAGTATATTTTAAAATTAAAATAACAGTATTTCAAATTTTTCGATGTACATTGAGAAATTTCAATGAATGAAACAATATTTCTTTATTTACGTTTCTGACTTATAATAATGCAATCTTTTGCAATTTTATTGCTTCCTCTGGTTTAACTATTGAAATAAATGATTATTTTAATTATAGAAATGTAGAAAACTGATAATACTCAAAACGTGGCAGAGGAATTTGATGTGTTGAAAACTCTTCCTATGAGTAATTAATTATAAATATTTATCTTCATGAAACCATCATCAAAAAAAATTAGGAAGTGCCTTATAAGAAGCACTCAAAGTTACGTTATACTAGATTTTAATGCTTGCAATCTGTTTATTTATTTTGTTGTCTCGAGAATATTTTTTAATAATTTCTTTAAAATTACACTTATGAATCCATATGTACATAATTAAAAACCCGGCTTTATTTTCTTAGTACGTTTTCTTTACGTACATTTGTTGGCATAGACATTTACACGACATTTTTAGCATATATTTAAATATTTTTCAATTTTTATAAGTCAGAGTGAATACATGAACCTTTAGTAATGTGGGAAGCATTTTAGGGGCTGCGGTAGCCCAGAGGTTAAGGTATCGGATCATGGCAGGCATGTCATGGGGTTGAGCCTAGTACCACATAAGACCTGATGTGTAGGGGTCCGATGCCCGTTAAATCTGTCGAGAGCTCAAACGTCCTCCCGTTGGTGTGGTGTGGTAGTTAGGAGAAGGATGTGCCAGCTCAGGTGTCATCCACGTCACTTGACCATGGTTCAAAATTACGTGGTACGTCGCTAAAAGCCCTCGTGTAGATGAACAGTGCGACGTTAATATTTAATCATTCACTCAAGGGAAGCATTTTGATAATGTGTTACGCAATAAGATATCATACAAAATATAAATACTGTTCTCTCCTAGAAACATTTGAGCCTATTTTTGCATAGCATTGTGTAAAGTGAGTAAAATTACAAATACTCTTAATTAGAATAAATTAAATATGATACATTTTTTCCTCCTCAAAATATATATTAGAAGCAACAAAAATAGTACTAGATAATGGAAATTCAAAGAAATATATTTTACTAACATATTTACTGTAGAATATGCTCTTTTATTTTCTAAGTATTTCAATTCATACTAAAATGATGAGTTTCTTGAAAATATTTTAAAACTGTAGCCTGTAAAATGCTGGAGCTCTATTGATTTTGCTTAGATTTTATAAAAATGCAACAATGTGGAAAAAAAAAGTTTTAATATGTTAAAGTGATCTTATTTTTGTACAAATCTTAATTAATTACTTATAAATATACAGCTTTAAATTTCGAACGCGAGATATAATTTCACATATGATTTATTAATTTGTACGATTTTTTTTCATGTAGAATCCTGTTTCAATCCAAATTCTATGAAATAATAAAAAAAAAAGAAACATTAAATTTAGAAATATTTCAACATCCACTAAGAAAGTTTTATTTAAAAATATATTTTGCTTGTAATTTTGTCTAGACAATTTCACTCTGTAAAAATTATATTTCTCAACATCCATCAAGAATAATTACTTCATGTTTCCAGTTATTCAAAATTTTGCGATAAAATCAAATTTCACTGTGATTTGCTGAATTAATAATTCTCAAATTTGATTCAATGCTGAAATCTTTGAATTCAGAATAACGAATTTTTCAATACATTTCGTTGCACAATTTTAAATCCCATTCGATTATTATTATAATGAACAAGATTATATCAAAAATTCTTATAATGAACAAGATATATATATATATATATATATATATATATATATATATATATATAACTTTGATAATTGGATTGATTTTAATTAGTTTTTTAAAATGAATAAAAACACATTTTTTACATATTCTCGTTATTCAATATAAATGCTATGGTAGAATAATTTATGTAAGCTTTAAGCTCTAAACAATAGGAAACAATATCTTATTTATCATTTTTAAATGTCTGCTCAAATAATTAAAAATCTATTTATTATAGTTTATTACTCAAAATTACATAAGACACACGTGAGATTGAAGGTGCTATTCTTAAATGCTCTTCCTCTTACGTCTTTGATATTTCATTAAGTTAAACATTTTTATTCTCGATAAGTTTTTTAAGTTGTAACGGTGTACGTGTGTATCATATTTCATTAATTTATGTGACAAGAACTTGATGAAAAAAAGAATACCATTAGCAAAATTAAAAAGAAAAAAAACAAGATAATAAGACAGAAGAAATGACCAAATATAAAATATTAAATACTTTCTCAAAAAGGCCTTTTAAATGAAAAAATTTAATTGCAAATTTGAGATTCAAAGAAGTTGAAAGAAAGAAAAGAAAAGAAACACACACCCTTTAAAAACATTTCCTTGGATTACTCTCAAATGGCCGTAACAAAATGTTTAATAATAGAAAGTAATTATTAGTAAAACAAGAGCACACCTCCAAAGGAAATATCAATAGAAGAAAAAAATAAAGGTCTTCATCAAAGAAAATAATCTACTTAAAGTTCAAACAAATTCTTACGTGGTGTTCGTGACATTAGAAAATTCAATCTACTATTCTTTTTCATCAATAGCAAACACAGTGATTTTGCAAATATTCTTTTGAAAAGAGAGAAAGAGAGAGTGGAAGAAGAAAACTTATACGAGTATTAAAAAAATAATGATTTATTTCCCAACCTTATTTTTTAAAAGGAAGAACTTTTGCTTTTTTAGAAAGCGACATTAACTTGATTTAAAGCTATCCTACAGTGGATTCAAGTCATTTAATGTACAGAAACCCTAGGCCGTCCTTCGATTGAGGCCAAAGTATAAGATAAAAGCCTAGAAAAAAAAGGTTCCCTACAATCTTCCGAAACCACGGGATGTCTTGAAGCAGTTGAGAGCGATGAATATTTCAGCACGCCAAGAAAAAAAAAGTTTTATTTTTTTCTTAACTTTTTCTATTCCTGCATTTCTTAAGCTTCTATTTTATTTTTGTATCGCAATGGAGGATTAGGACAACAGAGCCGTTTTGCAAAAAGTGCTTTCTTTCCTCCGCACAGTGAATACTAAGTCCCTTTCTTTTAAAAACAAATACAAGAAAAAAAAAAAAAGAGGAATGAGTCAAAATATACATAGATGAAAGTGCCTCCGGGTTCTAGAACTGAAGAAGAAAGACTGGAACTTCTATACCAGAAAAATGAATGCATAAATATACCTCTTCGATGATATATATATATATATATATATATATATATCATATTTTCAATATTTCTTCATCTGACCCGATTTATTTCTGTTTTATATTTTTAACAGTTGAAATGATTTAAATTTGCATTTATATTCATACGATTTTCTCAATTTTCGTCTCCATTTTCTATAGATTTAAAAATATTTAGCTTTCTATTGAAGACGATATTGTATTATTATTATCATTACCTTTCCTTCCATTCAGTTGTCTGCAATTCTGTAACCTCAATGAATAAAGGAATAGCTTTATAAAGCTTCCTAGAATACGTGCAATAAAATGGAAAATTATACCATGTAATAATAAATAGTTTTAAAATAATGATGGAATCTGAAGAATTTAAAAAATCATGATAGTAATATAAATAACCATATTCAGGAGGAAACAGCTTATCCACACAGATAAGTCATATAATACACACATTAAATTTTTTTTCAGAAATCTATAGCAGAGTTTTCCCGCGTCGAGGATTCAGCAGAACATTATTAAAGGTTCCAAAGAAAATAGAACAACACGTACGTCATAAAAGGAAAAGCATTTCTTCCTGATTCCTGTACTCGGGTAACTTCGGTGGGGAAGCGGTTGCGATTGTTTATGCATTAGTGATGCAAGAAGTATAGGACCATGGGGTTGGTTAAGAAGAGTGCCATAGCGCGTTTTTTATTTTATTACTTTATTAGTATTTTTAGGTTTTATTTTTCAATTTTAATCCAACAAAGGATTTTACCTGTGAAAATGTGGTGATATTTGGAGATCAAAAATATACATAATTCTGAAGAATACTACTGATGAAAATTTAAAGAGAATCTCATTCAAATTTCCAAAAAGACTGATACAGGAGGAGGTACAAAGGAAGTTTTGTAGTTTCTATGGAGGTTATACATCACAAAATGGGCCTTACATTCACTGGTAATGCAAAATGTCACCTTCCGTTGTTCTCGTTTGGGGGAAAACTTTCGAATACATCAATGTATCCAACAAAATGGGAAAAGCCTTTTTAATACAAATCATACTAATATGAAAAATAAAGCGATTAGTTATTTTTAAGGTATCCAACTACGTTCGAAACCGTCATTTTAAAACAGCGAAGAAATGGATAATTTTCATTGTATTAGTGTCACTAATATTAAAATACATGTATAAAATTGTTTTAAGGGCATTTTGACAAAAAATTATTTAAATACAATATTTTGGCAAAAGATTAACTTAGAATAATCTTTTTTCAAAATGTTCTCCTTTTACAAAAATGCTTCTAAAATAATAATATTTCGCTTATATAAATTAAAGATTCCTCCAGAGAGTCTGAACTAGGGTTTTTGAAAAATTCACATTATTTTCAGAGTTACCACCAATTGAAATAATTATCAACGTTTTTTTTCTTAAAATTCCTCCCCTCTGTTGTCGTAACATAAGGATATATACCCACTTCTAAGTTATATATTTCAAAAATTCTAGTTGAACCTCTGTAGAGAGGTCTGAGCTACACTGGTGTGCAAAACTTAAGCAACAATGTAAAAATTAAGCAGAGATAACCATGAAATTGCAGAAAAGGAGGTCTGGAGATCAGCACAGTGAACACGTAAGTCAGTAGAAACGTCATGCGTATGCAAATATCAGGAAAAAACGTCAGAAGCGACGTGAGCGTACGCAAAACGCGTGAAGTCGGCGCGTGCTGTTCTACAGTAAAATAAAATGAAGGACGCAGACGCAATTCAACATATTCGCTGCAAGTGCCAGTGAGTCAGTTGGTAAAATATGGCTAGAAGAAATCACCTGGACGACTTCACACGTGGAAGAATGATCGAAAAGCAGGAGGAGGGGCGTACCGTCACCAGTGCAGCTGCAGAGTTCGGAATCAACAAAAGTGTCGTTTCGCTCGCTTGATGGCGTTCCAAACCACAGGTACAGCTGTTAGAAAAGTTGGTGGTGGCCACCCGAGGACGACAACTGTAGGGCATGACCGATATATCATCCTGCAGGCGAAAAGAGGCCGACGACAGTCAGCAAGCGTCATTGCTCAGCAACTCTCTACAGCAACGGGGCGACAAATGTCGCGGTTTACTGTGGCCAGACGCTTTCACAAAGGGGGCCTATTCAACCACCGTCCTGAACGCTGCCTCCCGTTGAAAGTTGACCACCGACGCCACCGTTTACAGTGGTGCAGAGAGCACAAAAACTGGACAACTGTCAATGGAGTCGTGTCCTCTTTATGGATGAGAGTCGGTTCAGTACCAGAAGCGATTCTCAACGCGTTTTGATTTGGAGAGAGATCGGGACACAGTTTTATACCAGTAACATCAAGGAAAGACACCATTACGGTGGTCCTGGAGTTCTTGTCTGAGGAGGCATTATGCTGAACGGGCGAACTGAGCTCCACATTTTCGATAGAGGGTCTGTAACCGGATATCACTATTGTGAGGAGGTACTTATTCCCCATGTGCGTCTGCTCCGAGGTGCCATTGGCCCAGACTTCATTTTTATGGATGACAATGCACGGCCACATCGGACTCTTGCTGTTGAGGAGCTGCTGGAAAGTGAAGATATCACTCGAATGGATTGGCCAGCGTACTCCCCAGATTTAAATCCCATCGAACATGTGTGGGATGCTTTGGAGAGACGTATTGCAGCCCGCTTACATCATCCGGAGAACACCCAGCAACTCAAAGAGATGCTGATTGAAGAATGGGCACTCCTACCGCAAGAATTGTTGCACCGGCTGGTTCTGAGTATGCGGAGACGGTGCGAATCAACCATTGCAGTGAGGGGAGGGCATATATCATATTAAGGAACATCTACTTGTTGTTGTTCCTGTTGGATAGACCATCATGAGTCACGATACTATGCGTTCAATAAAGCTTGTTTTTGTTTTATTCCATACCGTATGCATTGTATTCCTTTTTCAGCGCTGATGCTTTCGTCATCCTTTACGAACATAATACTCTCCCTCATTTCTGAATTTCATGTCTTTCAGATGATTTTTCGTGAAGGTATGGCAATAAACCCACCTGTTGCTTAAGTTTTGCACACCAGTGTATATACAAGCAAATATTATTATAATAGAAGCATTTTTCACAAAAGGTAAATATTTTGAAAATTGGTCGTTCGATGTTAATTTTTGTCAAAATATTGTACTTAAATAGTTTTTTTTTGTAATAATATTCTTAAAACTATTTTATAAACATTATATAATCTATGTGGCACTAAATATCATAAATATTATCCATTTATACGCGTTTGCAAAATCACGTTTCGGATCGTATAGTCGGATGTACCTTAAACTTTGTTAAAATTTCCAAAATAAGTAGAGTACAACTTTTGTGTAAATTCATTCATAATTAAAGATACCCAGAACGCAAGATATTTGGCAGCAGAGAGCTTATTCCGTAGAAAAAGAAATATCACACAGTTGAAGAGAACTTGATTATGCCGGTATGTAAAATTATATTGGGTAAAACATTGAAAGAAGATGCAGTAAGGAAAAATGAAAATTCTTCAAATCAAAAAATACGTCAAGTCGATGATTCAATGATATATTACGTGATATTAAACAGATTTTGTATGATAAACTGAAAAATGGCAATTTTTCAATTCAAGTTGAAAAGTCAACAGATTTGACCAACAAATGTTGTGTTCTAGCATTTGTAAGATTTGTCAGTGGGAAAAAAATTTAAGAAAAATTTATCTGTCAAGCATTTCTCGATAAAGAAGAAGCATAGATACATTAAATATTTTATCTCCATATCTGATATAGATCTTTTTTGGAAGAATTTTATTGACATTTGTACGGATGCTCGTACTTCCATTGTTGGCTCAGTAAAAGGATTTGTTACTCTTTTAAAAGAAAAAATGCAATTGATCTTTCCGTTCTATTTATTAATAGATAAGAGTTGATGCCAAAATCAACAACAAAATCGTGGTATTTGACGATGTTATAAAAAGAGTACATTTCGTTAAATTAATGTTAATTCGCTCAATCCCTTTTAAGAAGCTGTGTAAAAACATGGACAAAGAGCACAAAAATATGTTATTTGCATTCTAATAGAGGCAGAGTTTAAATTAAAATTTTGGGCTAAATGATGAAAATAATGCACATTTTCCATGAAACAACAATCAAGATTTTACTAAAGGCTTTGAGGATCAAATATGAGTGTGAATGCTAGCTTATTTAGAATGTTTTTCATTACTTGGATCGACTGAATAACTTAGAGCAATGCGTAGGCAAAAATTCCCTAACTTCTTAAGTGATAAAAATCTTGAATTTTAAAGAAAATTAAACTTGTGGGAAGTTCATGTAAGTTTGAATTACGAGTTTTCAAGAAGATACCAAAAAGGAAAATGAATGCCAATACATTTCAAGTTTCATTGTATTCTTTCTAGAGATGCTATCGACGAAAACTGATTATTATTTTCAACACGGTCAACAAAGTTATACGATGGGGAGGGGGATTAATCCATTGTTTTGCACTTCCACTTATCCTGAGAAACTTACTTAAAAAAAAGAACTTAGTGGTTTAAATCGGATGGTGCATTGAAAGTGATTTTTAATGACATAGTTTTTGACAAATTCTGCATTTCCCTTGAAACTGAGAATCCAACAAATCATGGGAAATCATTTAAAATATTGCTGCAGTTTTCAAGAGCATACATGTGTGGGGACAAGCTTTTTCTTGTTTAATAAGTATTAAGTATATGGAAAAAGTCGTCTTTTCTTTCTGTGGAAGATGAAATCCGCGTATAAATATCGAAAATCAGACTCAAAATTCAAAACATATACTCCAAAAATCAAGAGGGTGCTTCACATTAAAATTTATATAAAATGTTATGTTAAATAAACATATTATTATATTTCGTTAGTATACCAATTGCCTGGAATAAACTTTTTCTTGTTGTTGTCGTTTCTTATGCAACCTGATCTCAACTGTATCAGATTCAGGCCCACGAAATTCATCATGGCAAGGGGCTAGTGTATGCCTGTCGATGGCCGTAGTCTTGAGCACCATACATGTGACATTACGATTTAGCTCGGTTCCACCCCAATTTTGAGGGAGAACACCCTAAGGGAGGGTCAGGGGCCTCCCACCTCCTCCTTCCACCATCCTCAAGACGACGGCTATTTAGAGTACCTCCATGCCGCAAAGCATTATACATTTACAAACATCCATGTCTTCTCCGGAATTTGAACCCAGGTCCTACTGCACAGCAGTCAGCGTCGCTAACTACTATACCGGATGGGTGACTACCTTTTTCTTGAAACAAACAGCTGAAGTGATAGTCCTTTTTTCCCACTTATGATCGTTTTCAATAAAAATATTATGAAAAAGAATATTATTCCATAGATGATGGAATTTTTTAGAACTTGAACATTATAGCAAGGGTTCGAAAAAAGTGAGTGATCTTGGTAGCCTAGCGGTCTGGTCCCAAACTCGTGGCTAACGTATCATGAGTTAGAGCCCTAGTGCCCTTGAAGACCTGCCGTGTAGAGGTATTGATGTATGTTAAATCTGGGGAAGATCACTAATCACGTATCACGAAAAATCACAGGGGCCATCGGAAATAGTCTTTGTGATGCTTTATAGTGCAATGTTAGTAAAACACTCACTCCAAAAGAGTGAAAATATTTATCAAAATAGTATGCAAAATATTTGATAAATTATACGAGATAAATGAAGCAGAAATTGCAACATCCCTTTCCAGCTAATGAGTAATTTTCCAATAGGATTAAGTTATTAGCTTGGAAAGTGGCAATAATATATTAGAGAAACTTGTATTGAGCCCAAATTAGAATATGTAAATGTTAAAATATGATTTATAAAATACGTCGAGTTATTCCATTAAATTGAAATAAAATTACAACCAAGCTTGCCAAGAGTTATTCATTAATGCAAGTAATTAGATAATGCAAGGTTTAATTACATGGATTTTAAAACAGGTTATAAGAATAGTGTTGTGTTAGATTGTTATATGAGAGAAAATGCATTCGAAATTGTATTCAAAGTGTATACATTACATAGCTGGATTATTCCAACAAATTATTACCAGAATTCACAGATTCGTCAAAAATAGCCTATTTCAAGATTTAGCAAAACAGTTATGCGTATACATGAGACTTTATATCAAAATATATATTTATATCTTACACACAATTCCACACGTTGAAACGCAAAAGTGCTAATATCGTTAAATAATTTAGTATTCATTGAAACTGAATTTTCTTAATTTTTTCAATTTAAATTTGACACAATGAAATCATCATGTCCTTGAATTTAGGGTAGCCGTTTGAATAATAATTTAAACTAATAAAATTCCTAAAATATTCATTTATTCTTCGAAGCATTTTCAATGTTTCTTTAAATCGCCAAATACCATCATGATTTGAATGCAAATATATCCACTAATTCCCACTAAACATTCCCCTGATTCTTTTGCTTCTTGGTGGAGACTCACCTTTTTTGATTTGAATTAGTGTTTGATGGAAGCCAATGCCCAAATGAGTCAATTTTGAAATTTTATTAACCTCATCCGCTTCAAATTGTAAAATCAATACGGGTCCCCTTGATTAAATCTGCATTTGCGGGCATTGGGTTTTCCTTCCATTTTATTTATCAATTGCATTTGTTGTTGTTCGGGTGTTTTCTTCGCTTACGTGATCTGGAAGCTGATAAGAGTGAGAGGCAAGCCGAATCAAAAGTGTTTAGCCAGCTGAAAACACGTACTCTGAAGAGACTGTTACTTTTGATTGCCTCCCGAAGATGCTAACTCTTCACCCTATTCGCTGAAAAAAAACCCGGAAAAGGTTCGTATTGTTTTCCCTGGTGGGCTAAACAAACTCGCTCGAAACAGCGAAATCTTGTCTTTTCCGCTAAGCAAAGACGGCACCGTGGTTAGTTCGCTCCAAATAGAATTGGTTATAAATGTACCACAAATGGGATATTACTTTGTCTTTATTTTTTGCCCAAACGTAAAGATACTGTCAGGTATTTCGTTGAAGAACTGCCTCTTGAAAAGGAACCTTGGGAGAATATTGTATTGTGTGAAGACACGGTACGTGTTGATATTTATTGGATAATGAATATTTATTTTTATTTTTTTACTTTAATGAAAAAAGTATATTCTATAAACAGAAAGACAAATATATCTACGAATTATTTAATTTACTTAAGGGGTATCCGACTACGCGTTCGGAACCATGATTTTAAAAAAGTGCATAAATGGATAATTTTCATGATATTTAGTGTCACTTAGATTAGAATGCACGCATAAAATTGTTTAAAGGACATTTTGACAAAAAAAATTGAATAAATACAATATTTCGACTAAAAATTAACTTAGAATAATCTTTTTTCAAAATGTTCTCCTTTTATGAAAAATGCTCCTATTATAATAATATTTTGCCGGTATATAGCTCAGACCTCTGTACAGAGTCTCAACTATGATTTTTGAAAAATTCACATCATTTTCAGAGTTACAACCATTTGCAATAGTTATCGGCGTTTTTTTCTTAAAATTTCTCTCCTCTGTTGTCGTAAAACATGGATAAAGCCACTTCTAAGTTATATATTTCGAAAATTCTAGTTGAGTCTCTGTGCAGAGGTCTGAGCTATATACAGCCAAAATATTATTATAATAGAAGCACTTTTCACGAAAGGAGACTATTTTGAAAATGGGTCATTCTATGTTCATTTTTTGTCAAAATATTGCACTTAAATAATTTTTTATTGTAATACTGTTCGTAAAATAATTTTATATTCATTTTCTAATCTAAGTGACACTACATATCATAAATACTATCCATTTATACGCTTTTGCAAAATCACGGTTCCGAAAGTAGTCGGATACCTTAACGTTTAAACTTCCACAACTCAAAACGTTTCTTTCGCAAGAAATATTCATAGTACAGTTTCATAACTCTAAACATTCAAATAAAATATGCTTAAATATACAAGGTATTTATTACACAAATATAGCTTACTATAAAAAAGATTTAATGTGATGTCCATATTTATATGACTGAAAAAGTAATGAAGCAACTATTCATCAAATAAATGCTATGAGTGAAGATATACTTTTTGAAAATGTATGTATATCGTCAGTGGAAAGAAATGTTTTGAACTGAGTAGTTAAAAACTATAAATTTACCGTAAATTTTCCTTTAAGGTAAGTTCAATTCTTATAAAAATATGTTTTGGTGAAAATATATTTTTATAAAAACTAGAACTATTTTACCTTTCTTACAAAAATTTTAGCAATTTTAAATATATTTAACATATTTAACTTAATAAACTTTTTGAAATATATATATATAATGTTATATAATTATTATAATCAAACTGTTTAGAGTGCTTGTCTTCGTGCAATAAAAAAAGTCGAAAAATGAAATATTTTTATTGGATTATGAAGGGAAACATTTAAATATGTATCCAAATTATAATTCCTAATTATAAAAGAAACATTTAATTTTAAATATATTAACATCATTCCAATTTACTTGAATATATAGAAAAACATACGGGATATTTGCTTGTTAATACAATTACTATTGATACTATCAGAATATATAATTAAAACATTCTCATTAAGAGGCACTCTATATTCGCATATTCTCAAATGTTTGAAATACCTTATCTATTATACAATTAACTTAAAAGGCTGTTGTTTCATAATCTTTTAAAAAATAATTAAAGAAATAAAGCCACTGTTTCATTTATAACGAATTAATTCGATAAAAGTCAAACTGAACGATTACTGTAAACTCTTTTTGGTCATTTGCCAAGCAAGTATATAATTCTCCATGGGCTGTTTTGAAGTGGATGAACAAGGAAATTAACAATCCTTAAATTTTATCTAATTACTCAGCAAAATGCAGAAGTCACGGATTCCGCTAATAGCGATCCTAAATACTAGCGAAGTTTGTTTCAGATAAGCTTCACTGCTTAATTCGACATGATCTCTCTCCTCTCCTCTCCTACAGAGAACTTCTTTCCAATAATAATCAATTCTAAATTAAGGTTGTGAAACTAGGTAACTAGAAGCTCTGAGAAACTAATCAGTGACCCCTATTCTATTTTCTTGTTTAAAGTAAATATAATAGGATTTTAGTTTGAAGGACAAATAAGATCGGGATTTAATTTAAGCATTTGGGATTATGGGATGTTTACAATGAAACGAGAATAATAACGTATTGTCATTTCTTTTTTAAAAAATGTTTTAAAACTTAAAAACACTGAAAAAATACATACTGTTAACCAATTAATAATCATCGCTATTCATATACAAGATGCTCCAAAACTTCGTTCAAACTTTAAAAATTCATTAGAAAAAGGAAAAATGATGACGAAATGTGGCTTGCAAGAAAGTGACCACAAGAAAATTGAAATTTTTTGAGTGGCAAAAACAATTTTAGTAAAAATTATCACCGGTAGAGGGGGCTGATAATTTGAAAAAGGATATACAGTGCAAAAGTGTGTTTCATTACTTTTTTCTTGCAATAAAAACTGTCTTTCATACCTCCTGAACATTGTCTAACTCAACTAAGGTGGCCATGCCATCTTTCAACCTTCACCAATCACTCTGTCTTCACAACAGTTAGCCAATAGTAATCGTTTTACTGATATGGGTTGTGTCATTCTGTATGAAGCTTATATATAACACATCACTCTGATTTAATGCGGGAATAACTAAAAATATCTCTAAAAATTCCGACTACCTTGTGTGCCGTTTCTGGCAAATCGCAATTATTTGTCGTCATTTCTTTAATTTTTTATGAATTTCTAAAGTTTAAGCGAACTTTTTGGGATCCTGGTATAGATACAAGTTTTGCGGATCATACTCGTACAACTATATAACATTTAAAATGTATACATTTTATTGAAACATATAGCTTTTCCACACCTTTCTCATTGTTTTAATTAAAGGTTTATGGAATCTCGAAATTAGTTTAAAAAATTTAAGAAATAAAATTTATATCTTTCAGTTTTGCAGTATGAATTTTTTTTTTGAAAATAACAGTAGCTAGCAATTTAAATAGAAAATTTATTTTGTATTTTAAATTGCAACATTAAATACTTCATTTTTCTTTTGAATACATAAAATGAGTACTTCAAACCTATTAGTTGAATTTCAAAGAAAACATTTCAAAGTAATTAGAGCTAAAACCCTTGCAAAAATGCAAATTTTGTATAACTAAATCTTAGCACTTGTGCGATTATACAATCATAAAAAAAGTATGATGCTCATAATACTCTCTAGAATTGCCAGCAGGAATGGACAAAATTCTTACCACTATCAAATGCTTAATGAGAACTAAATTTTAATATTAAAAGGGTAATTGATTTATTAATATAGGTAATTAATTTCAAGAAATAATTTTCACTTTAAGGTTACTTTTTTCAAAGAAACTTATTCAAACAAAAGACTGCATTTTCAATCCAGTATCATTATCGGCATCATTATCATTATCAGTCAAAAGTTTTGGAATAATTTAGGATTAAAAAATGAACCCTTTTTAATATTAAAAGGATTATTTTAAACATATGGTAATATGAAACTTAATATTTAACATTTTTACTGTTTTTACACACATTAACTAAATAAATGTTGTTTAAAGTTTATGTATGTGTAAATGTAAATTTTAAAAAATAAAAAAAAATAGAATTATTTTTAAAAATAAAAATTTTTAAACTTAGTTGCAAGAAATTGAACTATAAAATATTAAAATAGAGATAGTTTAATTTATCATGTCATGGATAAATGCAAAGTTTCATCCAACAATTATAGAAAAAACACTCAACTCAGAAATTACGAATCCAAATCGGGAGTTGTTAAAAGACGATATTCAAGTGTGATATAATTTACAATCAATCATCTAATGAAAAGCAGGTTTTTTTTAAATTTTTGAGTTAACAACATTATTTTACGAAGATTCCATTGTTTTAATAAAGATAAAATCAAAAATTAACCATTCTTAAGCTAAACACTTTATTGTCAAACATGCGTTTTTAACATGAGACGCACGCATGCTCCCTGTTGTGTGCGAGACCAAAGATTTATATAAAAACCTTTTATTTAGTAACTATTATTCCATTAGTTGCTCTTAGTTTTACCTCATTGTCAAAAATCCTTATCATAAATTTGTATTTTAATTCCTCCGTGCAATTAATCCCCTCAATATACCTAGCAAATAAGTATCTAAAAATATGCTATGATAAAAACCGCTTTCTCAACCATTATTAATTGACTTAACACACTTACCTTATGCATTACATAAATAATAATATTTCAGAAAAGCTTATAAAATAAAAGTTGTTGTGAGATCAAATCATAACATGTCTATGAGGGGCACCCTTAAGGGAAGTTAAGAATACCTGATTTAAAGTAATACCTGAATAAAACAAAACTTTCTTATTTTGCAGATTAAGAAGACTTGGTACCCTAAAAATCACAAACCTATTTTTTTTTTATTTTCATTTAATCTTATTCTTTGCATTATTGTCTTTCGATTGATATATCACTTGTGCATGTCGGAAAGTTAGAAGTTGAATAAAACTTCATTTGGAAACAAATTAGGAAATTCAGCCACACCCCCTTTTTAGAAAAAAAAGCTAAAAAATGCGTTATGATAAAAAAATCTATTTTATAAATAGAAATAATAACTATAAAAAAGAATGTGTAGTATTAAAAGCAGAATATTTCCGAGGCAATACAATAATGTAATTTTTCTTCCTTGTGAAATGTGTGCATGTAAAATTTTTAAATTAAGGCATTTTATATTAATAATTTTTATAATTTCAGTTCTTATTCCTGATATATTTTTCATACAAATGTAATACTTTAATAGTATAAGAAGAAAAAGAGCTAAAATTTCTGTCGTGAACGAAAAAAAAATTTTAAAGTTTTTCTTGAGTTTTCTTGTGCAATTAGTACTCTCTAAAAGTTGATCATTTATAAAAATGTGTGGGTTGAAAACATATGAAAATGTAATTATTTTAAAGAAAAATGTATAAGTAATATCTTAAAGTGGTATTTTAAGTTTAATTAAGCTTATAATAGTTATTTCTTCAGAATTATAAACTTTAAAGTGGTTTTTCTCAGTTTGTGTTTTTCGAAACCTTAGTGCATTCAAAATGCTACTCCTTCGACAATTATTTACCAATCACTTCAATTTTTTTCCTGCGTGTTAAAAATAAAGCATGTAATAAAATTAGAGATCCGTTTTGCTATAAACTGAACACTTTTTTAAAAAAAAATAAAATGTAAGACATGTTGGCTTTTTCGTTGATTTTTAGCCTGTATATCAACATTTTATTTTTTTTCTCGAAAACGAATGAAGTTATTTCTAAAATCGATCCCTAAAGTTGTTAAGAACATCCATAAGAATATTATAAAAAAATTCAGGTCAAAAAATTAATTTTTACAAAAGGAGTAGGATTTTAAAATTTTCCTAATTTACCTCAAAAATTTAAATTTTTAAAATTGTGTGAATAATATATGAAAATTTTCATCTGGTAACATTTTCTTGAATAGAAACATTGTATAAAATGTTAAAATATAGTTTTTAAATACGTAAATAAAGAAGTTTGCTCAAAGGGTGCCAAGTCCCCTTAATCGTTTATTCAAAATATCGTAATGTATGGAACCTTACTGTTTTTTTCCGAATATGATAATTGGTACTATTGACTGAATTCAAATGAAGCTATTTAGAGCATTACTAATTAATCTATTTAATTCCACAAAAAAATTGGATTCTGCATTTAGAAAATTCTTTCAGAAATTAATTAATTCCGTTAATTAAGTTGAATAATTAATCCATAAAATTATAATTTAATTCCTCCTGAGTGTCTTACAGTAATGAAAACTTCATTCAGCTACGGTGAATATTGAGAAGTTCATAATGAGTGTGGATTCGTTTTTTTTAATGCTCAAAAGAGAAACCACTATCTTTTTTTCTTAATTTAAGAATAATATTTCCTTTTTTAAGCAATATATAAATCTAAGAATACATAATTAAAAATACAGGATTTTCCTATTTTTACATTTTAAAAACTTGGTATTTTTATTTGAGTATTTAATTTTATTTTCAGAAATTAAAACCGAACAAATAAAATTTAAGACATTGAAGATTCAATTCATATTGAATATTGATTAAATGTCAAAAAAGTAATTCTTAAAAATCACTGAATTCTTATAGAGAAAAAATTTCCTTTTTTAAGTTATAAATATTCATTAAGTTATAATTTGTTAAAACAACAAATACTTTTATAATTGAATTAATTAAAAAATTTAAAGATATTGGACTTATATATTATTTGATTAAAACAGTAAATAAGTTTGCAAATAAAGTTCTCGTCATTACAGTGAAAATATTTGTCTTATAAAAATATATAGTTCTGTTATTCAATATATAATAATTTTCATGGGAGGCTCTGTCAACGTTTCATACAGCTAAAACATATTTATTTCTCCTGAAGTAGTCCTGATTGCAAGTACACTCAGGAACATTGAAAATAGCGACCCAAGAAGGAAGCTAAGTACAATCGCTAAACTTTGCAAATAAGTACAGCGTAATGTGATATGCAAATGATCTAAGTATTGTGCCAATAAGCATGCTCATACACACCGAGGTGGCGCTACAATCAGGAAGAGGGGGCTATGTAAGCCAGCGCATATTCGAAGATTCATAAACGTGACGATTACCCGCCGATTGTAGGAAGACTTTGGTAAGCGAAACATGCCAGGTAAACGTGTTAGAAGACATTTCTCACAGTTAAGCGAGTTTGAGAGAGGCCTGATCATCGGGATTAAATTTGCAGGCTGGTTGATGCGCCGTGTTGCTAGCGAGAAGGTACTCACGCGCGGAAAACCGGGTCTGGAGCGACCAAGAAGACCCTGAGGAGAGAGCATCGAAAGATCGTGCGGCAAGCACTTGTGGACCCCACAGTGACTCGTTCAACGATACGAGCAGACGTAGGCGTAGCAATTGTTCCACAAACAATTTCCAGACACCTTGCAGAAGCAAATCTTAAATCCAAGCGCCCTTTCCGTGCACTCCCTTTAACACCGGAACATCGGCAACTGTGTCTACAGTGGTGCCAAGCCAGATCAATGTGGAATGTCACAGATTGGCAAAAGGTTGTGTTTAGTGATGAATCCCGGTTTGTTTTGGGGACAGATGATAACCGTGTAACGGTGTGGAGGCACCCTGGTGAGAGGTACAATTCCCTCCACACTGTTTTACGTCACGCTTCCCGCACAGCTGGTGTAATGGTCTAGGGGGCCATAGCCTACGATAGCCGGTCCACTTTAAATGTGATGCGTGGAACCTTAACGGGCCAACGTTACGTTGATGATATTCTTCGACCCCATGTTGGACCTTTCCTAAATGGTCTCCCAGGGGCAACTTTCCAGCAAGATAATGCTCGTCTGCAAACAGCAAGAGTTGCTCAAAACTTCCTACGTCATTTTCCGACTCTTTTATGGCCAGCCCGCTCCCCCAATTTGTCCCCTGTAGAGCACGTGGGGATCAGCTAAAACGGCAGATACCATCGTGTCACTCTGTACTTGATTTAGAGTTGGCTGTTCACGATTTGTGGGCCCATCTGCCTCAGGAGAACATAAGGTGTCTAATCAACTAAATGCCGGACCGTGTGGTGGCATGCATTGCAGCTGGAGGTGGTCCAACGCGCTATTGAAGTTGCCCAGTATTTGTGTCGTTGCACACCCTGTGTTCGTTTAATTGTCTTGTTTTTGAGATCAAGTGAATTCCTCATCTGTGTCATTATGTGTATTAAATTTCATTCCAATCCGATGCTTTCTTCTTGGGTCGCTATTTTCAATGTTCCTGAGTGTATATGTATATGTTCTTTGCCCTTGTTCTCTCTTTATGAAGATAAATATAAATACCTTAGGTGGATATAAAGAAAGCGTTAGGCGTATATATATAAAATGTTAGCCTTGGCTTTATATAAACAAAAACATTTTTCTCGAATACAGGTAATTAACAGTGTTTTGTACAACGAATTTTAAAGATATATATAAATAATTTTTTTCCAAGAACTTCTTAAGTTATTGCAACGATTAAAAGCAACTCGGTTGAAATTACTGGTTTATTATGTCAAAGATGACTTTATTCTTCGCGTCCTCTTATGTAATATACAAAAAGTACTTCGAACAATGCCATGTAAAGGGAAAGTTGTCTTGAAGGAAACGATACTAAAAGTAAAATTGTGTTGTAGGTTGTAGTATGAATATTGGGATTTTATTTGCTGATGTAAAACTAACGCCCCTTTCGGAGTGGCAGAAACTTACCAAATGCCGTTTGTCTGGTTGGTTGGTTTAATTTACTTCCCCTACCCTTTCCAACTTCCTTATCTTCGAAGCCCCATGAAAGACAAAGAAGCAGTGGTGACATGTGATAAGCGATGTTCAGATTAATTTCCAGCCTGAATCATTCGCAAAAGGAGCATAAATGGCTCACGAGAGAGTAGTAAAGGAACCAAAAAAAATGGAAAATCAAGCAACGACTTAAGGTAAATGTAATTTATGGGGGTAATTTAAGAATATCCCAATATAGCCTCCAAAATGAATCCAATGAAGCTGTAGCAGTCTCATTTATACCGCCTTCCGTTTAACTGATCAGAGCTTTTATTGCCGTTTTCTTACTTTCGTCTTCGATATAAAAGAGCTTTTTCTTCATTTCTCGCCCCCCTTTGATATCGAAATTGCATTGTCTCATCAGTTTTAAAATGAAAATTGATCGGGAAGGAGCTTCTTCCTACATTTATGTTTCGTGTGTAGCTCATCCTTCTATTTAAATTGTTGTTCACCTGCAGTTGAATCATTTTACCATTGGATGCTCCAAAAACTGACCATAAATGTATTTGTAAATGAATGATGTTGTGTACTAAACAATTTTATTTTCGAAACGAGTACAAAAGATTTTTCAGAGAAAGTATCGATTGCAGCCAAAATATTTTGCTAAAAATAAAATTTTTGTAATATTATTAAAGAATTAATAAACAATAATTATATAATGGCTTTTGTATTTAATCAACTAGTTTTGTACAAATTTAGTTACTAGAAAAAGGTTCTTATATGGAAATGGATATACAGCAAAATATATGTTAAAAAGGTTAAAAAAATTCATCAGTTTGATGTGTTCTCAATTTAGATTTTTCTTCCTTGCACTTTTAAAGAATAAATTTGCAAAGAAACTTTTCTTTTCTTAAAGTTGAATTTATAAGCAAATTATTTCGGAAAAATCTATGTTTAATGCGTGCATATTTATACACGTAATAATTCACCTATTAAATTTTCTCTCGAGGAATTAATTAAATTAATAATAGTCTTGAGCCCTACAAGACTTTGGATGATGACTAATTTTTAACCACTCAACAGAAAATATACCATTAATCATAACTTTATCACTTAAAAACTGCTGCGTTGAAGCCTTTTAAAACAAGAGGATTCAATGTATTGCCTCATTCACTTATTCTCTCCAATCGCAGAATTTTTTAACGGAAATTGTATGCTTCTGAAAGATTCCCGTTGAAGAAACTATAAAAGCTGAGATCTCTGGAGTGAAAAAAAAATGCTTTTGTGAAATATATGTTCGCGTATGGTTCCTCGTGTGCATTTCTTTTGCTGTGTGCCGTGGTTTCACTTTATTTGAGTAAAATAAAATGTGCAATTTAAGTACCAAGAAGTATCATCCTTTCAATGGCAACAACGAATTTAAAGACATTCTTAATGTCTAATTGAAAGTGGGGAAATTAGCATTACACACACACACACACACATACATGAATATAAAATTGATATTTATAACGTGTCCAGTATTTCTTTCTCTTTATGTTTCATTTGTAAATTAATGTTTATAACAGCGCTTAATCATTTAATTATCAATTGTTATAATATTTATTGCAACAGTGTTAGTGTAAAATAAAGCATGCGATTTTAAAATCTAGCTGTATTTGCAAAATACTTAGATATAAATTTAAATTTATTAATGAAAGGGAATAAATTATTTTAGGCAGAAAATAAATACGTTATTAAATTAAAATTTATTAAATTTTTTTCATATAAGAGAAAAGAAACAACAATTTCAGAACGAGAAACTAAATTAATCACTTCGTACTAACTTTCCTCATAAGCTAAAAGATTTATTTGTATGCAAACAATCAAAATTTTCAAACATCTGAATCAATGCAATGAAATGGGGTGGTCTTGAATATGGCATGAGAAAAATTACATTTCCTTATAAAAATTAATCTATTTAATTATTTTGGATATTTATCACTTTACTTAATAATAATTCCTTTCATTAAATAATTTCTATATATGTAACAACATAAGCTTGATCAAATAAATTTAGGAACTCATAATTTTTTTCTAATTGCACGTATGTTATAAATAATCGCTGATAGAAAAAATATCAAGAGGTCTGATTTTACAAAATTAAATTTTATTTTTATTATTAGAAAGATTAATAAAATTTCGATTTATTGGTGTTGCAAGCAAGTACTGCAATGTGCAAGCAAAGTATTGTTGTAATTAAAACTATATTTAAAGTGATTACTTAAGAAAAATATAATTTGAAGAAATTCAAAACATAAATTACTAAGATTTTGAAGCAAACAAATGCAAAACTTAATTACTTCGTGGTGATGTCTCTGAGTATGCATATATGTATATGTATATGTATAATACCCTGCTATGATGATGATAATGATGATATGTATATACATATACATACACACACATATATATATATATATATATATATATATATATATATATATATATATATATATATATATATATATATTCAGCTAATTTTGTTTTGCTGTAAATATTTTTCAAGATGGCATTTTCTTTCTAACATTCATAGTTTTCAAATTTCACAAAATTAACTTTTTCTATGAATCGCAAATAAGTTGAAATAATGAAATATCGTGCCTGCATAAAAATTAAATAACTGGTAACCTTAAAAAAGTTCACATACATGAATTCATACCAAATAATTTATGCGTTTCAAAAATGGTCCACAAAATCATAATAAAACATTTTTTTAAGAAAAATTCCTTAGCTTGTGAAATTCAACTTCAGTTATGCCTATAAAGTTTAACAAACATATTTTACAACAATTAGTAGCCTATAGATTTATTTCAGTGCAATGTATGTAAAACAGGTTCAACTTATTCAGCAACAGTGTTGAATAAAATAATTAGATACATAGAGTGGAAGAGATAGTTTGTATTCTATTATATGTGAATTTTTTATTTTTTATTTTTATAGTAACATTACTTTATTAATGATTCCATGAATTGTAAGCATTTTGTTTTATCAACATTCATTTGAAATAAAAAAATAGAAATAACAGCCTCACACTATAATATATGAAGCACAATAAGTGTTTGATAAATTGATCTTAACTATTGACCTATTACCCTACAAAGTAAAACACGTCAAAACTATGATTGTTTATCAATGAAATATATATGCAGGCTATTATTGGTATTGTTAAGCAACTTATTGGTACTGAATATTTGACAAATTAAAAATACTTCAAAATGATGTAGCGCTATTATAATGTAAATATTCTCTTAAAGAGAGAGAGATGGACTATATATTATTTATTTATACTGCTAACTTAGTAGAATCATACGTCTGTAATTAATAAGGAGTTTAAAGATAATGAAAATATATTGAAGGAGGTTATTTCTTTGTAAAACAATAGCTTTGTATTTTAATAGATTTTTTCCTCATAACTCAGTACTGATTCTGCATGTATGTGTGCATAAGTAAATCAAGGAAATAAGTAATTCCAATCAATAGTTATCTTGAACCATTTTAACTTAGAGTAAAAATTGACAGGAATTTGCTTTAATAATTTTTACATATATATATATATTTTCTAATATATAATTAAAAATTAAAATGACCTTTTCATTAATATTTTTTAATAAAATTTGTGATAAAATGTAGGCCCAACTTTTGAAATGCTAAATCAATAAATGAATGGTGAGATTAATGATGCAATGAAACGTTAAGTATTAAAATACGAAATAATATTTTACGTACTAATATATTTTAACCTAACATCCGAGGAAAATCAAAGTGTTTTTCTCCAAGAATACAATACATGATACAGTAATATTGACACTGAAAAAGTACGTGCCTAACACTATTGACACTGAAAAAGTGCGTGTCCAATTCATTCTAAAAATTTGTACATCAGGGAATTCTTAAATTATTGTTGTTGTTAGATTTATTACGATCATGAATATAATGAAACAGTACAAAATGATGGAACACCATCATCATTGCAACAACATCTAATTTGTTGTGCTAGGGAATATTAACGAAGTTATAGCTCATTAAACAATTCTCTTTCTCTATGTATAGACTCATGCTAAATCTCCAATGCACAATTATTGTTCATTATGAAATAAACATATTGATTTATTAGAGGAATAATTTGCGACTGTCCTAATGTTCGCGTTGAATCATTAGTAAAGTGTAGATATATTATAATATCTTGTAGTTTATTGTGTAGATTAAGATATGTGGGAAGCCAATTGAAAGGATGATAATGGTTTATGTGTATTTTATTTGCAGCTCCTGTATGTCATTTCCCTGACAAATTAAAAGGACTTTGGTTCCAGAAAGGTTGGCAATCAACCATTCGCATTGATGGGAGCATTTTCTCCATAAAAGGGACATGTGTTGAATCTCATCAAAATATGTTTCTTATCGAAGATAAGTAAGTGTACCTTTCAATTTATTTTATTTATAATGTTATTACTATTAAATATATTTTTGAAGTAGTATAGCGTTTTAAGTGTTGAAACGCTAAAAATATTAATATCACATGTATTCCTATTAGAATGAAACTTTTCTTTCGTTAAAATATTATAAATAACTTAAGAATATAGTCATAAATCACATCTGTATTGGTCGAGCAGTTTAGTCCAAATATGACTACGTAGGGAATTGTTTAGTGAAAATCTACATTAGATAAGTTATTCTTTACACTTTTTCTTATTTAAATGATAATAAAGTGAATTTTACATTTATTATCACTGCATTTAAGAGGGAGTTTTTAGATCGTGAGTTAAAAATTAACTGTATATTAACTTTATGGGAGCCAATTAGGCATTTTTAAGCCTATTCAAAGAGCATCAGCTTACAATGGATTTTTGGATAGCACACACAGTCTAATAAAGGGTGTTTTTTTAGAGGTATAGCACTTTAAATTGCAATAAAACAACGATGTATTATTCGATTGACATGAATTTTTTTTATTCGAAAGATAATCTTGTGGCATTACATTTTAAATATGATTTCTGGCATATGACTGCCACGGCTAGCTCGGATGTAGTCCAATCTGGACGTCCAATTTTCGATGACTTTTTCCAACATTTTTGGCCGTATATCGTCAATAACACGGCGAATGTTGTCGTCCAAATGGTCAAGCAATTGTAGCTTATCCGCATAGACCAATGACTTTACATAGCCCCACAGAAAATAGTCTAGCGGTGTTAAATCACAAGATCACGGAGGCCAATTCACAGGTCCAAAACGTGAAATTAGGCGGTCACCAAACGTGTCTTTCAATAAATCGATTGTCGCAGGAGCTGTGTGACATGTTGCGCCGTCTTGTTCGAACCACAGCTCCTGGACATCATGATTGTTCAATTCAGGAATGAAAAAGTTAGTAATCATGGCTCTATACCGATCACCATTGACTGTAACGTTGTGATCTTCATCGTTTTTGAAGAAGTACGGACCAATGATTCCACCAGCCCATAAAGCGCACCAAATAGTCAGTTTTTCTGGATGTAACGATGTTTCGACATACACTTGTGGATTAGCTTCACTCCAAATGCGGCAGTTTTGTTTGTAGACGTAGCAATTCAACCAGAAGTGCGCTTCATCGCTAAATAAAATTCGCTTATGAAAACGGGAACAACGGCAATCTCGTTTTGGGCCCATTCGACGAATCTACGCCTTGCTTGATGATCGTTTTGATGAATTGCCAAACCAAACTGAGATTAAATCAATTGACAGCTGTTAAATCGGTCGCCATCTTGGAAAGCAATGCCAACTTAAACTTCTATACCTGGGAAAAAAACACTCTTTATTACTTAAAATTTATTTGAAAGGTATGAAGCTCTCAGCACCTTTCGTAATGACCACATTATGATAGTTCTGGATTCTAACTTTATTATTTTTTCCTTAAAATATCATTTTAGATCTTTATGCATGTAGTCATTGTCTTTATGCAGTTAATAAATACATTTAGTCTTTAAAAATATGAAAACGCATATACATTCACGATGGCGATTCTAATTTAATTTTATACCTTTCAGTACATTTAGTGTATTATATACATTGATATTTTTTATTTATTATAATTTAGTACTCTTTAAATTTTAAAAACTTAGGGCCAAAGTCTATCGAAATTCATTTTTAATTTAATGTATTGCATGTGCATGCTGAATTTCTTTTTATCTGGGGGCTCATAAACACCTAAATTACAAATTTGAAATAAAAAAACTTTTATCTAAAAAGGAAACCACACTTCGTATTAATGCGAAATCATATTAATAAATTCATTTTTAACCAATCACTCTCACTGTTATTCCCTGGACGATATTTTTGTACTTAACACATTAAGAACTCGTTATCAGTTAGTTATAAAGTACTGCATTTTAAAACTAAAGAAATTACGAAAATATATTTAAATACGCAAAATATTTCAAACAAAAAGTTGAGTGTTTTCATAGCGTACAGAAGGTTAAAAAAACACAGAGATTTGTTCTGCGAATATCATTGCAGGTATTTTTAAGATTTCAATTTTTTTTCCTGAAATAAATAATTTTAACTAACTCCTCTTGAAATTAAAAACAGATAAATATATGTATTTATTGTGATATAAAAAGCATTATTAATTGCTTAAATATGAAAGAAATCTTTAATTACTCTGATCTACATCTTACAGAACCTAAAAAATATTACTATTTTTATATAAATCCTCTAACTTCAAAAAGTATCTGCTTTTTATCACCACTTTATGACTACAACTCTTAACAAATAATTAACATAATGTTGTAAAACCTAAATATTGAATTAAAATTTTTCTTATGGAATTTCGCTAATCTAATTTATAGTTAATTTAAATATGTAAATCTTAATTATATATATACATATATATATATATATATATATATATATATATTATATTTATATATATAAATATATATACATATATATATTTATATATATATATATATGTATATATTTATATATATATATATATTTATATATATATATTTATATTTATATTTATATATATATATTTATATATATATATATATATATTTATATACATACACACACATATATATTAAAATGTAACAAAATTCTAACATTTTCAAGCAAAATTTTAAAAATTTATAAAATATACAAGTGCAACCTCGGACTTAGGACCGCTAAGTGGGGTTAAACTAGTTTGATAGCGACCCAACTTGCCTGTCTTAAGTCCTAGGTTGCACTTGAATATTTTGTAAATTTTTAATTTTGTTTGAAAACGTTGGGATATATATATTTTATTATATTTTATTATATTTTATATTCGGCATTGATATTTTGAAATTGGATTTTGTATTCTAGAATTCATATAATTTCAAATTTTTGCTTAATTGAGGAATGGTAATTGATTTATATATATATATATATTTACTATCTTCATCATTCGCTAAATTTAGGGAGTGTTTGAAATAATGGATTGAACGAATGATGCCTTACCAAAAAATTTTAATAAATATATTTAAAATCAAAGTAGTTAGCGAAACAAAATGCTGAAGATTTGCACATCACTACATAGGGCTAAAATTTTAATTCCATGAAACAATCTTACGCTTCTATGAGCTTCAGAAAAGATACAGTTCTCCAGCTAAATCTGTGAAGAGATAAATATCAATCACTTAAGCATTCACGTGAAGCAGGTCTTGAAAACATTACTTACGCGTGGATATATCGTTGAAATGATAACTTACCAGAAAATACACTTTCTGCGATGCATTATAAACATAAAAGATGAATATTATATCTGCAAAAGTGAAATTACACATTCTTAAAAGTGCACGCAGTAAGTATCTTACATTTAAAGTAGGGGTGTTCTAAAGTACAAATAAGAGGATCTAGAAGCACTTCTCAGTTTCCCTCTCTCCCTAAACGAGAATTTATTTTATCCCGAAATTCCCCTTCTGAAAATACTCCCAACTTTTTTCCCCTCTGCTCGGCATCATTTAGAAAACTCCCCTTATTTTCTTAAACTGCAATACCCCCCTGATGTGCAACTTCTAAGCCACTAATTTATCCCTCATGCTCTACTTCCATTGATTATTCAATTTCCATTCAGACGTTCCTGTCTTACTCTTTTCATAATGCACTTCAACCACGATTTTTTTTTATTTTTAAATTCGTTTTGCATTTCCCGTTCCTTGCGATCAACTGCCTTAGAAATTCGTTTCAGTTTCCTCATTTTCCTTATAAGACGGAGAAGGGAATTCTTTTAGAAATAAGAATTACTAATATAAGTTTTGGTGGTTTTTCATACTTATAATAATGTTCTGGCTTTCTTTAATTTGACTCATTTTGAAACTGTTTTCGTGGAAAACTGCTTCAGAGTAAAATAAAATACTGTTTTAACTTTTGATTCCACATACATTCGTCTCTTACTTAATTTAAATACATATGAAATGCACATTTGCAAAACTTCTATTTCTTATATTTTTAACTTAAATTTTAAGTAAGTCAGCTTTGCTAAAATGATTTTTCCAGAGTTATTATCTAGGACATGTCCAGTTAAAAAATTTCAAATTTATATTAAAATGTTTCATTAACAAATAGATAACCACTCTTAAAGTTTTTTTTTAATTATATTTATCTTATTCAAAGATGAAGCAAGTTATTGTATGACTTAAATCATAAAAGCATAAATTGCATGTTGAAACACAATCAAGCATTAGATTATAAAATGCAGTACCATGTGTGGATAATATAACCTTCTATGTTTTGCTGGAAAATCTATTTAAAATCAACTAGATTTTCCAGAAAAGTCATAATAGAATTTTATAAAAACCACATTTAAAAAATCACTATAGAGGTATGTTTAGTTAAAAAAATTAGTTAATTTTATATACTGAGTTTAAATTTGGAAAAGTGATTTGTAACAAAATCCTTAAGGAACTTTTTATCAAGAAGGAGTCACACAAAAATAGACAAAAATGAACAAAATATTCGGGAATACTTCAGTATTATTTATATTAATATTTTTGCTTGGACGTAAGAGAATCTTCGGAAATTTCTTGCTTAATAAACAGGGTTAAATTTTATTATTAAGAAAAGGAATTTGCTAAAATACATGTTTTTTCTTTTCAAATTATATTTGTATAATTGTGCAACGGTTTTATAGTCACATCGAGGGGAAACGAATGACTTATGGTGGTGAGGGGGGAATTATTAACTTGTCTTTGGGGGGATAAACAATTATTTTCATTGCTTACTAAGATCTTAAAATAATTGGAAAATTCATAGGTTGATATGCTGCAGCTAAAAATACTAAAAATAATATGAAAAAAGCTATTGTAGTGTTGATTTGTTCCTGTTAGGAACACTAAAAATAATAAATAAATAATGTAAAAGGTATATTTTTAAATTTCTAGGAATATATATCTAAAACTCAATCCAAAATGATAATCTTTACTATTATTTTATTTCAATCCCTATGCGTGAGCACACAAATTCTTCGTTATACGTAAGCATCTATTTTTACCCCTAATTAATAGTAGACTCTCAGGAATATTTCATTTACATGCGGATTATAAATTACAGTTTTTGATTAATAATATGTCGAATATAAAGTTAACTAAAATTAAAGCACAAGTAGGGTCCTTATTTAAAATTGGAACTGTTTCTGATAAAATATTTGTAGCCATGGTAGCCTAGTGGTCAAGGTATAGGATCGTAGCTGGCTTGTCCCGAGTTCGAGCCCAGTACCACTAAAGACCCGCCATGTAGGGGAGCGATGTATGTTAAATCTAACGAGAGCTCAAACATTCTCCCGTTGGTGAGGTGTGGAAGTTAGGAGAGGGGATGAAAGCTCAGGTGTCGTCCACGTTACTTGACCATGGTTAAAAATTACGAGTTCCGTTGCTAAAAGCCCTTGTGTAGCTGAACAGTGCAAAGTTAATATATTCACTCACTCACTAATAAAATATAACATTAAACATTAAATGCAAAATTAACGCTTACGTTAGGTTAAAGCTAAAAATTTTCTATTAAAACGAGACATTTCTTTGGTATAAAATCTTCAAAAGAAAAAAAAAAAATTCCCAAAACAGGTCAGTTTCATATATAATTGTCTTAAAAATTACCATTTTTTTCTCTCTACATTCAATTCGTTATAACAATCCAAAAGTAATTATTTCTATCCTGGAATTGAATATCCAACAGTTTGAAATAAAAATAAAAGTTGATTCATGTAAAAATGCAAAGTTTTATTCAGAGGAAATTAAAATAATTTCTTGAAATTGATCATTTTTTATTCTACCTTAATTCATTTAATATTTCTGGATTTTAGTTCATAAAAATTTCCTCCCACAGCGTATTTTATTCCTTAAGTAGAGTTTTAATTAAAAAATAACCAGATTAAATTCCATCAAAAGAGTTTAGTATTTTCATTCCAACGCCATTTTTTCTTCATTCTCAAAGTTTTTATTGATGGCTTCTACGTTTTACGAGAAACTAGTATTTACCAAAAACTGTCATCTCTTTCCTAAGCTTAAAAGTTGTTCAATTAAATTGCGTATTTTACTGTAATTAAATAAGCAATCTTCTGCTATTTGTATTTGTTTTTAGTCTTTGCATTAACTAGATCTCTCTATTTTCTCCTTTTGAAAACTGTTTTAATTTGGTTTTCTTTCTCTTCAATTCTTCTTTATTTCGTTCAATGCGAAATTTAATTTTACAGGCATAGTCATTAAACTCGGTTTGAATTAATATAGAATGGGATGCACAATTGCCTATAAAGTTTTGTTCGGTGCTCTGTGTGGGAGATAAAATATCTCAAAGATATAAAAATTAACGATTCAAACAAGTTTTTAAGAAATACATATATTTAAACTAAGCAACATTAAAATAAAATTAAGTCGAGAGAATTAAATATTTTAGTTTCTCTTGTTTGCTAACGCTTTAACAAAACTACTCGCAGAAAGAAAATGGTTAAAACTATAACGCCAGAATTTGTACGAAACCTATGCCGCTAAAAAAAAGGAACGTTTTGAATTGTTAAAAAATAGATTTTAATTTGGTTTCGGGAAAGATATTTATGATGGTAATGCAAAATATAGAAAAAAAAAATTATTATTGAAATGGGAAAAATAATAAGTGCATGCCTTTCAAAGTCAAACATTCATCAATACAGAAATCAGTAATTGCGAGATTTCTCTTTTATAAAAATATAACTCGAGGAAGAAAGGTAATTTTCTGAATTTTAAATTATGTACACGTAACTTGTTGAAACATATAAGTAAATTCATCCCATTAAATCTTCCAATATGTGCGTATAGCTTGTTGTCTTACATAAATTATCAAGATAAATATTTTTCGGAATAAGACTACCAGATTCTTACTTTAAGTGGCGGGTTTATTACATTTCATACTATCGAGGATTAAATAAGTTTTGTATTACTTTTTGAGCGCCTAAATGCATAAGCAAAAGACATTGATGAATATTATTACACTTGGCATTTACTTCTAACGTATTGTGCAATTCAATTAAAATTGAATCAATTTTTTTTCCAGGATAAATATTGTCTGTTTGATCGATGGTACTAGACTATGGAGTTATTTTTATCACATTTCAAGGGAGGAAGACGAGCGAGCTTCTATTTTTCATAAAGTTTTATAATCGCGATACAGTATCATTAGCTGATGAATACATTCTATACAGAGTATATATATATATATATATATATATATATATATATATATATATATATATATATATATATCAGTTATATCAAGCTGAGCTGAACAAGAAGTACGGCATAAATAAATTAGAATTGTTGTATCATCAGAATGAATGGAGCAATCATAATTTATTGAGATTGTTTGATTGAATATTAACGTCGCACTGTTCAGCTACACGAAGGCTTTAAGCGACGGACCACGTAATTTTGAACCATGGTCAAGTGACGTGGATGACACCTGGGCTGGCACCCCCTCTCCTAACTGCTACACCACACCAACGGGAGGACGTTTCAGCTCTCGACAGATTTAACGTGCATCGCTGCCCTCCACAGTGGGTCTTTAGTGACAATGGGCTCGAACTCGTGACAAGGCAAATCACGATCCGATACCTATACTACTCGGCTACCGCGGCCACTAATTTATTGAGAGAATTAAACCTTTAATACAGTGATTCTCAAACTGTGGGACGCGCCCCCAGACGGCCTGATATCTTTGCGTGGGGAGTGTGAGCATTTCAAAAAGCAGAAAATGAAAGATTTTTTTTAAAAAAAATTATTTTAAAGCAATTTATTAAAAAAAATATTTATTATTTAAAAGTAAAATATACATAAAATTTAATACTTATTTTGATAATTCATATGGCATATAATTAAGACCCTATTGTATCTTTAACATCAAAGTACATTATTGTGATATTCAATACATTGTCATTGTATGTGGGGGGTCGTGATGAAAATTATGATTGAAAGTTGGTTTGTCAATACTGGAAGTTTGAGAAGCACTGCCTTAATAAATACATTACTTTCAGAAATGACTGAAAATAAAGAGTGTGTTTATTTTACACGCAAATCTACTTGAAATATTAAAGCAGAATTTGAATCTTTATTTTTTTCACGTGTTTATTTTTTAATAATCAGCATAAATCCCTTCATTCTCAGTATAACTTTATTCTTGATAGGGAGAGTGATATCCATTTGAATTTAATTTTTATAATATGAATAAGAATTGAAGAAATAGAAGAATTTTGCTGTAATGTATATTTTCTAAAACATTTATCACTATAATTTAAAGTTTTTTTTTAAAAGCTACACCTTTGTGAAATTAGTAAACATTCGGTTGAGTTTAAAATAATTAAATCTTGTATACATATCAGATAAAAATTTAACATAAAATAAAACCTGTTATTTTCTTTTATCACTAAATGAAACGAATTGGATTAAAAAATAGGATGCATTATTTGTTTTATTTAATGAAAAAGAATTCTCTCGGGTAATAATACTTATTTTTTAACTAAATATACCCAATCAAATTTAGTGCTCTGAAAAACAATAACAAATATAAAAAAGAAATTTAACTACTACTAATACTAAGGAAATTATTCTCAAATAAAACTTTTATTTTTAGTCACCCGTTTTGTAAGTAAATATTTAATTAAATGGATACAAAATATTGCTGGTTATTTTTGTGTTTCACATCAACATGTTAGTGTCTCTGTGAGAAATGAAATTAACATGAATCTGGTAAAAGGTTTTCTGCTTTGAATTAACTTGAGGCTAAACAGTAATAAAACTGTTGAAACTCCATAGAAAGATAATATTTTCTGTGGAAAAGCTGATCTCTCTAATCCAAGTTTATGATAGTTAAGAGCTAAAAAGTAAAAAAAATATATACTCGACTATTTTGGTATTTATCAATTTAAAAAGAGTACACCCACACACACAAGTTCTAAGGACAAAAGAAAAAATCATTATTCGTAATTTTCCTTATAAATTCAATCTTAGGTTTATATGGAAAAAAAGTAAATGAATTTAATAGCTCAATGAAAACCGAGGACTTTAGTTTGCTAAACATCAATAGAATAACAAATGATATTTTGATATCCTTATACATTGTGTGTGTGTGTGTGTGTGTGAATTCCTTGTAACATCTACTTGAATGTTCCACTTAGTGTATTCGCTTAAAACAGCTTATAATTAAGTTATTTTCAGAACTATGCATATTTCTCTGGATTAGAATCTATCGTTTATGTTATTAAAAGAGTAAATCAAATAAAGGAGACACTTTTAGGACTAAATTTAACAAAACGAATTGTTCTATGCTAAGGCAAAGACATAGCGGATGAATTTATTTCGAAATTGTACAAAAAGAGGGGATATTAAAATCAGAATACTAAATTAGATGGTGAAAATATTTGATAAGTTGTACTACTAGTTCAAAAATAGAAAATAAACTCATACTAGATAAATACATTTTTACCACTACTGCAGTATATAAAACTGCATAAAAAGGGACGTAAACAATTCACGTTATTAATATTACATTTATAAGCCAAATCACCAAATCAAATATACCGTATCAGACCTAACGGAAATGTACTTCAGTGTTATTCTAATTTATTTAATCACTAGGGATAACAATTATAAATAACGTTTTCTTAAGAAAGTAAGTTCTTGCTACAGAACCTCAGAAAGTGACAATGGCCTGATGTTCAATCTTTCATACTCTCATTTTTTCAATAGGAAACTTTATTAATGTATTCTTAAATGAATAAATTATTCTAATTTTATTAAAATTGGTTACATTCTTAAAAAAAGTTTTACAAATTTTCATCTTACGTAATTTTTGAATATTAAGAAAAGAACACGAGCAATTGACTTACTTCAATACTTTTTTAAGACTTGAAATAAATCAATTACTCGCTAATCTTTTATAGGTATAACGTGATACGAACATTTTAAGTTTAAGTTATATTTGTTAAGAACTTTGATTTCACCTCCAGAGTTCATGGAAATCCTAAACCTATAACGAAATTTGTGAAAAGTTATCAGTCCTGGCCGGGAACTTCCAAGTGTATATTACCATTTTAGTAGATCTTCAAAGTCATTTTATACAGACTTCTATATTTTAGTTTCTTATACACAGCTAAATTTCTATCAATCATATAATTTAAGCAATGTATCATTCATTTTAGTAAGACACGGATTTTTGCATACGCTTGAAAATACAGTAAGTAAACTATGAGTTAAACTATAAATATATTAAAAGCAACATTAAGTTAATAAAAATATTGAAAAGGTTGATTCGGAACACTACTAGTTCAATGATCTATAACAAGGGTTGGTAACTTTGTGGTAGTGGTGTGCCAAACCAATCTACCAATATGATTCAAAATATCAAACAGTGGGAAATATTTGAAACAATTCGATTCCCTCGACAATGCATGTGGAGTTAGAGGATAGAGATCAAGAATACATATTTATAGCTTTAGTATATATTTATTATGCCTTATTCAGAAAGAAATATTTATTAACATATAATATACTGATTCCTTCAACATAAATAACATATTAAAATTACATATATATTTTGTATTACACATCTTTAAAACTTAATTTTTAAAATAAGACATAAAAAAATAAAAATAAACACACAAACACAGAAAAATATAAGTATTCATTCAATAAAGTTAATTAATTTAATTAATACGAGCCTTATTTCCTAGCACCTCCCATTTTTCTATCGCAATATTAGGTGCAAAATGTTTCACTTTATATTTCACATGATTCTGAATGTTCAGTTGAGTCCACAACAACATATTTGCAGGATCGAAATGCTGCTCGTATGAGTAAGTATTTTTTTCTCATAGATATGTGGAACAGAAATGCAAAAACAGAGCATATACAATTATCTCTTCAAAGAACTAAATTTTCTCCAAAAATGACATCCAATAAATTAAAACTGCTGTTGATTTATCGTTCCACATTTTTTTTATAATTCCATAAATTTTCCTTTCTATAATTTCGAAGATGTTCAATAACACTCATTTCAAAATTATCAACACGCAAAAATTGACTAATTTGTAAAGAGATGTGGAGCGTCAAAAATTGTACCTTGTGCCAGATTTAGCACTCGCGTCATAGTTTGCTAACCTCTGTTCTATAATAATCATGCGGATTGTCATATAGCATGATATATATATATATATATATATATATATATATATATATATATATATATATATATATATATATATAATCATAACTAACCTTTTAAATTTCAACATAAATTTTATTTTAATACCATTTTTATTGTATAATTTTCGCAATCACACTGTGATTTTAATTTATCTTCAGTTTGAACAACCACAACAGCTTCTTTTATTTTTAAAAAGAATACTAAATCAAAATTTTAAAAGAAAATACATGGTCATAAATAGTTGTAAAAGAGAATCACACGTCATTATGAAAAAGCGAAGCTAAAACACACACACAATGTTTTATTTTTTATACAATAATGATTGTTAATATTGTATACTTTCTACAATAGCTTAATACTTGAGCCTGTCTAAATAATTTCTCCTTCCTTGTCAAACATTCAAGCATAAATTATTTAGTTTTAAAAACTAATTCCCTACTGTTAAAATAATCATTCATTTTATTGCATAAATATAAAATACAATAATTAAAATAAAACGTGAGTTTCTATTTCTGCAAATAAATGGAAAATAGCATCTGTCACTTGATCCCATTAGATGGTCAATAAAGAAGCAACTAATTGCATCTACATTTGCCATTATTTCCTCGCTAGATTTAACCCACATTTTGGTGGTGCAGCCAAATCGGCAATCATGCGAAAATCATCCGCATTTATATCTTCCTTTTTTCCCTCTGGTAAAACTCTTACAAAATATGCATCAGCGCTGTTGAAATTATTCATCTTAGAGAAATGAGTTAGCTGTTCGTCGTCTTGTATCGAAAGAAGCCATCCATACGAAGAAAAGAAAGGCGCTCATTTTTACTCAGAGAAAGCAACTAATGCCTCAGAGGTCACCTACAGCAATATGTAATTCTTTCTTATCAATAACGCTTCAAAGAGCTGCCTTAAAAATATCTCTCTTGTTTAATGCTGCGGAAATACGCATTGAAAGAAGCAAGAAGGACATCCCAGCTGAAATATTTCTAGGGAAGAACGTCTCTACTATACTGGAAAGAATGTGACGTTCACTTCGGATGACAACAGAAAACGAAATTATTATGCTAGGCTTACCTTTAAATCGATACTAATGCGAATGTAAGACTTTGATGAAAATATCTCAGTTTCTTCGCATTGGAAAGGGGGAACCACTTCAGTTGGAAGGAAACGTCAAAATCAGTAAACTGATTACCTTCCAACTTTCTTTTCAGATGAATCGCATAAATTGCGTTAATCTCCAAGGAATACCTGGATATTTTCAGGATTTTAATTAAAGTTTCTTGAAACTTTATCTCAGGGAACTACCACTTCGTCTTATGCAGAAACTTCGAAGGATAAGGTGAGCAAAAACAGTGTGAATAAGAGGTTACTGGGAAATTTTGAAGGGGTATTTTCGTCGTATTTTGGCAAGAGCAATTAATAATTTGCAGAAATTCATACTAAACTCTCTGAGGTATTATCTCAATATGAATTTTTTAACTTATTTATCAGCACCTACAGTTGCTTAGGTTAGATTATGAATAATATTCACACATTATTTTGAAACACTTATCAAGATTGAGATATGAATTGTACAGTACCGAATATGTATATGGACATACGTACAAAAAATACACTAAGCCAAATGGAAAAGATTTTACCAGTAAATTCTAAAATTATTAAAAATATATTTATACTTGAAATAAATTTATACTTAAAAAAATATGCAATTAAAATGTGTAAAATATCTCTTTTCATCTGAAATTAAAAATAATAATAAATTATAGAAAATACTCTGTACTCTGTCTCTCTTAATAATGTTCATTTATTTTCAGAGGAAATATTGTCTTGTAGTAGCTTACACATAATTCATGAATGTTTCAGAGTATTAGAAACTTATTTATGACAATAAAAGGAAAATTACTTTCACTATGCAAAATCTTGAAAAATATGTTTACATTTTAATAGTATAGAAAAAGTGAAATTATTATTTCTGCATATTCACATTATCGAGACATCTAATTTTTCTTATTTTTAAGTTATTGTTACGCACATACGATTTCTTTAGAAATTTAGCACAGGAAGATGTCCAAAAGTTTCAAAAATGCCCTTCTAATTTATATTTTTTGTATAATATAATTCAAATACTGAACTTCTAAAACTGAAAGTTAATCATTATTTAGAAATTTGTTTCAAATGAATTTAATATTCGAATTATATGAAATTCCATGGTATCGAAACATTTCCTCAATATGTTGAAATTAAACGTAGGAATTAGAAGTAATACATCAGAAATTATAGTTGGGCATTAGTGTGCGCCCACACACACACCGACTAACACAAATTAAGTTAAGAGGAGTTTGTGGTGGTAACTATTGGATCAATTGAATTAAATTGAAGAAAATGAAATCATATAATCTATATACATTTATTTAGTGTATATTGCATTTAATGATGTTTATTAAAACATTATGTAATAAATAAAAAAAATTCGCTGTCCAGATTGGGTAAAAACTCTTAACTAAATTATTTTAAATATTTTACAAAAAATTAGAATTTAATAAGGAATACATCACGCACATACACATTAACCTTCAAATATGATATGCATCAATTATTCATAGATAAGATGAAGTTATCAGACTCAAAGATTACCATAAACAATGAACTCCTGTTTCAGAACATATACGCTCTCTAGGGGATGGATTGAATTTAATTGCTATGCAAAAATAATCCCAAATTTGCTCGATCAATTTTAGGTCAGGGGAATGAGAAGATCCCTTTGTTCGGTTAATTCCCTGATAAAAAGGGTATATGTCTACAAGCATAGTTATATGAGGTCAAACATTATTTAAAATCAAAATAAAATCAGCACTGAGGGTATTAGCATAGTCTCACATGTTGATCAAGTATTTCCTCTTGCTATGTTTTACAACCCACAGTGACCCCATTGAAAACATGGAAGACTTTATTGTGATCTTCCAAAACGGTTCTGGCCAGAACTTGAGCTCCATCTCCACTGAAAGCTCTACTTTAACAAAGTTGAATTCATGGTATTGGTTCCATTTCCTTTTCAAACCAGAACCTTACAAGACTCACTTAAGAAGATGAACCTAGACGACTCTGTTCTCACGTATTATTGCTCTTGGTCATTCACTTTATTGATGCTACGTACGGCCACGACTCCTCTATTCTTGCCAACATCAGGGAATGGTAGCATTGCTGATACCAAAATACCAAGTGATCTTGTCAATTCAAAAAGTTGATGCTTTTATTCCAATTCTACGTCTTTTATTCAGTGGTTATATCTGCTCATACTGCTCGGTAATCTATATCTGCGAAACATTTGTATTGTCTACGTTATTCAATGGAACTAGGTCATTTGACAATAATACTGAAATATTCTCTGATTTATACACTATCCGAATGCTTCACTGTAATGCTCCAGTTAGTCAGTCACTGACCTTAAAAAGTTAAGTACATGCATATATTTTATTGGAAAATTTATTTTTACAATAAAATATGCATTTTTGTTGTATATTCCATAACATTAAGCAATTTCATCCCATGGATAACTTAACCCGGTGCTTCATTTTTAAGTTATATAGAAGTATTACCATTATGGGTCTAGTACTTATTTTTTATTGTGGCTGCGTAGTATTTAAAGAAATTATTTTCTTAAATTGATGAATACATAAATCAGGACGATAACTTAAGAACATTCCCCTCCATAAGATTAATTTTAAAAATATGTTCGATATTTTTTCGAAGAAATGTAGGACAGTAATATTTATTCATGATTACTGAAAGCTCCATGCTCGTTTTTCATAGATCAAACAATTCCACAACAATTTTTCATGCAGCCTTTGGGTTCTCTAACCGAGAAACAAATACTTTTTGCTTATGGGTGTGATGCATGTTTCTATTTCGAAATCACAAAAACTGGAGCATGAAATGCAAAAAAGATGGTACTTTTTTAAGGGAAAGAAATCTCGAAAATTTAATAGAAAATCTAATATATTATGATCGCAATAAATATTATTTCCGCGAAGAGGGATTTATGGTTAGAGAGCCTACCATTCCTCCACCCTTATGCCGCAAGGCATGTTTTCAAAAATATTTTATTAAAATGTGAGGGGAAACGAAATACAATCTCTTTCATTACAAGAAACTTCGCAGAATGAAAACAAACCAATAAACAAAATGCGCTTCTGGGTTACGAAAATAATTCTACAGACCAAACTTAAAAGCAACACAGCCCGTGGTGATTAAATGAAAACTGCTATCAATGTTTTTCAAACATAAATAAAACCAGGATTAGTCATTTTATTAGAAATATGATATCCGAATTCTTTGAATAAGACGTATTCTCGATAGAAGTCTTTCATGCGTAAAACGAAATGTTTTGTGAACAATTTCAGCTATTAAATTTTTTTTTGTTTTTATATTAAAGATGAATACGACTGATTTTCTTGTTTATTTATTGTATTTTGACTGGACTTTTTTAACCCCATGAATTATATTTGAAGTATGTGTAACATATATATATGTCATATATTGTAGTAGTGTTGACCGGTGCTGGTTTGTTGTCATATCGGGTTTATTGAAGACACCTTTAGACTTGACTGTTTCTCCTTTATTAGGAAGCACACATCAGAAGATAAAAACACAATTGTGGTACATTTTCACATTGAATAGAGAAACTTTCTACGAAAAGTAAACTAAACTAAGTAACTTTCGACTAAGTAAAGCAGACAACGACAAGCAGCAGCAGCGGTTATTTACATTTTTACATGTTGAAAGCAAGCAGACAAAGAGAGCGATTACACCAGATTTTTGCTTTTACATCAACAGTGTTTATTACGTAATAGTAGTTCTGATTGGCTAGAATTTTCGGGACAGGGCTTTCGGATTAGCCGATTACGATTAAGATTACGCTGTTATTTTTAAACCAAAGATTTAAAGTTATTTTAAATTTTAGCACAAAGAGTTAATTAATAAAGATGATACTATATATAGACGGAATTATTACACACACACACACACACACACACACACATATATATATATATATATATATATATATATATATATATATATATATATATATATATTCAAGAAAAGCTTGGGCTGTAATATACATGCGGATAAAAATTCAATTGTTAGCAGCGAATAAAACAAGAACATAGCTTTTTTATAATAAAGGAAAATCAATTATCTCTTACTGATAAGCACTTCTTATCAACATTTTATTAACACGCACACACTATATCTATAAGTATGCCATGTTAATTAGTTGAACTATCGTTAGATGGCGCGATACTACCTACGCGCTATCGAAGACAATACACGCTTTCTTTCAAACGAGGAATTCTGTGCAAAGATGATACGGTGGTTGAATTTTGCAAGATGTAGCTAACAGGGGTTGTTATTTTTAATCACCACCATCTTATATGTTAAGTCTTGCGAATTGTAACTGTTCTATTTGGTAAAATAATAAATGTTCCGATTTGAACTGCGATAAATGTTTTTTCTACAAAATAACTTTTGCGATCAGAAATAAACAAATATATGGTGGAGTCTCACATACTGCCACACACACATACATATATAACTCATTTATTATTATATCAACATTTAATGGTTTTTTTCATCCGTCATTTTGCTTTAAATATTTTTTCTTTTATTTCAATGGCTTTTAATGATTTTCTTGAACAATGAAAGAAATTTATAATGAAAAGTTTTCATTAAAGGAATTTGAATAATAAGATTTTTGTAATTAGCTTATATATATATGCAAATATAGTAACATAGTAAGATGTTTATAATTAGTTAACATATATAGATGTTAACCAATATATGTATATCTACACAAAATGATGTTAGAATGTGTTTCATTAGTAATATAATTAATGATATTTTCCTAATGTTCGTATTTTATTAGAGTTGTCACATAATATATATTTCCCATGCATTAGTTTATTCTGTAAGACTGTAGTATTCACAAAAAATAAAAATGTTGAGTCAATCCTTTATTTTAAATATGTATTGTTCATATTCATTGTACAAAGCCGTTTTCCTGCAAATCGTTGCTAGACATAAAAATTCATTGACTCATATTTTACGATTTTACGGAAGAAAAGATGTAGGAATGCAAAGACCGTAACAATAATCGCAGTAGCTGACAGGTTAGGACATAATTCGGATTTCGATCCGTAAAACATTTTCAACATAACCCAGATATTGAACGGACGAGGAAGGAAAAATTTTTCTTATTCTCTCCGCATAGTCATTATTCTCTCGGCTGCTATTGGTTCTTAGTTCTTCTTTACCCTTTTCTTTGCTCTTTTTGCCTTTAGATCACGCTTAACAACACATGCGACAAGTTTTCGACGTTGTGCCCTAATATCGGAGTGCCGATATCGGTCGAGAAAAGGGGAAGGGAGAAACTTAAACGTGTCAGCACTTCTAGCACTGGTGTTGCGGGTGAAAAATGGCACAATATCGACTGTAAAAACGCATTTTATGAAAATATTATTGATAAATGGCAAAATTTAAGTTTCGGAGTTTGATTTTGTTGTCGTGTTCCCTAGAGTGTTGTAAAACTGTTATTTAAAGTACTTCATGTTTCATGACGTACTATACTTATGTTTGGAAGAATATTTTTTTTTCTATGTTTTCTCGTATTTCTTGAGCGAATTGAACAAGATAACAAGTATAAATTTTTATAAAATAGTTTATATGTTTTAAGGGATATATATATATATACATATATATATATATGTGTGTGTGTGTGTGTGTAACATAATGAATTCCTTTTTCAGTTCCGTTCAGAGGGATTTTTTGCTCTTGAATCCTCTAGGACATCACGTAATACTTAATTATCTTTTATCCATCCCTTATTGGGAATTTAAATTTAATTGCAACCCTAAGCCTCTAAGAAGTGCCACGTCATCAAATTTATGGGACGCAATACTTCATCAGCCAATGTATCCAACCTATTAAAATTTAAGATCATGTAGTTTTTGAATACTCTCGCAACTGATTTGTTTAATTAGGTTAGTGATTTGGAGTTGAGGAGAAGAACACTTGTTTTTGTCACAAGTTTCACTAGCTCATTTTTGTATTGTCTCTGCTGCTCTTATTTTTTACGATTGCTTTCATGTATTATATTCCATCTTTAAAGAATTATAGGAAATAGGTCAATGTTATCACCATTTCTGCTTAAATATCTTTCGTTCCTGATTATTTCTAAAAAGTTAATAAAAACTCGATATATATTGCAGGAAAAGGAAGAAAATGTTAAACTATGACTTATTAAGAATGAATTATAGTGATAATGATCATTTGCAAGGAAAATATTTTTTCACTTTTTATTTATAGCCAACAATTTTATTTTTGTCATACGCCTTCTGTTACTAAAAGTTTTTTTTCTTTACTTTCTGGTATTCAATTTAAAAGTATAAAAGAAGAATATTGATTTTTCAAAATATGCCACAACATTAATATTAAAAATAAAGGATTTCTAAATAACAATAATTTGCATTAAGTAGTATGAATTAAATGGAAACTAAATATCTTTTTTTTATAAAATGATTTTATTTCCAAACTAAATTATCTAAAATAAAATTTACTTAGTAATGCAATGCTTTGATAAATTCTGTTGTTTAAGAAAAAGATTTAATTAATGTTTCCCTTCGTAAGTAACAGAAACTTCTTGAAAACTGCGTTGTCCTTATACAGCGTGTATACAATTATATATATATATAGCTGGAGTGTGGGTTATTAAATAATTTGCTTAACGCCATAACTTTTACAATATACGTACAATTATATCCTATTTAGATGCATCACAATGAACAGTATATCAAACATGCATTGCACTTGAAAATGTAATGAAGTGATCCCGAATAGAAAATATGGAGTTTCAGTATTTTGAAATATATAACCAGTTTTTATTTCTGTAACATATGCATATCCATGAATTAACAATTTCAATACGCAAGATTTCAGTTTTCTTAGCGGGTGTCTTATAAATAGGTGAAACTTTTAAGAAATGCTGTGTTACACTATGCATTCAAAAGAGTTTTCAATGGTAAAGAAATGTTCGGCTGATTATCCATTTCCTAACAGATTTTCAGTAAGATGGAGATCTAACATATTAAAAAAATGCACAAGATATTAATCATTTCTACTAACTGATAAAACATTTCTAAACTTTATCTTACGCGATCATGTTTGAAAGTTAACAACTCTTAATGGAAATTTAAGTAGATTTTCATTGTATTTGTGATGTAAACGAGAAGGAAAAAAATAAATCTATATTAATATCTCACACAATATTTTCACACTTCTAGACGCTTCTTCTTGACGGTCCTTTCCTTGGGTGAAACTTATAAAGCTTCGCTTAGCTTCCTTAAAAAATGAATTATTCATCTCCTTGTGAGCCATAAATGATTTTTACTGTACCCATAAGCCAGGAATACAAAAATCAAACCGATAAAACGCTTAAAAAAACCATAAAAAATCGGGAGTCTTGCCAGCGTACTCGAAACACGCGTTCAGGGAAACGTTCCCACTACGCCAAATAATTCCTGGTTTCGGTGATCTTAGAACCTCGAAAAAGTGAGAGAGGGAAGCTGAAAACTACTCCCTTTATAGATGATCCCGGATAGAAGGTTGTTTCAGTAGCTTTGATGGGGTTCGGATCATATCTCCAGGTTCACTCCTCAAGTTTCATCTTCTGCTCTTATCACCGGATGCTTCAGTTTTTTTTCTTTCTAGTCTTGAATTCCCTCGATCTTCAGGAAGTTTACGGCAAGTCGTTAAGGAGCTGGTTTCGCCGTCTAGGGGTCACACGTCATGAGTGCATTATGAGAAAGCGACATTTACAGTCTACTAGACGACGCCTTCTCTGCGAGCTTGCCGAAAGATATTGCTCTCTGCCAATGATGTCACTTCACACGAAGAAAAGAGAAAGTAGACATACCAGGAGTCCATAATCCTGGATAACTCCACTTTTTTTTATTTTTCTTAATCAAGTTAGATTTCTTCTGTAAAATGAATCGTTTGTATTTAGACCCCATTTTTCGATTCCATAAGTAATTACGAATTTGAATCTGTAAAACATTTTACCTATCTAGGATCAAAAATAAATTACCAAAATGACAGGAATCCTGAAATCAGAAAGAGAGTTATTGCAACTAATCGTTGTTTCTTTGGTTTAAGATAATTACTGCTGTCTCACTTAAAAAAAATAAAAAATCCTGTTGTATAAGGTACTGATTAAATCTGTTTTGACTTGTACCTCAGAGACATGTGCAAAAAGAATAGACCGTCTTGGCGACTTTTGAAAGGAAGGTCCTACGAACCATATTTGGTGCTGTTCTCTATAATAGCAGTTGGGGAAAAAGATATAATTTTGAAATGTATAAGATTTTTAATTGTGATGATATTATTAAGTCTATAGAGGTATCTAAATATAAGCCAGCAACAGCCTCCGGATGGACGTGATCCATTTTGTATAGTGGATATGTTACTAGGCTACAAACCCAAAGGTTGCGGGATCTAACCACTGCATTGGTGACTTTGACTGAATTAAGAAAAGGCAACTTTCTGAACTGTCATTGCGCCATCTACAACAAGAAAGAAAAATAAAACAAATATAAAAAATAATAACCAATAAGAAGAAAAATTAATAAACATTAAATAAATAAAAAAACGCTGTCTGTAACAAAAAAACCCGTATGCGCCTATCTACTGGGAGAGTAGTGTAGCGGTATCTAAATAAGCCATCAACCGCCTCCAGACGGACATCATGTATTGGATGTGTTACTAGGCTACGAACCCGAAGGTCGTGGGCTCTAACCACTGCAAGTCCATAAAATTAAGAATGAGCCCAGAACGAACAGCTTTTAAAATGTTTAATGCAACCTTCTCTAGTAAAAAAAATACCATAGGGAGGGCTCAAAAGGACATGGAAAGACTGTGTGGATGAGGTATTTGCCATTCTAAAAGTGAATAACTGGAGATATTATATATAATTGCTGGAAGAAAGGTAGAATGGTAATATCTTTCATACACAAGGGGCTATCACGCCAACGCTTATGTCGACGAGGTAATTATGGGGTTCATAGTAAATGGCATGATATTTTTCAATGGAAATTATCTATGAAAAATTATTTTTGTACATCACCACGTATAAGTGTGTATGGAAACAATAAATGTACAAATTAGATGAAAATGTATAACAACAAATTTGTGATTAAAATGATAAAAATCTATAATAAGTTTGTCAGTTGCGTATTTATTGGTGATTGTTTTAAATGAGAGTGAACTATAATTCAATAAAAATTACACGTTCTCTGTAACTGATTCTCTTAACTTTTAAAGATATAACTGTTGGCATTTAATTTGGAACAATACATTTATAATTTAGATTTATATAATTGGTTTACCGCTTCTTCCTTTTTCCATTTATAGTTATTATTTGGAAAAAAATTAACAAAGATATATTTTACTACCGAAGTTCCTGAAAATATATCATTACATATTTACCATCTAGCAACAATAATAGTTTGTAAGGCTTAACGCAACACATATTAAATAAAATACACTGTGAAAAATGCATGGTTATCAAACTTTTAAGCAAGGCAAAATAAGTAACGCCATTTGTTCAGTAGAACGGAAATATAAGGCAGTTTTTTTTCTAATAATCTTTCACTGAGAAAAAATTTTGATACAGGTTTATAACTGCATTATGTGACCAAGGTGAGAAATGCTTTTATATTAGTATCTAGTAAGTATACTGTTTATCGCTATGTGTATATAATACTGTTTTTCATGTTTTTTCCTAGTAATTAACACTAGATTGCCCAAGGAAATAATTTTGACTGCTTTTTAATTTCAATTAGAAAAACAATTATACATATAATGCACAACTTCATAGAATTTTTTAGAATAGATTTTTTTCTTGTTAATATTTACTAATAACTTGTTATATGACTGTAAATAATATAAAAAATATTAAAAAACTTTTTAAAGAAATTTTTGTACACATTAATCATTCTTTCACAATGCAGACATTTTGACTGCTTCTGAGCAATTCAGGTCTATTCCAAATTTCAGTATTTCTTGTGTTAAATTGCATTGATTATGTTTATGAAAAGTTCTTACTATAATGTCTGCTTTGTTGTTTCAATTGTCAATTTTTCTGATTAATATCAGTAATAATAAAAAAGAAAGAAGCAAAATCGGTTTTTTTTGTATATTTTTTTATTGGAAACAAGTTTTATTATTACTTACGAATTTTAAAATTTTCATTCATTCCTTATTTTTAATAGAAATCGTGAATATCCAAAACTATTATAATAAGGGCAACATTGTCTTCACGTAATCAATATATTTAGAAAGAATATATTTTTAAGTCTATCTATCTGATAAAATTTCCATTGCTAGATAGTTGAAATCTATTAAAATATTTAAAGTTTATGTTGATCAATTACCATTTACTTTGCACACTGTGGTAACTTGAGGTCTAATAGCGTTAATTTTGTTCCACAGTCAATTGACAAGGACGATATACATGTGCTACCGTTCAATTATCTAAACTTCCAGACCACGCTAACGTGAGGTATTTGGATCTCAACAGTTTCAACTACACCAGTCCCTATACATAGCGTGTCCTTACCGCCAACATGAATCGAATCCATGAATCGATATAAATAACTCCTGCCTCGATTTTTCAATTATGACAACTTGATTACGTCATGGTCATATGAATACATTAACACGTTTTAGTTGTCTTTCATTCGAAAAATTATCCCATTTAATTTTTTTAGGAAAATAACCTTGTGACGGATCTATCCGCGTACTTTCATTAATCCTCTTGGGTAATCAAGTCGTGTTTATTCAC